>WBMZ01005505.1:0-255000 GCA_013400975.1 Atrichornis clamosus
GGCAGCAGAGCCCCGCGCAGCCCCGCGGCCGCGGCCGCCCCGCGCGGAGTCGGCGGGCCCGGCCCCCGCTCGGAACATCCCGTGGCATGGCGGGGAAATGAAAACAATTGTTCATGGGGGAAATTTATGTGCTTCATCTGGCTGCATGATTTCCACAGTTGTACCAGTGCCACTTAGGGACTGGTATTGCGTTTTACATCTTTAGGCTACAACAAAGTAGCTTTTCCATCTGCTGTGAAGCCTCTAATAGTGCTCGTCTCGCTGTGTTTTTTGTAGTACAGTGTTTCATTTGAATAGCAGACTTCTTCAGCTCTTTGTTTAACAAATGCCTTTCATCTGATGTAAAAACCCCCCCCTTTTTTAAAGGATATTTTCCTTTTATCCTTAGTGCACGGAGGACTCAGATTTCTGATTTCTCCTGTTACATGCTGGGTACAAATTCATTTAAGTACCTGAAGTAGTTGTATCCAGTTGAGTTCTGGATGGAAATCTTTCCTGGATGTTATGCAAAGGGTCTCTGAATGTATTCCGTCATAGGTCTGACACTCTGTTCATCCTGTTCTCTTCCATGCTTTATTTATTCACGTAGTCCCATTAAAATCAATGGGATTATTCATGTAAGTAAGGCAAGTGGGAGTTAGGTTTTAATTTGAGTGATTGGTTGTTCTTTTATTTTTTTTCCATTGTGACTTAGTTGTTGTCATTATGTTTCAACTTCTGTAATGATTAAGCCTATAATACTTTCTGATTTTAGCACTGCTTTTCTGAATTGTGTTATCTTAAAATCTTGACATATCAGTACACTTGTGTAAATCTACCTACACATAAATTCTTCTTTCACAACTGTTTTACAGGATCTTAATAATGGCAGTTTTATTAAGCTGCATTATAATGGTCAATGCCTTAGCATTTATTTCAGTTAAAAATTCTGGAAAGGTAGAGTATTAGTTTCAGCTTTGCAGATTAGAGTGAGAATACACACACATCAGATTCTGATCATTAAATGAGAAGTTGCTTTCCTTATCTCCTATATGTCAGCAAATTCTGGTGGTTTAGTGATAATTTTTAGATGAAGTTTAAACAAAATGTGAGTAATTTGTTTACATAACTGTACAAGGTGAATAGGTGGGAAAACAAGTATTACAGTATTATAGTGTTTGAAATTTGCATGTCATAAAACTCATAAATGCATGACTCCTCTTAATACTAAGTGGCATTGCTTACAAATACTGATATATGTAGCGGTGTTTATCAGTAGATAATTTTCAGAGATGCTATAGGTATGTGTACAATAACTCTGGTAATAAACATTATGAAGTACTGTGATCTACTGATGGATTTTATTTTTTCTACTGTGCTGCTTGCATCTGTAATGCTTTACAATTGGAAATTTACAGATTGGAAAGAGAGCCAGATTAGAGTTCACAAAAAGCTTTACCTTGGTTTTTGGTATTGTATTTTACAGGCAGATTACGTTTCTCTATTTATCTCCATTAGGATATAGAAGTAAAAATAAATAATGAAATGTGTACAAAATAATCCTGTTGCATAAAAATGCACACTATATCCTGTTTTTATGCCCAATACAACCACCTTGAGGTTTCGGGATGTATATGTAATTTATTATTTGTATCTGTCCTTTTTTTTCTGTAGAAGTGATGCATTTGAAATACCTTTACTGTAGCTTCTTTGCCTAATTTGAGAGAACATTTACTTGATTAAAAGCAAACTTTTAAAGTTAGTGAAAAGAAGCACCAGTCTCCTTCTGAGGCAACTGGATCCTTGCTCAGCTAATTAGAATTTACCCCTTTTTCCCAGCAGTCTTGCAATTGAATTATTCAAAATTGCATTTCTTTAGTGCAAGTTGCCAAATTCCAAAGTGAGAAAATACTAAGATAATAAATATTTGTGAGAAATTATTACCTGTTATGTGTAAGACAAAAAATTTCTGTTAAGATTAGTAAATACGATAGAACTTGTTATACTAGAACAGGACAGAAGATGGTTTGATACTGAAATATAATAATGCTTTTGAGCAGGTAAATATTGATGCTGGGAGACATATGTGGGTTGTGCAAAGAATTATAAGAGGCTGAAATGCTTCTCTTTTTTGTTGCTGTTTCCAATGAACACAGAATGATAAAAGTAAAGAATGTGAAATATTTCACTAATTTTATTTGCATTTAAGTTTTAAAAATCTCTTATTGCTTGAAACTGAAGTTAACTTTTTAAATTATTTATGTTAGCAATAATGCATGTTTCTGTTATTGAACTATATCTCTATAGTTCATCTAGTGAACAAAATCCTCCCTCAGCTAATTATAACTTACAGTATTTTCCCAGCAGTCTTACAATCAAATTATTCAAAATTGCATTTCTTTATTGCATATTGCTAAAACCCAAGACAAGCAGACATCAAGATAATAAACAATTATTTATTGCAAATTATTACCTAATATATAAGATTAACAGCTTGTAACTATTAAGATTAATACATGTGGTAAACTGTATTTATTATACTTATTTTGTAGCAAATATCTTTGTATAAAACATATGTTTATGTATTGCAATTAATGAGAAAAAGTGTAAGATTAACAATTTAAGCTGTGTTTTGTTCTTAGATTTATGCACACTGTAAAATTTATTTATTGCACTTATTAAAAGTATTTAATGATGGACTTCTCAAGCTATATTTTTAATGTGCAAATATAAACTAAAGGAGTGTTAAATTACAAAATGGAAAATTATAACTGAAGTAAAAGTATCTAACTATTTTCTGCTATAAATCTACTTTAAAATGATCATCATTGGAGTTACAGAATCCTTAAATTGTGGCCTTTATAGTACATAATGAGTTGTGATGAGTTTTCCTTTTTAAAGGCTTTTTTCATCATTAGAGCTAAACTCAACATCTTGCTCTTAAAGATAAATGTAGCTCGTAGTATAAACACTGGAATCATATCTTTTTATGATGAGAAGTTAAAATAACATTTCTGAGAGGAGAGAGGGCGAGCAAAACCAGACAACTTGTGATGTGCTGCAAGGAAGAAACTGAATTCAAAAAGGAGGCTTCTGCTTTGTCTTTGGAGAGGAGCTGCTGCTGTTCTCAGGCTGCACAGGTTGACTGAGATGCTCCAGGACTTTCTTATTCTGGAGGGACTGCTTTGGTCCAAGCACTTCCAAACTGGTTTTTGCCTTTGCGGAACTGTGATCTTTTTCAGCACCTTTTATGCTTTCTTCATTTTGCCAGGAAATTTTTACTTCTTCAGTCTGTCATAATTAGGGGCTGGTATAATATGTTGCCTTTGCATTTTGTTCTTGAAAACACTGATGTATTACAAGTACATTCAGATATGAATTTCATTTATATACAGGTTATTTTTTGTAAAGCAATTGCTTTTCAAGGAAGGAATCTCCCAGCTGAAAAAAATGTCTTTCTTCTTCTGCTTTTTCCTATGTGTGACTATGCTTAGTACCAGGCACTTAGAGTGTGCTTAATGATGGAATTATAAGAAACAAGTGATGTGATTTTTATCAGGATTTCTTATTTAAACAAGTAAACATGAACAGTTTGGATAGAAAAAAAACACCACATTACTTGTTTTAAAATTTTGTGTGAATAGGATTCATTTTCATTAAACACTATACAGACGGTATTTAAAAAAAATTAAATAGTAAATAAAATTTGTATTTCAATAATTGGGTATTTCTATTAGATTACTTTTGTTAAAAAGCTTTCAAAAATGTTGCAGTATAAAGAGATGGAATTAATAGGAATGGCAAGCTGTATTTTTAAAAAATTTTTATTCTTTAAATATTCTGAGCAGTTATACTCAGTATTACTTTTAACCATCCTGTACTGGGTTTAAATAACTTTACTATGCATGACTTGAAATATTGAGTTCTAAGTGTGTTTTTAGTCAGGTAAAATTATAGTTAAGTTTCTTTAGAATAACTATAGTGATTTGATGGAATGAAAATCAAGTAAAGTTATATTGTTCAAAGTAGTGAAAACTTTGAACTGAAAATAAAGTGTGTAGAGGGTTTGCTAAGATTTTTGGAACATGAGAAATCTCTTGCCTTTTGCTTACACAATGGATTTTGAGTTTCATGTTTTAAAAGCATTAAACCACTGATGTACTGAGGAGTTCTCCTTATTGCTCTTGGTATTACTACTGCTTGAAAAATTCAGTCAGTTTTTATCTAGATGTAATTTATTATTATAGAGTCATTCAATAAGATTTTTTAACCAAGTGCTAATAGGACAAACTGATACTGTTTCTGTTAAAGTCAAAGGCTCTCTGAGATTTACTTTTTTTTAATTCCTTATTTGTACTAGACAGAGATGTGAGTCTAGAAATGCTTATCAAGGCGTGGAACATCCACTGAGGGTATTTTAAAGGCTTGTGTACTTAGTGTGATGCTTTGGATCCAAACTACTGACCTTAGTTTGCCAGTTTTGGTGTGTGGCCAGCTGAATTTTCCTGAAGTGGGAATCAGTTCTCCAGTGCTCCCTCACGCCTTCAAATTTATGGTCAAAAGACCAACTGTTCCACAGCAGACCGAAAGCCTTCCAGGACACTGTCCTTTTTGTGACATTGGCCAATGAAGGATTTACAGGGAAGAAGTGCAACTGGCAGAGCACAAGTAGGGTTATATTTTCCCAAATTCGTGCTGCCTGTTTCTGGAAGCTGGCAATTTATGACCTATACTTTTGTACTTCTGTTGATCCTGGTTTCTCATGTCCAGTGCCGTTTTTATTTCACTTCTCCCCTTTTGAGAGGTGGTTACCAGAATGCAGTCGGGTCTAAAGTTGCAGGCGTTGGGAATCTCTCCTGAGGGAGGGCAAAATGGCTTAAGGGTACGACAGATCTCAGACCTTTCCTGGCATAAATTCCCATAGCTGCCATCTGTGACTGGTGTTTTGTAGGGACTCACTGCTCAGAGAGTGCTATCGGAATTACTGAGCTGTAGTTAAACCCACGATGCTCCTCTTCCTCATGTTCCCCTTCGCAGGGCAGAACTCGGGTTCGGGAGAGACCTTGACCTTACGGTCAGGTAACAAAAATGATGCTTCCACAGTGGGGGTTTCTGTGTGTGTGTGTCTAGGCTTTGTCCTAGTCCTAAGAGCTCCAGCTTTGGCTGAAGGAGCTCTCCAAGGCCTCACAGCATGAGGTTTAGTAGTTGCAGAACTGAACAAAGCGTTTCTACCGAAGTCACAGTTTAGACAAGTCCCCTGATTCTGTATTCATTATATCTGTTTCCTTTGAGATTAACTTGACTGTGGCATTTCTGGAATTTTACTTAACTGAAGTGAGAACAAAACAACCAACTTTTGCAGCTGATCTGTGAAAAGCCATTATCATTAGGCCATCTGGAAAAAAAAGCATTTTTAGCTTTTCGAGAGTGACTAAGAGCTTGTTCTTGAAGAATAGATTTGCTGTGATTGCCACATGATAGTGACAGTGCAGTACCAAAAAAAAGTGCTGAAACAAGTAGGGTTTTATAGCACCATTTATATTCTAGGTTTATTTCTGCAATAATTTAAACTTTTTCCTGCTTTGCAATTTCTTTGTGCTAGTAAAGGTTTATATAGCTTTGGAGACAGTGCTACCTGGAATGTTAACTCTGACTGGATCACCTCAAAAAACACCACAGCAGAAATAAATTGGCTACTTTAAAAATAGTATGAAGCTGAATGAATGACACATGCAGTTCATATGAACTTAGAATTTTTGTGACATCAGAATAGAGTAGATAAAATGGAATTTAGGGTGCTTTCCTGGGAGCTGGTGGTATTGTGTTTTCAGATATTTGAAAGTTTATTGCAATAGTCCCTAGGAATTGAATTCTAATATAAAAATGGGTGTGTTTTTGATTTGTGTGGTTTTGATCTTCCTTTTCTTCTCAGCATTTTTTTCCCTGCTGTCTAATAAGTACTGCGTTCTTTGAGAGTTGAGTCCATGACAATAGGGGGTGAATTTGGAAAATGTTTTACGAGTTCTCATGAGAGAATGTTCATTGATCAGGCTTTCTCATTGTATTGTTTAGAAAATCCAGGCAAAAAATATGGCTGAGAAGCAGTTTTGGTTTTTTAGGAGTTTGTTTTGTTTTTTTTAAACCAGAATTTGATTTTAAAAATAATCCCCAAACAAATTGTACTTTATTTAAAACTGTTTGGGAGAGAGTCCTCTTCAGTTTTTCAACAGACTCTGCAATCAGTCAGATGTGGTGTTCATGTAGTAACTGGGAAATTGTACGTTAGTGGAAGAAATTTTAGAAAAGACATTTTGTCTGAGCAATGTAAAGGATGTGTCTGTATTTTCTGTCAAAAAATACTTGGCACTGATGAGATGCCTTGAGCACTTTGTCCAGGTCTGGGCTGTCCCTGCAAGAAAGATATGGAGGGGCTGGAGTGTGTTCAGGAAAGGGGCGGGAGCAGCAGGAGCAGCTGAGGGAGCTGGGAAAGGGGCTCAGCCTGGAGCAAAGGAGGCTCAGGGGGGCCCTTCTGGCTCTGCACAAGCCCCTGACAGGAGGGGGCAGCCAGGGGGGGTCGGGCTCTGCGCCCAGGGAACAGGGACAGGAGGAGAGGGAACGGCCGCAGGCTGGGCCAGGGGAGGGGCAGGGTGGACAGCAGGAGGAATATCTCCCTGGAAAGGGTGGCCAGGCCTTGGCAGGGGCTGCCCAGGGAGGTGTTGGAGTCCCCATCCCTGGAGGTGTCCCAGGAAGGCCTGGACGTGGCACTCAGAGCTCTGGGCTGGGGACAAGGTGGGGATGGGGCACGGCTGGGACTTGATCTTGAAGGTCTTTTTCAACCTTAATGATTCCATGATCCTATAAAAAGGGTGGGTGTGCAAAACTAAGTTCATCTACAGAGGAGAAATGAGGGTCATAAGGGCAGGTCTGCAAACATCAGAGAATAGCCAAGAATGGATGGTGCAGTGAAGCTGTTTGTCCACACCGAGAATCAAATGCTGGATTTAGGTGTAGCAGAGGAAGTAGGAGTACACAGGAAACAGTAAAGAAAAGGTTCTGCTCATTCTGCTGATTTTTTTTCTTTTTTTTTTTTTTCTTTTTTCTTTGTGCATCAGCTGCCCAATACCACACTAGGGACACTGTGCTGCCAGCCAGCACTTGTGGAAAAGAAACGGAGTGACCAGCTGGAGGGGGGTGGAGGGGATGGGATGTTTTGTTTGTTTTCTGAATGTATTCCATACGTATTTTCTTGTACAGATGGTCTCTTGTACTTTGGACATATTCTTGAAGGAATAAACTGTTGCAGGATATTCTACCCAACTGAGCCTCTATCTGAATCCTAAACTTTTGCCATAGATTTTTGTAGTCTAATGATGATGTTTTCCTCCTTCTGAGTTTATTTTTTTGGTTTCTAAATCACATGTATATTTTTAATATATGAGATGTACTTTTAAATATTGCTTTTCCATATGCTGCTCTAAATGTATACATTCCACATATTGCAGTGTTATTCAGTGGAATTTATCTGTACTTCAGGAAATCTCAGGCAGGACAGATGGAATTCTGAAGCCCTGGAAAGATACACACTTGCTCCCAAATGGTGATGGATATGAGTCAGGATTACAAATATGAGGGAACTTGGTTTTGGAAAGTGCAGATAAGATCACACACAAAGTAATATTTCCATTTAGATGCTGTCCAGAACATGCAAATATCTAAGGATCCAAAATGGCAGAGTTTCTAGGTGTGGTATCATTTGGTCATAACTCTGGATTAATAGTTACTGTTTTAATGCAGTTTTACAGTATGAGAGGCGTTATCTGCTCTTATGTTAGTGATGGCTAGATCCAGCACTGAATTTTTTGTTTTATATATATATATATGTAAAAACTGAGAGAAAGTTCTTTTTGAATGTGTGACTTAGTTTTTCTTATAGTTTGTGCTTTCTGAAGATCAAAATTGTATAGGTTTCAGTGCCAGAAGCATGGGAATGCCACGATTTCTTCATTGAACACATCTAGATCTCAAGGATAAGCTTTTGTATTGGAATTTAATATATTTCTCATCAGTAATAAATGGGATGTCATCAGTAGACATTCAAATGTTTTGTGGTTTACACAATGGTTTTCAAGTGTGAATTTGGTGGATTTGGATAGGCTTTCTGTGTTATCTATTAGTGCTTTAGAGTTTTCATTGGAGCCTTGAAATACTCAGTGGCTACAACCACTGAGTATTAATATCAATGTTGAGAAATTGTCCTGAAATTTTACTTTCAGGAGTCTCAAAATCTCCTTGTCTGCCACAGGCCCTGAATATTAAGAAACAAAGGATATTTGACAAGTTTATAAAAAATAATTATTGCCCTGAGCAAATGGGTAAGTAGTATTTTGATTTGCATGTAGCCACTTTTGAAAACCTAGTTTAAATGTGAGGTGTTTTAAGGCAGAGCATAAAACCACTTACAGCACTGAATACGTACAGCTAGGAATACACAGCCAGAGATAATTCTGGATGTATGAAAAAAATTCGTGGATCTTAGGGGAAAAACTTCTGCCTGGAGTTAATTGAGTCCGTTGCTCCCATCGTGTTCCCCAGGTTTTGGTTAAATTGGTAGGTTTGTGTATTATGTCGAGGCTGTGAACACATTCAAAGGGAACATTGATAAAATTCAAACCTTTCTGGGCTGATCTGATTGAGGGGATGCTCTGGATGCAGGAGACTGCAGTCCAAGTGATTGTGTTGTGTTGTCCCTCAGTGGGAAGCGGAGGGCTTCAGATAAAATATCTCTGCAAGTTTTGTCTGACCACTGGGTCATCTGATTATAGAACTGAGTATTATGGCTTCTACAGGCAGTAGGCTTTGTTGAACAAACTGTCTTCACTCTTAGTTTTCCTCTGTGGTCAGAAAAATATGGCTATCAACCTCTGCTTGGAATTTGGAAGAAATGGAATATGGTAGTGAAGATGTTTAGCTTACATTCACTCTCTCATTATTGAATGGATTTTATTGGTATGTTAAATACTTGGTGGTGTAGGGCTTTGTGGTTTGCTTTTTTTTCTTTCTGTTATTTTTTAAGGTGTGATAAACAGTATTTAAGGGTTTATGTTGGAACAGGCATGAGTTATACTTAGCCTGGGAAAACTGACTCTGATAAGAAAAAGAACTTGGTGTCTTTATACAGATACTAGAGATAACTTTGAAACCTTATGATCTGCTATAATTATGCAGATTATTCTAATTCTGTCTAACTAATGAAATGACATTAGCATTTTAGGACATAAAAAGTAGGCCTTCCTGACTGCAACTTCCAAGATTTTTGGGGAAAAATAAACCATTTCCTGTGTTCTGAGCTTGGGTTCAGACTGTGGGATAGCAGCAGCATCGTGCACTGAAGCAGAGTAGAACAGCAGTAAAAACACCCTTCTCTTTCCTGTGTAGTCAACAATGAAGGAAGTTGTTAATTATCAGCTATAGATTTGCCTCTCATTTTTCAAAGCTTACACTAGCTGGTAACTTTGATTATAGAGTATTTGGGGCTTTACATACATTGCCTCATTAGGGAGACAATAAACCAATTTTAATATGCCTCAGTCTGCTATTTTCAGATGAAACTGTCATCATGGGCCTTTTTTGTTACACTTCACAGCCTGGAATATTTTTTCCTTTAGTTTAGCACGTTTTCTTCTCCTCATATATTGTATTTGTGGCATTTCACCTGATGACTGTGTACAATATGTCCTTGGGTAAAATGCACAGCATATAATGCAAACCGAGCAGATATTCCACCTGAACTATATAAAAATGAGATGTCTTATGAGTGGTATCTGGAAGGGCTATGAGTTATCCCGTTCTGTAGGCACAGTGGGCTATATAATGGTGTAAACATGGAGTAATGAGAACTTATCACACTGAGGTGAGTTCAGAACCTCTTTGGATGAGTATTAATAAAATAGTAAAAATAAAAGTATAATATTTTAACTTTAAAATGTAGCTTGGCTCATTACTCCAAACCAGAGTAGAATATAGAGACTTAGATTACTGCCTTTTGTACTGGGTCCTTCCTTCCAGGAAAAATTTATTGGAGAAATGAGACAGGAGCCTTGCCTGTAGCAAATGTCTGAACAGGTGACTCTCTCCCTGACACCCACTGACTTGTATGGAGGTCTGATTAACTGAGACTTGGATGTTGCGTGCTAAAATAAGCTAAATTTAAATTAGGTTAATTCTGTCCTTCACATCTGAGGTAGTATTTTTAGATCCAGTCTCTAGATCAGGGAAGCCAGAGCTGCGTGGCAAACCACGGTGGTTACTGCTAATGATTAATGCCATCCACGTAGGATTACCAAGTACCCGGTTGTTTGCCATACCTGCTGCTCCGGCAGCTTCAGCTAATTGCTCTGTCAGTAGAGTACCCACTGAATTCAAAAGGGCCCTATTTATATGGCCAATAGTAGGGGAGGAGGAGGGTAATTTTAGTATTGCATTACATGTCTTTTTAATGACTACTGAAAACTCCCCTTTTGCTGTAACTGACCTGTCAGTGCAATCAGTGAAGTTCAAATTTCTTGTTCTTTGACTAGCCATAGTTTGTTGCATTACTGCTAAATTTTAGCTGCTGTTAACACTTAACATAAAACACTTCAGAGAATTTGTGGGTTTTTTATTGCTTGAGTGCTCTGTGTTTTTTTTTTTTTGACGAGTTGTGAAGAGAGGAATATTGGTGAGATTAGGAAAAAAATCATGTTGCCTGGGCACAAATACATGTAACAGGAAATTCAGGAGCTGGTAACCTCTGAGTGGAGTGCATGGTGGGGATCCTTGCACCAACCATTGCCATGGAATTGCCGTGGTGAGCTGCTGCCTTAAGTTCTCTTGGGGTAATGGGTTTCAAACCAGAGCGCAGGGAGCAAGAGCCCCAGCTTGACACTTCAATAATTTAAATGCAAGGTGAAGTTCCTCTGAAGTTGCACTGTACAGTCTGGACATACCCTATCAGTTGAAGACTTCACAGCTTTAATTTGATATGTAATTATAGACATAGAGACTAATTTTAGGCACATGGATGTAAAAATGCATGCCATAGTAATTCCAGTTAAATTTCCCCAACTTTCTAGAACTCCCTCCTGCAAATAAACTTTTAGGCCATGATTGAGTAAATTACCTAAATATACTTTTGGGAAAACTTGCATACTTAATGAATAGTGGGGAATTATTTATGTGTGTGATCATCTGCTTCAACACTTTGAACCAGAGCTCTGGCTCTGAAATGTTTACTTTCTTTTCTTCTGGTGACATGATGGGGATATGCAACATACAGCTAAAATCACAGTAGCTGATGCTAAATAGAGCTGCTTTTATGCAATTTACATGTAAGGGCTGAATATGGCAATGATATGCACTGATCACTTCATTCGTATTTGACACAAAATTTAGAAGGACTAAAACTGTTGGGGAAAAAAATGAATGGATATAGAGGAAAATCTACCTTACATTTTAAATAAAACAGCCTTTTTCTTATGGAAAAAATACATTACTAGTAGTAGTAGTTTGAATTTTTGTGGACGAAATACATCTGTATTATATGTTCATTAAAAGATTATAGTTAGGTGCTACAGACCTATATGCAAAGCTATCTGTAAATTTTGAATTTTCTGAGTTTTTTGGGTTAAAAAATGTCATTTTCTATTTTGCATCAGTTTAAGTAATCTGAGTGAATGTGAGCTGTTTGTATTAGGAATTATAGCTGAAATAGTCATAGAGTAAATTTTCTAGAGTGCATGCCTGCACAGAAGTATATAATGATACCCTTTTCTAATATAACTTCTAATTGCCAAATGGAAGTAAGTAATACTGGTAAAGACTGACACCAGTCAGATGTTCCAGTACCTAGCTGGTATAAGGGGATAATGCCAAAAGATTTTAAAAAACTCCCAAAGAAACACCAAACACTTTTAAACTTTCTTCATAAACAAATAAAAATATTTAACTTCTCTGACTCACCAGTAGAAATTTGATTACATTATTTTGTATATTCTTGGAATGTGTATTTCTGAACATTTTTTTTTTTTTGGGAAGCTAAACCTAACATGCCTAAACTTTTGTTATATTTGTCATTAGGTATAATTTTGGATTACTGTACCACATTTATTCTTCTGTATTTATAATATATATCTATTTAAAAAAAGCATGGACTGTAAGTCATGGTTATTTAAGCAAGAGAATAAACATCAAAATCATTGAACCGAGGAATTGTATTTTCTATAATATTTGCACTGAAAATGGCTTCAGGTTTAAAAGTATACATTAATAGATTGTGTAAATAAGTGTATGCTGACCTGAAAGAGAACTTTTGTGCAATGAGTTAATCCATTTGGATGAGGTGAAATTTCATTAAATGTAGCATCCCTCATTTGATTGCTTGAATCTTAATTATTACCACTATTATTTCTATTCTTCTTTCTTCTCTCTCCCTTCAAAAGCAAATAGGGATCAACACAGTTGGCTCCTGGGCATGCCAAATGATTTCAAGTCCAGCAACAAGGCAAGGACTTCTCCCTTGTGTTTTCAGTGTGCAAATACTGCACAATATGCTGTGGTACCATTTCTGGGTTTGGGGGGTTTTGGCTTTGTTTATAGTAAAAAGAAAAAAAGGCTTGTCTAGTTTCAAATGCAGCATTTCCAGCTGTTTTCCTGAGGAGGAACGAGGTGAGCTTGTAGCAGTAGTAGACAGGTTTTGAAAACTCTTTGTGCATGATACATGATGCAGAAAAACCTTGTTGTACTGTCATTGTCACTGACTGTGACACAATTTGCTTCCTAGGTTGTGTTTCTCAGCACAAAGTTGCTCGAGGCTGCTAAATAGTGTACACAGCGTTGCTGAGATGCTAAAAAAGAGCTTAAAAGAAGTGCAACTTGTGTAACGTGGGACAGAAGTTCCATCATGAAGCATTTAAATGCAGCTTGGACTCAGTGGAGGGAAAAGAAATCCATTCAGAATAACTTTATATAAACACAATGGGAAAAATATTAACAGAATGGAAACAGCATTGTCTGATGTATCTCTTCTGACTCTTAATTCCTGTCAGGACAGACATGAAAAAACCCCCAAACAACCCTCAAAAAATTTGAACTAAAATTCCCGTGATGGTCTCTGCAACTGCCAAGCCCTGGATAATACCCAGTGAAATTACTGAGAGGTTTTATATTCCAGAAGTGAGAAGCTTCAAGTGTTGACAATTTAAATGAAGGATGGATTATGACTCTGTGCACATGTGCAATTTAAATTTTGAGTTACGTAGAATACAGAAAGAGCTTTGGACTGCTCTAAGGACATATGATTTTTGCCTTATTTCCCCTTTAGACTAGAATTTGTAATGTTGGGAGTCCTATCCTTGGAAAAATCTTTCATGTCAGTGCAGGGAATACAAGGACAACAGTTTTTAAGATCATGTTATTAATATGAGAAAAGTCAAGCTTGTGGCAATATTTCCATTCAACTTTTTTTTTTTTAATGTATGCATTTTATGTTTTTACTAAGGTAAGTTTCCAAATATACTGGTGTTAGAAATTTTCTGCTTCTTGTCAAACCAAATCATCTGACCCAGAATCTGCATAGTATCAGTGATTACAGTGTAGACCAGCAGGCAAATACTAGTAACCTGCAAACCAGAAATCACTTGCACATATATCAGTAGTTGGACTTAAAATAGGAATTTGTGAATCTTCAAAATATTTTAATATTTTAATACTATAAATGAATCTTCGGTACCATACAGAGAGCTTCAATAGCAGTTAATAATGTAATAATAGTTATATCTGTTTCTCTTTTTCCCTTTTAAAAAGGGTCTTAAGGAAGTTCTTATGTTTAGACATGCCATAAACATGAGATACAAGACTTTGTTACTGCAGATGTGATACTCTTTTATAAAGCCCTTTCTTAAGGTTACCATAGCAGTGTAATACTACACAGAGGTTGAGTTTTACATAGTTACAAGTCTAAGAGGTCACCTGAAACTAAAAACACACTTACTGCAACTTACAAGATGCCTTTGAGGTGGGCAAAGGCCTCTTAGGAACAAAGAGGCTGTTTAAAATTCTTTTCCAACTTGTCTCATATTATCTATAGTCATAATCGTTGTAGTGACAGAGAAAGTTTGAAAAAGTTGCTGGAAACCAGATTTCTTTAAAACACTTTAGTAAAAAGGACTGCAATAATAATATCAATTACCCTATCTCCTAAAGAGGCTGGGGAAAAACTGCCTGAGTCACTGGATGAAACGTGCAATGAAAAATGTGACGACTTGTGCCAGTGTCTTTTCATTCCTGGTTTCTTTTCTTTCCACAGGAACTCCTTAAGTCAGACTGTAACCCTGTATCACTGCCTGTGCAGGAACTGGCTTACCCCCTTTTTACGCTGTCCTTATGCAGTTTTTACTGTGTGTTTTACTGAAATGTTCTTGAGGAAAATGTTACCCAAGGAAAGAGTGTTTTCCTCAGGCAATTGTCACATTTGAGCCCTGAAAGATCATTTTACTCCAGATGAAACCATTAAGTGGAAATAACCAACAATGTTTCACCTCAAAACAAGATTTTAATCTGTCCTTGTAAGAATGAAGTGTGGGAAATAGACTAGGAAAGAGATGCAAAAAAATATATATAAAATTATAGGTGTATATATATATAAAATTAAAAAAAATTCATGCTATCGCAAGTTAAATAAGTTTTTCAAAACCTGAGTCATTATTTTAAGAATAGAGAATAAAGAAATGCTCTTCAGTGTGTTGGTTTGGTTGGGGTTTTGTGAAACTTGAAGACTCTGTAAAGAATCTTTGCTTCTTCCAGTAATAGCAGGGCCCTAAAATAAGCACTGGGCTGCAACAAGGAGGACTTTACATAACTTTGTTACTGACTCGGGCGATGCAAAACTGAATAAAGGTAAACTGGTGCCAAGTTGGGCTGCACAGCTCAGATGAGAGTTAGGGAGTGAATGGTTCTGTCAGAAATGAATTTAGATCCTCTAAGATTTCCAGTTAGAGAAACCTGAAGAATAGAGTCACAAAAGGAAAAATTCTGCCACTGCATCTTGGTTCAAATGCAGTCTAAAAACTTACTCCTGTCACGACTAATCCAGGGAGATTTACAAGCCTGACATTTTAGAGATTTTGTTCATTGGGCTAGGTAATGTAGGAAGTGATTATATCAAAAAGTTTATTTCTGTTACAAGAGGACTTTCCCATGGATTTGCTATTTCATACATGGGGTTTTAAAGTGGTACATATGTTGGTAGCTTCTATGTTCTCCCAGCAGTCAGAGTGAAGCAAGAGCTAATTTTAATGTCTTTATTCACCTTGTTTTTGTTGAAGCAGAATATTTCATGTTTTTCTGGTCTGCAGATTACTTGGAGATCTCTCAATTTTGGGAATGGCAGTTGCATTTTAAAGCTGTTGGTTATAATATAAAGTTTTTTTTTTTTTTACCAAGTATGCCAAAGTAATTCGATTGCATATTTCTGTCATCTGTCTTATTTAAGGGTTTGTTCACATAATTATTTTCTGCTACTGTCTGAGGCAGGACCCAGTACATTAGGCAGGTATTTATATACAAAAAAATGCATGCTTAAGGAGCTTGAAAAAATTATTTTATCATTCTAATTGTCAGACTGAAAGATCTGACCAACTGATTTTGAACCAGTGTATCTCTTATACCTGTTATTTTATTTGCAGGCTTGTGAAGGGCAGGTGGGATGGTCAGTAGCTTCTCTGAGCACTGTTGTCTGTCCCCATTGCTGTCCCCACCCTGCTGTGTAGCCAGGTGAAGAGGGAAATGAAGGATATCGTGGAAGTTTGGAGGTACTCATCTTACATTTCAGTAATGAAACACACAGTATCTAAAAGTGTGTACCTCAAGAATATTGATTTTAGAATCAGCATTTCGAACGTGAATTGTCAAAAGTAGAGTAATTTAAAATGTTTTTTCAAGCTGGTAGTCACAACTTTCACCCAAGATTTATGGCTATCAGAGGCCAACATCTACTGGACGACTTATGATTTCTGTTGTTTTTCATGGGGGCAAAGAGTTAAGACAAGATTATGACAAAATGTTTTTTTTTTTTTATGGGAGAAAAATAAGATTATTCTGGGTTTGTGGGGGTTTTTGTTTTTCTGTTTTTGTTCCCCTCTCAGAACTCTTGTAGTATTTATACCTAGTCTCTATTTAAAAAAAATAATCTTTATTCATGTGAAGAATTTCTGTGAAAAAATCAGCAGTATCAGTGTTATCTGGCAGGCCTCTACTCTGCAATTCTCCAGTAAGTCCTGTTTTGAATTGGCAGTATCAGAGTAGATGACATTATCTTTATATGGTTTTGAAAAAAGAAAACAAAAAATGTCATCAATGTGAAGGTGAACTTTGGTTGCGATGCCTGTAGGAGGAGTTTTCATGCCATTTTATCTTTGTTCAGCAACTTAGATTGTGCAAGAGCTGTCTGAAGACAGATTTGTCTGGCATGAGAGTGTAACAAATGGATATCTCATAATTCTGTTTTTTGTTTGGTTGTGTGTTTTTTTTCCACTCAGTGTGGCATCCTTCTGTACTGAAATATAATTTTTTTTTTTCCCTGCTGAGATTAATAAATTTTACTAGTTTATTCAGGAAGGGCCTTGGTAGCTGTAGGAATAAAGCTCACTTTTGTGTTTGTTTTGTTTTGGTTTTTTTTTTTCTGTTGATAGGTAGCATGTAAAATTTATTCTTCATCACATCCTTTAAAGCTCATTTTTTGGAGTTCTTACATATAACATGCTCCTGCTTAAAGGGGTCTTTATTTCATAGTTATGTGAATAGCTTAAAATTTTTAAAATATTTATGTATTTAACTTTGGTAAGAATTGTTGGATGGTGTGGTCCTGTTGGCTTTTGTTCCTATTCCAGGAAACACTGAGGTGCCTTTCCAGTAGGCTGTGGTGTCTCTGTTACTTTGTGTGCATTTTTTGAAGTGAGTAACATGGACTATTGAGCAACTCCCAGGGCAGATTGGAAATGGAGGGGCACAATAACACTGCTAAAAAATCAGCTTGTTATTCTCTGGGGTTGATTTCCTGGGTTCTGGTCCCGTTGGTGTCTCTCCCACCCCTGTTCTGCTCTTCATCCTCTGTTGGGAAGGTTTGCAGAGCAATGTCTGTGTGTGGATGTCTTGCTCTACAGCACCTTTTTTTCTTCATTTCTTCGTTTGCACTTCCCAGAGCTGGACCGAAGGGGAAGGAGGGGCTGGAGGCACAGGAGAACCTTACCCTGATGTTCTTGTACAACTTTGCTCGTGACAGCACTGTTGCCTTTCCAGTGAAAATGTCTTGTCTCCCCAAAAGTCTGAGAGTTCTCTTTGATTAGGAGCATGAAATATTGCCATAAATCACTTTGAGATTAAAAAAAGGACTTACTTTAATTCAGTTCTGATGATAAATATGTCTTAGGGAAAATTGATGAAGTCACTCCTTTGACTGGATTTTGTCTCTGATTGGATGGACTAGGCAGAATGATATAGAAAAAAATATACTTTATACCCTAAATGCTTATATGTATCAGATCTACTTTTATATCTGTGTTGTTGTATTTGTCTTTCATCTTTTATTCATGTCTTTTATACATGTGGATATAAACGTTTGTTGATTGCCATATCAAAAGACAGAAGTAACATCGTAACAGTCTGGATGATATGCACAGTAAGACTTTATGATACTCAGGAATTTGCAAGAATTATGCTCTTGATATTTCACTGCTTGAGCCTAGATATGGTATGTGGGATCACAACGACTTACAAAGCACAAAAGGGTTTGGTACAGGAACATGTTAGTTGAAGCCTTTCATGCTTTTCACTCTTGACAGTGATTATAATGAAGATAATGAAGTGGTTGACAATAGAGTTTTGAAGAATGAAATACGATAAGAAAGGAATTGCACAATAGATATAAAAATGGTAGCTCGACTCAGTAGGATGTGGATAACCAAAAGAATAATTTGGAGAGACAGATGATGTCTCAGAATTCCAAAGTCCTCAGATATCTTTCTTAATAGTTTTGTGACAGAACTCTGTTTTATATTTTAACTAAAAGTAAAACTATAGGTTTAAATCTCAGTAGGCCAGCTCTTTTTTATCCTTTTAGAATAGAGAGAAACTATTCCAATGCAGCTTCCTGGGTGAGACAGTGCAGAATTAAGAGCTACAATCATTGACCTTCCTGACTTCTATGATCTGGAATCTGTCAAGGTTAACAACAGAGTTTATGTACATTGTTTATGGAGAAAGGAGTGTAATTTATCTACTTGGGGGTAGGAGCAGGCTGAGACCAGGTGTGCAACAGACACACCTCGAGGTTTGTTGGGATTTTTTTGGACTGAGAGAATTGTTTTAATATACTTAATTGAACAAATATTACAATAGGTCAGCCCTTGACATCATAAGTATGTGCTGGAACTATCAAAATTATTTTTTGAGTGAAAAAAGCCTAAAAACATGGGTAGAGAAAATGGTAAACTATGTTTTTACTTTTAAGGGTGAATGAAGAGTTTTTACTTTTAAGAATTTCAAGATAGTGGTATATGTTTCAAACCAGAAATATTTGATCCCTTTTGCTCTGCTTTTGTCCTGCAAAAAAACCCAATGCAGAGGCAGGTGAAGTGTACAGGGCATGACTGCAGCTCTGATAAATCAGGATGGCGCAAGTTCATTGGCACTTCTGAGATTGCAGACAGGCCAGGGAACGTTCTGAAGATTTTGAGGCTGTGTAGGTAATGTGGAGGCTGAAGTCAGACTGGAACACCTCTGATATTGGTGACAACGTGCCCAGGAGACGGAATCCAGCCTGACTTTTAGATTGTGGATTATTTGCAAAATGAGTGGGGAACAAAATGTTATTTTACAGTTGTACTGAGAGTATGCTTTATAGGACAGGAAGTCAGAAATCCAGATCTCAGTAGGTTGGTTTTTTACAATATAGTTTTTTCTAAGAATAGAATATAGTGTTTGATATCTGCTCACCCCCACAGTATTATACTTGTTTGTGTGCTTTGAGCTTTAGGGGACTAGAATTTAGTTATTTTTGCTTCAAGTATAAAGATTTTATTCAGTTTGATGCTCCTCAGAGGCTTTAATTCTGGTTTTGTGTTTGAGAGGAACTAAAGTTGTGTTTGGTGTATATATGAAAATCAAGCATCTTGTATGTAGCCATTTAACTTTAAACAAAGTTCTTGGTTTCTAATTCTAAAGTAGAACTAAAAGTCATAGCATGGCTTCTCTCTTCTTCTTCCCCCTTTACAGGCACATGTATCTATTATTTTGTTCCTAATATAGTTAGCAAATAATTCTGACTAAAGTACTTGTGGAATACTTTGAGGTTTGGGGTTTTTTTTTTTTTTTGCAGCAACTTTGTTTCTTCATATATCGGTCACATTTTTATCCAGTGAGCTGTCCATTAATATTCTCCATTTTGCAAAGACCTACAGGACAGATATTCTGTAACTTGTAAGCAAAAATCTGTCACACAAGCAAGAGAGGGTGACAGCTTGTGACAGGACAGCGGTGTCGTGAGACAGCTCTGGGCTGGTGCACAGCTGGAAAATACAGTAACGTTTCAGAACTGCACAGCAGTAGTGCTGGCCCCAGAAATCACCCCTTGCCTGACTCTTCCCCTGGTCAGGGATTTGGATTAAAGTCCTTTGCCAGTCACATGTTGTAGTCCCAGCTAAAGGTGCACAAATTGAGAACAACTGGAGGAGGAACAGACTTGTTCTGTGACTGAGAGCTTTGTGCTCCCTTTAGCCTGGTGCTTCACTAACAGGGATTCCTTTTTATTGCCCATGAAATGCATGACTTCTGCTGAATCCAAAAGACAAGTACTTGATTACTTTGCACACAAATTAGGGAAGTGAGAGGGATGCTCAGGAGAGAGTAACATGGGTTTATTTGCAAATGGAATTCTGGTCACAAGGTGCTCCTCTAAGGAAGTTGGAAGCAGGAATGGGAAGTCTGGGTTCTGGAGGCTGCTGATGAATTTATCATGATGCACCTATCACTTCGCAAGGCTTTGAGTCAATTGCAGATGTGTGGGCAATTCTCTTGCATCCAGCCTTTGAGACAAAGGCCAGCATTGTGTTGCCTCCCAGCCTGGTTCTGTCAGGGCACACTTCCATGTGGCTCTGCTATAGCTCCTCTTTACTGGAAGCCATGAAACCAACAGGTTCCCTGCATGTCATTTTATGCTTTTCCATTGCCACTTGTAGAAAACTTTTTTGAAATATAATTTTGAAGCCAATAGTTAAGACATACAGAGCTGGCTCCTGATTTATTGAGAAACAGACACTGATTTCCCCACTTCCCTGCAACCTACATCCCCATGTAATTGTTTTGGTACCTGAAATGTGTTCATACATGAAAAAACTATATCTGTAAGTTCCTGTTTCTGACAGAACAAACTGTGTATAATAACTGTTAATTGATTAATTCTTTCCTTTGGAAACTGTGCTAACTTGGAAAATATCTCATTTTTTTTAAACTGACTTTAATTAAAAAAATTGACCTTAAATGTGGAAATATAGATACATTTCTACAAGACCTATGAGAATAGGAAAAATATCGATGTTTATTTTGCTAATCTTAAGAAATATTTCTGATGAGAATTTAGATCAGTGATATTTTCAGTCAACTTTTAATTAAATAATTTGATAATACATTAAAAAAAATTCAAAGACATTTTCAAAATTTGTGGTGTCTACAGAAGAGAAAACAGAAGCATAGAGGAATTATTTTCTTTCCCAAGGGGTATTAGGTCTCATTGAGTTTATGGAAGGCAAAATTGGCCTGTTTGGTCAAATATACTTCTTGATTATCCATCAGATATGAAAGGGAGTTCTGTGATGATCTCCAAAAGCTTGCAAAATTAGGCTTTATCAGAAAGGAAAATGAATTTCAAAAGCAATAATCTGCTTTCAGTGGCAACCTGGATTACTTTGGCTGTGAACTGTCTTTAAATCTGTGGTGACATAAAAGGAGGTGAATCCAGCTTCCAGCCCATACTCTGGAGTAATTTTAAGGTACAGACTATTTTGAGGGAATGACTCTGACTTCAACACATGGAAATGGGGCTTTGTTCATAGGTCAGATCCTGATTGTTTTAAACATGTAAAACTTTGATATCTGGTTCAAATACTGTCTGGCTGTGTAGGAGCAGGTATGTCATGTGGTCAGCAAAATTAAGCGTTTGACAATTTCATGGCACACCACCCATAAAATAGCTCAGACATCATGGCTGGAAGTGACAAGCAAGTCCACGAGAGGAACAAGGTTGGCATCAGAAAGTGTTTTGGAGATTAAAGAGCAGATACTAGGAATTAATTATCATTTAGGAGAGTTCCAGTCCTGTTCTCGTTAGAACCAAAGGAAGCTGACAGGCAGCAAGGTTAAGCTCACAGTGCCTTGGAAGGGTCCTGGCTTTAGTGCTGCTGTTCAAATTCCCTGCTTTGCCTCAGAATATATACAGGGCAAGTCCCACAAAGAACAGCCAAATGTCACATCACCTAGGGGCTCGGGGATGGCGCAGGAAAATCATCTTTTGATACAGGAATGAATTTGTTCTCTCTGTCCTTTCTGAGCTGCTCCCCTGGGTCTCTGGCTGTGAAGGTGTGTGTGGTTCAGAGACCTCTTCTGCAGGAGCAGGGCTGAGTCCAGCAGTTCACTTTGTAGCTGCTTGTGGCATTTTCACTGCTCAGTTCCAAAGGTACAATCAACCTTGGTAGTTCTCAGTTCAGGAGTGGGTGTTGGAATATAAGGCATAAACTTTGGTGGTTGTGGTATAGTTAAATTTTCAATATGGCAAAGCAATTCAGAGTCAGCCTAAACTCTCTGTATGCTTTTTATTAGCTCTGGAATAAAACTTTTCAGAGGTCAGGACTGACCCATCAGAATGTACACTCAGAGTAGCAACCCCTTAAGCAACCCCTTTATTATTTATGGCACAATCATTCATAAATGTATTTAAGAAAAGGGATGATCTATTTTCTACATGTTCCTTAAAGGGATTTCATTTTTGCTTCAATTGTAATTTTTACCTTTTTCAGTAGAATTTATTGACACAAGGCCTAGCACAAGCCCTAGATTTTGCATCATCCTTTTGTCTGCAAGCATATTCACCAGCCGCTTAATTTGTCATAGCCCTGGAGGTATCAAAACTAATGAGCTTTGTTTGAATAGACTTTTTCCAGTTCATCTAGCACACTTTGGGGTAATCATTCAGTTTCTGTTTGCTTCTGATGTGAAGCATTGTGGGAAATATAAGAAAATAATGGTTAAAAAAAAGCAGTATAAATTGTTAACAGCCACATTCTCTGAAAAGCCCTAAAGATGTTATATTTTTAATTTCTCTATTTATTGAAGTATTGTGAGTACCTTAAGTACAATCATTACAAGATAATATCAAAGGAAAATCTGATAAAATACTATTTTTCAATTAGCTCTGAGCTTAATACTTTGCTTTTTTTAAGCATTTCACAGCTAACAAATCTTTAAACAATCTAACCTTTCAGGATTTGGAAGTGGACAAGATAATAACTATGAATACATAATATTGCAGCAGTGCTAAGGGTTTAAAAATCTATTACTGGGATTACATACAGGAATACCTTTTATTGGTCAGACAATTGCATTTTCATTCTTATAAAGCATTTCCCTATACTCAGTATTATACCATAGAGATACACAAAAATGAGATGCAGAAGTGTGCACTGCATAAGTAATTTCTGAAAGTGGCAGATACTCTGTGCAACATATGCTTTAGATCTCAAATTCCTGGGGAGATTTGTCCTTCTTGCTGATTAGGACAATGTTATATGCTCTAGAATGATATATCTTTAACCTATAGAAACTTTCAAATTATTGAATAAGGGATTTCAAATTATTTTTTGAGCTAAGGCAAGGACGAAAGATTCCCTGGAACTTTTGATTAATTTCTTCTGAAAGAGGGGGAAAAAAAAAAAAGATCCTGGTAGGCCAAGCTCTAAATTAAGCAGCTCAGTGAGTCATTATTTTCAACAGGCTATAATAAGCAACAGAAACTTAACTGTGTGCTAAGTGCATCAGTAAAGCATGACACTTCTAAATAGTCCATTGCAGTCCAAAAAGGGTTGTTTCATATGAACAGTCCCAGGACCTCCCAGGATATTTTCACATTTCTCATTATAAAGTGATTTGATGAAAAGCTGTTTCTGTAAAGCAGATTGAGGAAGAGGGAAGAAAGTAGGTGGAGGAAGAGAAGAAAGGGCAGAAGTGATTTACTTCTGAAAATCAATCTCCTTTGGAACTTTTTTGGTAATGCATTATCATATTAAGATGACTTGAGAAAAAAACCAACTAGCAGGAGAAAGCACCAAGTTAACAGTTAGCTGAAACTCAGCATACCTAAAATAGAAGTAGAAACTGTGGCAAAGGTTGCATCTTTATTTATTATCTGATTATTTGATATCAATGCAGTGCCCTATGGAGATGCCCATGCTGCCATCGAATAAGACACCCTGAGTATCAGAAGCTATTTTAGGTTCCTCACCAACTCATGTTCCTGAGGTTTGTTTTACATCCCAGTTGGTCTGGGTGCAGTTTTACAGTAAGGCAGCTGCAGTGTTTCTGTAGCTTTATTGGGTCTTCTGGCTCAGTAGCTCTTCCCAGCTGCCCTGTGCTGTGTGGACATGCACTTAGTGACACAAATCAGTTTGCAATTCTGAGGGTTCCCTGTGTGATACTGAGCACTTAGATGGCATTGACAAGCAGCGTTTGGCTTCTCAGAGATAGAGCTATAACTTCTGCTTGTTGCCTTCTCTGTCCCGTTCAGGCTTTCATCCCTGGTGGATTGGATTGCTGCTGTGAAATCTCCCCTCTTGGAGGTCACTGGGAAGGCAGCTCAGAATACAGAGTGTGAAACACCTCCTGTGGGTGGCCAAGTCAGGTTCAATAAGTACAGTATTTCACATAGTGAAGAAATAATGGCTTTGATTTATACTTTACATTATGGCTTGGTCTTTATGTATTGTAGAGTTAAGATTTGCTAAAGAGCAGTGCCTTTGTACATCCATGGACAGGGAAGGGACTGATCAAACAAAAAACATGTCCTGAATAGTCTATAATGCTGTATAAAGGTGCAGCACTTCTACCTATGGGAAGGCACCACCCCTTTCCTCCCTTACTCTTGCTTAAATGTTCAGGCCCAAGATGTGATTTTAGGTCACTGTTTGTTTGGTGCAGCTTATTTTAACCTTTTGTGCTAAACAGTGACTTGCTCACAAACCTGTCACAGAACCAAGAGCTTGGAGGGGCTGCCTTCAGGGTCTAAAACTTTTTGAAATGTTCTGTCTGAGGAAAGTGAGATGCTAGATCCAACTGAAAGAAAAAAAATCTAAACAAAAATGTTTTTGAGGAAAATTCTCTATTTGGTATTATTTTCAGAATTATGATTTCTTTCTGCTCTGTTTTTCCTCCCACAGACTGTGCTCTTCATTATTTTCTTTTTTCTTCCTCTTGTGTATTTTTTTTCTGATTTGCTTGTTTACATTTATTTATTAATTTAGTGTTTCTACTGTGTCTGGTATATTCTCAAGGATAAATTCATTCAGGTAAGTTCAGCATCATATCCAAGTCATTTTTCCTATTCCAAAGTATTTATGTAATTTCTTGGGATTAAACTGCTGATTTATAGG
Source organism: Atrichornis clamosus (assembly GCA_013400975.1). NCBI lineage: Eukaryota > Metazoa > Chordata > Aves > Passeriformes > Menuridae > Atrichornis > Atrichornis clamosus. Next base: position 24,705 of record WBMZ01005505.1, read on the forward strand.
TTGGATTATAAAGTGGAACTCAAAGTACAGGGTTATGAAACATGTCTTGAAAATACATCTATGTTATAAATAATAAAATAGTTTTATGAGAAAGGGTGCTAAAATATTAAATGAGGCTGTCTATTCTTTATCATGACATGTATTTAATGCACTTTTTATTGTCTCCACCACTTTAAAAAAAAGCTTACTTCAAACTTTTAATTACAGCACAAGACCAGTTTTCTTGTAATTGCAGACCTGGACTCTTTCTTTAACTTCAGTGCTATATATACACCCTTGCATACTGGTTAAGGTTTATGCAAAATTTTTTGTACTTTAAGGTATTATTGAAGATTTCAGACAGATTTCTGTTACTTCCCTAGAAGTTTGTCATAGAAGGAATGTTCAAGGTGCCGTGTTTTATAGTTCGCTTGATTTGTAGAATGTTATTGGGCTTCAGTGCTAGACAGATACTTTAATTTATTGCAAAAAACCTGAATGTTTCTTTATAAACCATGTGGCTGAGATAAGAGCAACTCATCCCAAACAGATGGACTGGTCTCCACGGTGAACCTGGGGACTCGAGGGACACTGGGTGTAACTGCTCTCTGTGGATGTGAGTACTGGGAGAGAGGGCTGACATCCAAGGAAACAACAGGGACAAAAAAGCCAGTGCGTGGAGCAGAACTTGGCTCTGAGAGATGCTGAAAACCAATTCTGAGCTATGCAACAGTTAGGAGATGGGAACCAAGAGTAAAGACTTCTGTGTTCCTGATAGATAAACATCCCTGTAGCAGAGTAACTCTGTCATCAGGTGCTGCTTCCACAAGAAGGGAACCTGCTGGAACTTGAGCTAAGCACTCCGGGAAGGGGGAGAAATAAATCACATTTGGAGAAGAAGTATATATTCCCAGTGTTCAGGGACTGCCACGCAAGGTTGTGTCACACAAAGCGTTTCTCAGGAGAAGCACGGTGGCTGAGTTGAGTATATCCATGTCAGGTCAGGCTTCAAGATGTCACTTTCCCTACTTCTTCTGTCTTTGGCAGGCGATGCTTGTGGCATTTAGTCTTTTGGGTTTATGATGGGACCAGTGGGTGTAGAGGTATTGTTTTTGATACCCTTGTGCAAACCTAAATATTGGGTATATCTGAGGGGTTTTTGCAGTCTGAAGTAGCTCACATTGCTAAGTGTTACTGTACTGATGAGTTTGAATAAGCTGTTGAGTGCAACAAACAAGTTTGGTCTAATTGACTATCTGTCAAATTATGTTAGAAATTTGGAATGTCTGGTTTGGCATATCTGGGACAAAGTTCCTAAAAAATGCTGGTGAATGCACCAAAACATTTCTGATGAGAAACCTAGTTTTCAGGAGTAAGAGAGTCCCCAAAAGGAACAAATTAAAGGCTGCAGTTGACCTTAGACTTTTCCTTTGCCTGAATTACCTGGATTAACTGTTATTGCAGTTATGGAAGACGTTGGGGCAGACAAGATGGAATATTTTTCATGATGAGTTGCCTAAAGCTCTTTGTGAGTCTTCTCTACTTCAGTATTGGTACTTTTTTCTATAAAATAAATTTTTATATCAGCACCCTAGAATACTTATCTTCTGTTACTGGAAGTTTCTGCCTCAATTGGGCTTTAATTTTATTACAATATATTCATTCACTGAATAAATTTCTACAGCTCTAAGTAGACAGTTGCTTTACTTTTAAAATATGTGAGGTCTTACAGACTTTTAATTAAGGTTTTCTAATTAGTACGTTGAATTAATTCCAATATTTAAAATAAATGTATATATTTTTAATTATGCTAGTGAAATCAGTGGGGCTACAGTGAGAGGTGATCCAGATATGGGCTGTTTCCTGCTTTGTGGTTTTGTGTGTTTTAATGAGTCAGGAGGGAGAGAGCACAGAACTGATGCAGAGGTGGAGCCCTGGGGACTGAAGGTGTTGGGCCCTACAGTGGCCTAATACTTGCTAGACCAGGTTTTGCTGAGCCTAAAGTTGTAATGCAAGGTTGGATCATCCTTTAGAGCAGTCTGGAAGACTGTGGGCACACACCCTTTGTGAAATGTGTTCATTGGAGGGAAGCAGCCAAAGATGGCTGAAGGGGAATATTTGTTTGCTTAAAATGAACTCACTGTGAGATATGAATGTTAGCTTGACATCACAGTGGAATGAAATCCTATAAAACAGACACAGTTTATAGCAACGTTTTTTAGCTGACAAAAATGTAATGAGTCCAATGGACACTGACTCACATTGGCAGGAATCAGCTTTAGGGAATTCTGCTTCACCAAACAGATCTCTTCACTCCTAATGTTTGACAGTACAGCTATTCAGAGGAATCAAAGATAAGAGGTATGAAAAGGGAGGGATACTTTAGAATCACTACTTTCAGCTGGAAATGAAATCAGATATTAATTCCTAGAGAAACATAAAATTCAAAACCTCTGAAAGAAGGAAAAATACAAATGTGTTTTTTATGAAGACTTGTGCTAAAACCTTGGAGGTCTTCCCTCATTCTAATATCCAAAGGTGAATATGAGATTTGTTGCTAGAAAATTATGTATCATTGTGAAACTCATATAAGATGCACTCAACAGTTAAATGGATTTTTTTATCTGTAATCTTACAGAAGATTTATATAAATTACCTTATAAAAACATGGTAATAGAGGGAGAGAATACCAAAAAGTAATAGCAGAATTGTCAGAAGACATGAGGAAGCTTGAATAGCATGTCAGATGCATTCTGAGTTTTGATTATTCTATATGTGTTTTAAAAAATTCCAGCATGTATGGCTGCATGTATTGTGTAGTTTTTAGTGCTAGAAGAAATGCTCAAGGAGGAGGGAATCCCCTGGTCTATATTTGATGCAAATGTAGTATAGGCAATTTGGAGTTACTGAAAGTTTGTCAGCCCTTGTTTTTCTTTTACAACCTGTTAAGATCTATTTGTTCTCATGTCTCATATTCAGAAAAGGTGAGCTTAGTAACAGTAATTCATGAGAGTAAGCATGAAGGTTTCTGATAAAATAAAGGTATGACACAGCTAGGTTGGATAGATTCGGGACAGTTCTGTTGGCTACAAGGACTGACTGGATGTTCTGTGCTGTGCTGACTTTGGATCTCACGTCAGTTTGACACAGTTTTGTCATCCTCTCCTAACTTCCATTTTAACACTGGTTCCTGGCACTTAGTTTGGTTTTCTAGCAAGAAATTATATTGCCCTCCTATGCAGTTTGGCCGATGACATTGGCAAGAGCACTAAAACAAAGTTCCTCTGGATCTTGCAGTAGAACTATTGATTGCCCTTATATTGCTCGTGATGTTTCATTAAACAATTACAGATGGGTCTCCCTGATTGGTTTCTCTCTTGGGGCCTGCTGAGAAGACTGAGCCTCAGAAGTGCCATAATTCCATCTTTCTGCCCCTTTTCCTGGTGATCTGTTCAGTGAAGTGGGTTTGATCTCTTGCTGCTGATGTGCCTTCTTTTACCTGTTCATCCCAGAGGAACATCACTGATTTCAAGAGGGGAATAGCAGGGTTTGAATAGTCTTTCCTTGTGTATCTTTATAGATTTATCTATACAATAGCCAGAGTTAGAATTGCCATGTGTGGGAGCTGGTTACCTCTGGAATTTGATATGGGCATATCCTCTCCCATAGCTGACTTTTCTTCCCAGTTCACTGAACAATTTAATTCACGGATTTTCTCTGTAAATAAGGATACTGGATGTGTTATCCACTCCCCAGAGTAAAGGAGCAGCTACCCTCCAGGCTGAAACGTAACTAAGTTCCAGCAGTGCTGGTGTTCACGGTGAATACACGTAGGGAAAACCCTATTTATGGTTTGGGTCAGATCGTGTTTGTTGTTGTGGTACAGGAGCTGTTTGGTGCTGTTTTGTTCACACTCCTTTGGAAGGAAAGGGAATCTGTACATCCTTGAACTTCATCTGTAAGAATGTAAGGTCTTGTTTCCACTGAATTATGTTAGACTACTCTGAAATGTATATATTTTTGACTTTTGATATTCAAATTAAGTAAAAGAGAAAAAATAAGGTCAAAAATAGCCTTTGTCCATATATAGATATATAAATATATATAAAATAAAGCAAATGTTTTGGCAAAGCTTGAATAGAAGGTTAAAATGTGTGTTTGAAATAGGTCTCCATCTATTCCATTAGACAGTTCAAGGATGGCTAAATGCAGATGAAAGGTGGTTAGAAGTGTAATATTTTAGAGAATTTAGTAGTTTTGCCTTGGTTATCCTGCTGGAATGCCAGTTTTTAGGTCACACTAAACTCAATTTTGGATACTCGGCTGAGGTATCAGCCTGTCACCCTGCCAGGTGCTGCTCAGGTGCTGGTGTTCTGTAATATTTACTGTTGGGGTGAGGTACTGGATGCTCCAGGAGGGTGACATTAGCTTGGCAGTAAGGATAGTGGTCGGCTGATTCCAGCACCTCCATTAATGACCTGGGAGCTCGGGAATTAGAGAAACTGAAGTTCTTGCTCTGTCCAGCATTCAGGTGCTGGAGAGCTGCATGGATGGCTGTCTCCTGGGTGCTTGCTTGCTGCACATCGTGTTACCAGTGTCTTCTGACTTGTATTTAAATGTGCACATACTCTTGATCCATGTGGGTTTTTTGTTTGGGTTTTTTTTCCTCCCCATCTTATCCTGTGTTGAATCAATGCTTTATTCCTCACTTTTCTTTGTTATGCCATCCTGTTCGTTCTCAGGTATGTGTTCATAGGGGAGTCTATAAATGAGCTTCCTGACATGTGTATTCTTTACCTAATTCTGAACATGACATAAAAAGGGATCTATTTCTGCTACAGTAAATATTTTTGTAATACAGCTTGCTTATTTAATGTAAGTAGGTTTCTGAGATACCATGCAAAATGGGACCCAATTTTATTAGAGTAGCCTAAAGAACAGAATAAATCCTTTAAGCCAATTGTATAAAAATGCAAATTTAAGTCAAGCAATTAAAAACAGATAGAAATTAGAGATTTGGATTTTGCAGAGCAAGCTTTCCACAGCCACTGCCAGATTACTATGCAATTTATCTGGATTCTGTCAGCGATAGTCAGACTAGATTTTGATAAAGAGCAGCAAATCTGTCCCTCCGTAGCTCCTGTGACTCGCTGCAAATTTCATTCAAGTTGAAGCGTCTGTACAATCCCTTGAATAATTTGGAGTTAATCATTTGTACTTCACAGCCTCTGATAGGCCTTAGACTTGGGGGGTGGGAACAGATTTGGCTTTTTAATCGCCTTGTATATTGTACAGCGTGAGATAAATGACACAGACTGTCTGAAATCTACATTCTTGCTTCTGATGCAAAACTGTAATTAATTTTGTGCAGTGTTTCAGAATTGATCGTGGTCACTTGAATTTCTAATTTTTCATTCACTTCAAAGACCTTTTTTTAAAAAGAATGTGCTTAGAGTGTGTGAATGCTCTCTGGTGCTAGTGAACTAAATGACTATTTTACGCCTCTTTTTCAATAAGGTGAAACAGAGGTCAAGGCATGTGGCTCGTGTTTATCTCTGTCCCAGCCTGCTTCAGGATGTGTTCTCTGACTTATAGGAAATGCAATCAAACTTAGGAAATTACATCTAAATACTTAGGCTGCAGTGTGTTCGCTTCTGTGCCTTGTAGAAATCCAAAAGGCTTCTTTCAGAAATCCTTTTCAGTATAAAACAATTAAGCACAATTTAGGCAATAATTACCCTAATTAACTACACTATAATGTTTGTATTTGAGATTATAGAAACATTGTATCTGTTCTCTGCTGCAATAACAACAAGTCTTCCTAATTTCTCTGTATTGATAGTACTTGTATGTGCTTCTTTGTTTGGTATATTTCACTGTAAAAATATTTGTCAGTGAAAGATTGAACAATATGAATGAATTTGATTATGCCATTGTCAAAAACCCCATGCATCACAATTTCTTGTTTTTAATCACTACTGTAAACCTCACAGCCTGAGGGCATAGTTTTAATTTGGGTGCCTTACTAATGAAAAGAAAAAAATAATTGTTTTGCCTGGATTTAATAATAAGCAATAAAATCAGCCAACCAGATTTTACCTCTGCATTCAATCTCTTTTTTATTATAAAACATTTTTGTCCTTTTTTTTTTTAGATTACAGGCGTAGATACTGAACATTTTACTAATAAATATTTCAGTTTGCTTATGAAGGCTAATGCTGTCATCTGAATATGGAATTATATTTCTTTCATGCTTCATTATCATTTCATGGTAGTAATGACAGTGAGGCGATGGAATATTTACAGGCTTTTCAGAAGACATTTATCCAATACATTTCCCTGAAGGGCACCTAGGCTTAAAGATACATTATCCTTTTATAAAACACTGCCCAGAATCCCAATTTCTGAATCAACCAATCAGAACTTGTTTTGCAGCAGTTACTGCTAAAACCCTCAAGCCAGTCTCATATTAATCCTGTGAATCTGGTGGGGGGGTGGTGAGAGGAGGGCTAAGGAGAGGGAGCACTCACTCCTTAATCATCAGGCTTTAAGTAAAATATGTTATTTCTTCTGCACTGATACAGTTTTTCAAACCTGTACTTTGAACATTTCATTGAAACTGGGTGGACTGCAGCAGTGCAGGCTGCTTGTTCAAATTTGGGTGTATTTTTTAATTTCAAATTTGTTAGGCTTAATTTGCAACAACTTAAAGTGTTCTTGCCTGTTGTGTGGCTGTTCCATGAGCAGATTCCTGGGATCTCTGTTATGGTACATAAACACGTTTCACAAACCCATCCTAGGGTAAAAGTACTCAGGCGTTCAATCTGTCGCTCAGTAGCTGGGTCCTCTCCCCATGTGCCCTGTTTGCTAAGAGGCAGTACTTATTTGTATCTGTGTAAGGGTTATTATTTTTGAATAAGGAACGAAAGCAGAAGTTTCCCACTGCTGTAATATCTTTCAACAGTGTGTTGGTAATTAGTATGTTGGAAGATGTAATGGAATCAGGATTTTGCTTCTGCTCCTGGCCTGCTGTACTTGTGCGTGTCTATGCTGCATGTGGCAGAGCAGTAGAGTGATTTCTTTTGAAATTCCAAAAGAAGTCTAGCTGAGGTGCTGCAGAGCTCTGTAGGAGCTGATCTACTCCGTGCCCTTTGTTACAGCTAACCTAGGGATCTCTGCTGTATGGCAATAAGTGATTTAGACGTAACATGCACTGCATTGAAATTAATACAGTGGAAAGATCCTTATCCCAGCAGTCCCTGGTGCTCAATGTACTCCAAGGTAGCCAAAGGTGAAATTTATAGTGAAAGCTATAGAAAGAATCTTTATTACAAAAAATTCCTGTGTAATAACAGTGCAGAATTATCTCATCTGGGAGATGCACATCCTGAACTGCTGCAGCTTACATGTCTCCCTCAAATTGTTGATTTTAAATTTCTCTGTCTGGGAGTTCTAACTTACACCTTCAAAATCCTGAGGTATTTTGGAGTGTGTGCAGTATTTGCCACTAAACCAATTGGCATATACCATCTGTTACCACATGCACGTATCCAAGATACTGCATTTTATCCCCAGAAGGGGTGTAGAAAATGCATGTCTGCCAAAAAAGTTGAGTGGCTGTGGTGAAGAAGTCTGAAGTTACGTTTATGCTCCTTGGCAGCCAATCTCAGTACTTCTGGTAGTCCTGTAAGCAGGCACTTCTTCTCTTTTTCTGTCTCTCCTAAAATGTGAGTTTGAAAATTCACATGGGCAAGTCACTATGGGGCATACTTCTAGTGGACTTGAGACTTGGTTCTATTTCTGACAACTTGATCTTCATTTTTGCATACAAATTTCAGAGCAGGGGTAACGTGAAATAAATTTCTGTGTATTTTCTGCTATAACTGCTTGTTTTGTGCCTGAGAACAGATAATTAGAGATAAATGTGCTCGGATGTGTACCTGCATATCAATTTGGCTGCAAAAATAATTTCTGTTGTTCAGAAATTTGTTGTCCCAGTGCCTACCAAATGTAACAGCCACTACACAAAGAGGACTTACCACGTCTTGAGCCCAAGATATTGTTTAAATAAAAGCAGAAATCTCTACTCTATATAGAAAGAGTGAAGCTCTTAAGGTGAAACTGATTCACTCCCTTTGACTGGATTAAATGATAAGCTTATAATAAACTGACCACTGCTTTACAAATTCCAAGTGATTCCTGAGCCAGCTTGTGCTGAAGTCAGCATAATTTAGAAGAGTCCTTTGCTTCTGCAGTCACTGAGCATTTTTTTATCTCCATCAGTATGAGACCAGTTATGCCCAACACCATTGTGGTAAAATGAGAATTCCCTGAGTCCCTTTTGTTGGCACTGAGCACTTCCACTTATTTTCACAACATTAGGAAAGAAGGTGCCTGACATATTTGAGCAGAAATCACTCTTGGAGGCTGTTAATCTCAACAAAACTCCAAAGCTGTTCTACAGTACAATTTAATTCCCAGTTAACAATCTCGTGTATATCTTCACTAATGCCATTGTTTCCTCTGTAATCTCCACAGAAATGCTTAATGATTCCTAATGACTTTGAGATCTAAAGCAAGATTTATCTTGCAGACTGTCTGAAGACTATAGGCATAAACATGGTGTGAGTCACCATTCTGCACAGGCTGTGTTGGGTTTAGGAATTTCAGTCCTGCTGACCTTCCACTGGTAATAAAGTTGGTATTTTGCATACCTGTCTTTGTCTGGAATGCCTGCAGCTGTACTGGTTTGATATTTTACCTCTTGCTGCTGAATAAATGCTCTGTAGAATGGTGGCTGTGCTGCTCCTATCAACATTGGTAGTAAACAGCTGGAGGTGCTTCGGGGCAGTGTCTGAGGAGAACGTGCCCATGTGGTCATGGAATATGGACTCATAACACACATCGTGACTTGGAAGAAATGTAGAGTTCAATCTGAGGGGGGCAAATGAAAGGAACTGGGCTGATCTGAAACCTAACTTCTACATAAACCCCCTGCCTTCCTCACAAATCTCTAACTGAAATGATTGGGCTAAATCTAAATGTTCAGATTTAGGGTTTTGGGAGGTGCAGAAAAAACAGATTTTGGTGTACAATCATCTAAATAAATAACCTCATATTTTATCTCTGTTGGTTCCTCTCCCCTCAATCTACAGAATGTCTGTCCTTGAAGATTAGATGCTTGGTGATTAGATACTCTGGCTGCATGCAGAACCCTGCTTGCTGTAGTGGGAAGGATAGGTTTGCATGACAATTGCTCAATATATTAGATAAGTATAGGGCTCACTTAGTGTCAATATTTCTGAGAATTAATATTTGGAGCATCAACATGAGCTATTTCTAAGATCTTTCAGAAAAAGCCTTTTCTGCTTGTGATTTACTTTGAAGAATAACACTCTTCTCCCAGAACTTGTTTCAGTAGGTTGGCTTTAAGAGCATCAAAGGAATGAGACCTTTCTAAAGTGAATGCTAAACTGAAGATATATTTGATTACAAAGGAGATTGTGCATAACAGTAATTTGTATCTCTAAATAACCTCTCAAGCAGTAGATTTACAGTTGGGATGTGTGAGTGGGTGTGCCTCATGCTGCAGGATCATAAAGCTTGAAGATAAAATGCAAGATATTACTGGAACATGCCTTTCATCCCCGTGAGTGCCAGGTATCTCATTGTACAGTAAGGCATTTTAAAAAAAATTGTTTTGTTTTGCATTGTTTTGTTTGAAATAAAAAGAACCCCCACCAAAATCACAATAAGAACAGCCAACCAAAAAAATCAGAGCACATACATTTTAAGTAATATTTAAAGGAAAAGTTCTGCTTAAAACAATGTTTTGTAACTGCAACTGAGTTCTTTCTGAATGGGGTAAAGATAATAACATATAAAATCCAATAATCCAACCTACTTTCAGGTGTAGGTAAAAAAATGTTGTGTTGCCATTAGCACAAAATTGCTCAAACACATTGATTACTTGCTCAGATCATTAGAGAGCTATGCAAAGAGAGAAAAAAAATTTAGTAACTGTTGTGGTATTTGCAGCAGAAATATCTGTTGCAGGCTGTAAAAAGTGTCAGTCCAACGCCTGAGCAGGTAAATTACACTTGAATGCTGTGGAATGTCATTGCCCATTTGGTGTCACTAGTCTGGAATAACCTGTGTCCAGTTTTGGGATTGTTGCACCTTTCTCCCTCCCTCTGGATGAGCCCATTAGCAGGCATTGACTGCCCACTGTAATCTTGATTTCCTTTCCCATTGTTGATAATAAGAAAAATGTTATAATTACACTAGACAGGTTTCTGAAATTGTGATTATCTAAGTAATAATCTTGCAGCACAGGGTTTCTCTTGGTTAATTTTTTTTCCTTTAAGAGCCAAAGACTACTTTTCACCTCGTGATTAACCAGAAGGGGAGGGTAACCTCAAGCAAATGCAACCCTGTCCCCATCCCTTAAGCCTTCTGATAAATCCTAAGCAGCTATATATGACTGTTATGACTCAAGAGAATTTGAACTCATAACATTTGAGATGAAAAAAAGCACTCAAAACTGCTCACCAATCAAGAATGAAACATTTCCACTCTGCAAGACTTGCCTCAACAAAGAATAAATCTGTAAATCATTAACCACGGTGTTCCCCCCTCCCCGAAGTGTGCATCACCGTGCACTGGTTTAAGGCAAACACAACCCCTTGGACACTCGTGGCTGGAATCTGATACAGCACTTGCTTTAAAATCCACTTTGATCAGTGAACATTAACCAAAGTGTCGACTAAAGGTCATTTGGCCTCAGGGAAGAAATGGAAAATTTTATGTACAGAACACATTGCAGTGAGTACAGGGTCATTATAACTATGAGAATAGCTGTTGTAGTTTTTCCTTTTTTTTTTCTTTTTTTTTTTTTTCCCTTGGCTACTATATGACTTTGAACTTGGCATGGAAGCACAGGCTGCTGAAGCAAAAACTCCTCCCTCCAGTGATCACATGAGCCCCTGTGAATTCCTGACAGGGCCAGTAAAGAGCTGTGTCCCACAGCAGATATCATATTTTTGACATAGGACTTCAATTGCAAAAATGTTGATGACCAGTGCAAATGTATCGATTTGTTTTTGGTTTTTTTTCTTCTTTTCTTTTTTTTTCCTCCCTCAATAGACCAAAGTGTTGTTTGTAGTTAGGAGAGGAGAAGAAAGCTAGTGAAACAGAGTTGAATCTACTTCTTAGAAGCCTGGGTTATCAAACTCATTAATCTACATGTCAAGAGGCTAGGAATGAATAATTGTGTGTAGAATTTATCTGCCAACATGATAGCTACTTTTCAGCTCTCTCTTTAGAGCTCTTTCATTGTGCTTGGCTTTATTATATGCTTTGTCTTTTCTATTTCTAGTCTGTTGGGGAGGTACAGAAATATGTACCTCAGCACTATAGAGGACAGTTGCTTTGAAACATGGCACTGGTTAGTTCTTTGCATGCACATTTATTCTTACTTAGGTGTTTAAGCACCAGGGTATCTTGCAAGATTTACTTTTTGTTCGCATGTTAATTCTTAGCAGTGTGAGCACTTTTCCACACACACACACAAAAAATCACCTTAAAGGTAATATATTTGTGCTGTTTTTCGACACCTTTGTGGTCAATATTGGCTGCTTTATTAAAATAGTGTTCTTGTTAGTAAACCTTATAAGTGATGAGGATTCAGAGCATTTTATAACAATGGTGTTTCAGGAATCTCAGTAATTTTGAGGTGCTCTCTTTATTATTTCCTATGTGGGTTTTCGTTGCCATGAAAGACAAAATCCAAAACCAAAGCTGGTGTGGAGAGGATGGTAGAAAGTGGATTTGGTGGGGATGTGAAATTGTTTGAGTTCAGAATATCTTTCTTTCTGAAAGAACATTGTCCCGATTCTGATCTTGAGCTTATTTTACGTCAGTGTGGCAGTACAGTAGATTAACTAATTTATCCAGGATTTCCTATTTTGTTTATTCTAAATCTGCATGCCTTTGTCTTGCTTACTGTGTGTGTTTTCAAGATGAAATGTTCATGTAATTCTAATGCCAAAGTTTTATTTCCAATCTGTAGTATCTGGGAGCTGCTGTGCTGATCTTGGCAAATTCCTGTGAGTGTATGGTGTGTTATTTTTTTATTCTTTGTTTCTTTTTTTACTGAGGTAAATGATGTATTGGAATTTTGGCCTTTGCTGTAAGAAACCTCAGGCCAGATTAGCCTGTATCTGCTGATACCCAGGAATTCAAAGGGAGAAGTAATAATTTTTGTTACTCATAGCAAAAATTATATCTGTTGCTGGGCTCTTCCTTTCTTTTGCCTGAGCTCTGTGAGGCATCTATCCTCTTACCTGGCACAACCAAAATGTTGTCCAGTGATATTACCCAGGTGTTGCATTTCTGTTCCTTTTCCCAGGAATCTAATGTGACAGTGGCAGCAAAATCCAGTGTTTGGCCCTTGTTACACTGGTGCTACACCACTGTAATTGGACTAGTGAAAGGTAAATAGTGTGTTTTTAAAGGGTCATGAGCAATGCCTTCTCATATTTTCACCCAGACACACTGTAATATTTGATGAAATGAAAATGTGTGATGAGAAAGAGAGGGAGCTTTATATTCAGTGTGTATATGGTAAGTCAGAACACTGTTTATTGTAACAGAATGAAAGTACTGCAAGTCTAAGTGGTTTCAACGATGTTTCCTTCATCCCAGGAGCATCTGAGCCCAGCTTCTGCCTTGTCAGCCACATTTATGATGTGTTCATAATTAAATGTCCACGAAGCTCACAGCATGCTGACCACAGAGGGGCCATAAGCAGTAAAGATAAATGAGAGAGAGAGATGTAATATTGCTTCACTTGTGGGTTTAGTCTGATGTTAAAGATTGTCAGTGATAATTATTAATATGTGACCTGGTTGAGTCTTTATGTGAACAATCACAATTTTAATAAAGTGGTAAACTCTGCTCTCTCTATGTAATCTCACTCTATATTTAACTGTTTTACAATTCTAGAATTTCAGGACAAATTTCAGTCATTGAAAAATAATAAGGTAGCCTATTAACGTGAACATGCTGCTACTAACAATTTCATTTCCAGCTTAAGTAGGACTAAAAGAGAAACTGAAAAGAATAGCTATAGTCTAAGTTGTAGTAGGGGTCAAATCTAACCTGTTCAATTGTTTGTCACCTCAAGTCTTTGGCATCCTTGTTTGTTAATACCGATAATGAATAGCTGGATGTGCTATATATGGCATTTATAATACTCTATCCTTATGCCCCCCCTAAATTTCCAGTTTATTGCAGTAGTTCCACTGACCTGATCGTTGTCAAAAAAATCTGCATTGTAGAACTGCAAAAATGTTTTGTTGCATTTGATGTTTAAGGCTTGCCACTTCTTCCTACTGCTTATATCTCTCAATCGCATTTATGAACAATTGAGCAGGAAAATTCCAGTTTGGAAAATCAAAATACTGTAGAATAAAAGTACTTGTGAAGAAATGTCACTCTGTGACAGGCACACTGCTAAAACCTGCCCACTGAATACTGAATATTTATTATCTCTTATTTTTTTCAAATTGCAATTGAACAAGGGGTGCTGTTGTTCAGTTATATCAGGAATTAATGCTGTAATACAAAATTATTTTTGAAGGAGTTGTTAACATACCAAGGCAACAAGTTACTGTTGGTAATGCTGTGGGTGTTTGAAACTTGCAGCTGTAGGATTGCCAGATGCTTGCAAAGGTGCATTTGAGTTTTCTTTTTCTCCATTATTATAAAGGTGGTGTGAAAAAGTGTGAACTGTAGAAATCAGGTATTTTAAAATAGCCTGTGGAGTTTTCAGAGCCAGTTACTTTTTTGTTATTTTAAAATAAATAATTTAGCAAATTTTCACACAAAGGATTATTTAATTTCCTATTAAGAAATAAATGTTATTTTGTAGTGTGTATGTGTTTATCTTTCAAAGGCTATTTTACAGCTGGAATTCCCATTTACTTTGCTTATTTTCACTGCATGGCCGCTGCAGTTACTGGTTAATATTTACCTGGTTACCAGTTACCCCCTGAGCTTCATAAATGCAGGATCTGATTCTGACACTTTCACAAATATTTCTTTTTCGTTTTATGATTATCTTTTCTGAAAGGTGAAAGAAAATTGTTCACCTGAGGGATGATAGCTCTAAGTAGGTAGAACCAAATGAAGTAACAAATATGTTCCATCATGTTCTTACTGAAAAATTTAATGGGTTTTTTTTTAAAGTTATTATGTAGCCTTAGTAAAAGTAGGAGAAACTGTCTTAAAATTTTTTTTATTTTAATTTGGGATGAACAGTGGGAGCTGAGAGGTGAAAATTCTGTTTCTTTTAAATGACTGCAGGGTATAGTGTGAGCACAGAATACTGCAGACCATTTTCTACTGCTAATACAGGTGCTTATACAGTAACAACTCTGTGCTGTTCTGCTGTGTATTGAAATGTGGCTTGATTATCTGTGCTCTAAAAGGTACAGTTTATTCCTAAATCCAACCATTTCTTTAACTCACCAGTGTATGCAAACTATTAATGATACCTAAGTGATGTGTACATCACAAAGGATGGTAGTTTTATGATGTTAATAAAAGTAATTATATGCACCAATATGGTAAAATAAAAAGAGTAAAATTCAAGGAAATGTTTATTAAATGCAATCATTTATTGGAAAGAAATGCTGTGGTGTTGTCTTTGGTTGATCAGCCCAAGCATTTTATCAAAGTTTGCCTGTCAGCCTTGCATGTCTTTGCAAGCCTAATTGACGCTAATAGACTTGAAAAGAGGAGGAGTAAACTTAGAACATAATGCACATATAAAGATCCAGAGAATTGGTAACTAGTTATAAATGCATCAAAGTGCTTTCAAATGAAAAGCTTAAACAAAGGAATAACATTTGGATAATAAAGAAGTCCATTACGCTTAAATGGCTACGAACAGGTAAAAAAAAAAGAGGTGTTCTGTCAAATCAATACTTGTAGTGCAAAATTAATCACACATTTGACAAGACATGATTCTGTGTTATTTCCACCTACTGTATCTGATTCCATCTGAACATCCATTATTAATAAAATAGTCTCTCTCATGAAATTCATTATCCTAGAATAAATACTTTAATTTTTTTTTGCTAAAATGTAAATCTGAAATATTATTTCACAATTCCTTCAGTACAGATATTTTCCATGAATATTTTTTTCTCTCACTTAAAAAACTGTATGTCTCGCTCATTAGTTCTCTTCACATCGTACTTGTCCCTTCCTTTTTTTGCACATGACTCTAACTATGAAACTGTGGCCTACATACAAAATGTCACTCAAGCTAACAGAGGCTGAGCACTCTTGATTTTAGGAGTACATAATATCAATCTGTTTTCTCCAGTTTTATTTCTTTGTTTCTTTTATTTCTTGTAAATAAGAGAACCACAGAAACTGATTACTGCTTTTGAATTCTATAAAGAGAATTTATGAAAAATGCTGCTAGTGTTGCAAATGGTGAGAACTCTGGCTGGTGGGAGGAAACCAAATGGAAAGGTCTAGTCTGGTTCTTGCTGAAGTAAATAAGAAAGAGTATAGAGGGGAGACAAGAGTCACAACTATTTGGGTTAGGATGTTCAAGAGTGTTGTGAGTCAGACCAGAATTCATCAATTCTATTTGATCTCCCAAAGGTAGGGATGGTAACCTCTAAACTACGTTGCAATGTTGCATTTTAAACTTCTGTAGGAAAGTATTTTTCTTTGGTAGCTTTTTATTTTATGTCTGTATTTCATAATCTTTTGAATCATTTTTATAATAGCAGATTGTTATAATCTGTGTTTCTGTCTTGCAACTGAAGATTTTAAAATTTTAAAACTCCAACTTTAGGTCAATATAACTATAGATTTTTTTCCTGTTCTCTTGTGTGTAACTTAAAATCTGAATAGAACTTGAAAGAACACAAACATTTAGTACCTACTTCTGAGAAATAAAATATCTAAAATACAATCATTATGTAGCTTTTGAAATCAGAAGTATTGGGATCCATTATTCAAATATAAAAGTTAATTGGGCCATAGCTACATCAGTGGATTGCTATGCCTCCATTTTTTTGACTATTTGGGTAATAAAGTCTAGTGAGATAATGGAAGTACACTTTTTTCCTTGAAACATATTAAGTTCTCATTGACAAACTTTAGAATGAGTGTTAAACTCCATTCCTTTATAGTAGACATTTGACTGTGCAGTTAATTTTAGATTATTTTATAATGTTGACAATTTTGTTCTAGATATTCAGCATTCATTAAAATAATAGAGCATTGTTCATAAGACACATTTGCCTATGTGTTAGATAATGAAATATGATAATATGCTTTGCAAGGCTGCAATATAATAAAAGAGTTCAAATTTGCTATATAAATGTAAAGGAGTAAATAAAATCACTGCAGATGATGCACATTTTGTTCCCAGTACACATTATAGACAATAAACAAAGTGTTCATGGTGAAAGTTTTGAAAAGTGTCCAACTGGATTATGAAGTTTTATTGGCTTTTAAAACTGTTCTCTGGAGACATCTGATGGGACTTAAATTTAGACTGATATAGGTGTACATGCCCTTGAATATCAACATTTAGCTATTAAAACTGTTAGCTAACTAGGTGCTACTGGAAAGAAACGCCCTCCTTTCTACTCTTGTGGCTCTCTGATACTTCTCTGTGTGGTTAATCTAGAGGGAAAAAGATCAAAATTATGGTCTTGTTGAAGTTAATGACATCTTCCTGACTTGGTCAGGATATGACATACTGCCAACTTGAAGTGCAAGTTAAATTGGAACAGTTGGTGTCAGAATCAATAATTAAATGTACTTGAGAAAGAAAACAACCTCCAAACTAGCAGATGTGTGCTGTCAGGAGTTGGCCATAGTAAAGAAATGAGTGGAAGTCAGTGCTTGGAATGACTTGGAGTCCTTGATCCCCTATGTCACCAAAATTGTGTGGGATGTACGGGCAGTTATGTTTCCTAACTTTGAGGACGTGCAGGCTGAGTACTGGATCCTTAAGAGAAAGAGATGTTTTAGTATTCAAAATGCTTCCAGCCTTTGAGTGTTAGCTTGAGGAAACTTATTAGATGAAAAAAATGCTTTGAATTCTTTGATTGTACTAACTTTTGAAATACCAGTTTGCCTATTATTATTATTTCATCTCCCCCCCTGCCCAATTTTAATATTCATAAAGCTGTTTTTTATCCCTACATGGCACTGAGCAACCTGGCATTTAATCAAATTCCAGAGATGGTTTAGTTGTACCAGATGCCAATTCTAATTCTATAGACCTAAGAGTGTAGATGGAAGACATAAAAGTGGGTGTTTATTTTTAACTAAATCTTTCTTGCTCTCTGGATGTAATTCTTGGACCCACTGTATGGAAATGCTCACATAGCAAAGGATACTCTTTCATCAAATTTTGGACCATATTCAGTAAAAGCAGAGGAGAGCTGTTCTTTGAAGTGAAGATGTCCACCTTTTTCTTGAGTTATGGCTAGTAAAAATGTCAGAATCTTTTAGAATCATTGAGCTGCTGAGTAAACACAAGTTCTTGACAAAGAACCAGACATTTAAAGGTGATGTGGCCTTTGGGGTTCTCTGAGTAATTGAGTCTTGGTTGCTTGTACCTCTCACTTAATCAGCCATATGTTCTTTGACTAAATATACTTGGCTGAGCTTTATGAATGTTGTGCAGATAAAAACACCGCTGGCTGCTGCCTTTGCAGTGTAGAATCCTCATAACTGAGAGGAACGTGCTCCTGGTGACCCTGCCACTGCCCTTGCGATCTGGTGTACCTGCATCCTGAGCAAACAGTTCATGAGCTTTGGTACAAATGAATGTCACTTTCTTCCTAAAGGCCAAAATAGAGTAGACCTGGAGTGAAGTGGGATGGGAGATTTGGATAACTAGCCAGACAAGATTATTTTTCTTGTGTTCTTAATGCAGTCATCAGTTATTTTTCATGTGTTCTTAATGCAGTCATCAGTTATTTTTCATGTGTTCTTAATGCAGTCATCAGTTATTTTTCATGTGTTCTTAATACAGTCATCAGAAGTCTTGATGTTGAGTAGAGGAATGAATTAGAAGAAACTTTATGCTTAGGTATTTTTTGAAGATTTTTCACTTTTTTTTTTTTCATTTATAAAAACTACCTACACTGTGGGACCTCATGCAGAACTGATCAGAAATGAAGATTAATTGTATTTTTAACATAAAAAGTGAATTAAAATAAAAAGTTCTATAGGAAATATGAATTTATGAACTGTATCTCCTGTAAGCTGTGTGGTTAGAAAGAAGGATTAAGTAGCATTTTGGTTTAGATTTTTAATGACATGTTGCTCTCATCAGAATTTTGATATATTTGCTTTCTTTGGTTAATCTTGAATGAGAATGCTTGGTGAAACTTGTGGTTCTTATTGTCCTATTCTAAGCCTGTAAATTATGACAGTTTGATTTGAGTGCTGTAATTGTGTTCCTATTTTGTTCTAGTGACACAATAGAAGATGATGTTGGGTTAAATGTAACTTTTCCCTTTTAGTACAAGGTTTTCTCTGTACCTGCTCATCACGTGGGTCTAGCAAATAACTCTTCTGTAGCTAACATTTGATTAATATGGTGGTCATGCCCACTTGTCCCCTGCTTGAATGTATGTGCTGTCATTATAAAGGGAAATATAAATGGTGTTGATCACAGCCGAAAACATGGCTCCTCCTGGTGTCTTTCTGAATGGCAGTTGTAGGGATGTTGTCTGTAGGGAAAACTGCTGATTTTTGATTCATAAAGCTATTTTTCTTTGTTAGAGATAAGAAGAACTCAAAGTGGAAATGGAACTAGTGCCAGAAAATGCCAAGGGAGTTTCTTGGTTCAGCTATTGGGAAGCTGACAGTTAAATATACTCTTGTCCTTTTCACTAAGTGTTATTATTGCCTCTCTGTGCTCTGATGGTTTCTGGAGTTACCAATGTGCTGCTAGGGTTGAAGCTGAGAACTATTATAAGTTCATATTCCAAAATATGATTTAATTTATTCATCAGAACATATATTTCTTACTTGTTCTGCCACAAATCTTGAGGATTTGTGCAAAGCTTTGTTGCCTTCATCTTAAAAAGATAAATAAAGAGGTTATCAGTTAACTTGGGTTTAGATAATAAGACCTGAAAGTTGATTTTCTTTTTTAAGTGAGCATATTTACTTTTTTCATTAAAAATTTGGCTTTGATATTGCATTCTTTAGGATACTTCACTCTTTTTTCATTGTCCTGTTAAGACTTTATCAGCTTGAGAGTTTCCCTGGCTCTAGGAATGCAGGTAAGAAACAAGAGAAGAAATAGCTCTGTTTTGTTAGGGATGACATACCTCAAACTTATTTGACTGAGACCTGTGATTAATAAAATTCTTCCAGAAGAAGAGTTTTTCAGTCTTAATAAACACTGAACCTAATTTTAGTTTTGTTTTTGACCCTTGTGAGCAGTCCTTCTTTGTAACCTGGTTTCTTCCTACTGTGAGTTTGCAGTTCTCCACTCTGAAATGGCAGCATTGTATGTGATTTATTTCATGGGGATGTTTTATATTTGCAAGAGATGAACAGATGTTTAGAAAACAAAGCTACTAGTCACTAGTTGTTACAGCTACCCTAGTAATCAATTGTATGAATTTTACAACATAGCTGTATTGGAATGAATGTTTCAGAGGCATTTCAATCAAAAGCTGTGCTATTCTGAGTTTGAAACATAGGCTTAGATTTATTCTTCTAGCAGTGCAATCCTCAAAGATTATACTTCATGCACCATTTTCAGGCATGTCAACATCCCTTACAAAATACGAAGATGAGAGTTATTTCATGGAGGTGGCACAAAGTAATACAATAAAATGGATTTATTTCATCTTAATTTATTTAAAATGTGCATAGACTGAACTGAAGTAAAATCTGTAATATGAAATATCTTGTTCACATGAATACATTGGAGAAAAAAAAACCCCTCAGCACTGTTTTAACTTTGAAAAGAGGAACATGTGGCCTGTTTTTACAGGCGTGGTTGGATATTGTTCTAGTGATGGGTTTTTGTTTGCATATAGACTTTATTTTCCAATGTACAAAAGTACATATCAGCTGTGGTCTGAGCTGTTCTGTAAACCACTGTTCAGTGACTCTTGCAAGTCAGGACTTTTGCTTCTTTCTCTTGTCTGTGCCACTGTTTTGAGGCAGTACCAATAACATTAAGACAACCTCTGATAATTAAGGTTAAAGACTAAACTTTCTCTTTAATATCACTTTAAACACAGTTCTGAGCTGGACTGACCCAGTGGAACCGAGTAAATCTAAACTGATTAATCTCTGCTTAAAAACTGCACAGTCTGACAGCACATCAAGCCTTGAGTAGATGACAAGTAGACATGTAGTGTAACATCTTACACCTGGTGGGCTGTGTTCCCTGGAGTGTACCTGACCAGATCTAAGCTGAAATTTCTCTAGAGCTGGCTCTCTGCACCTGCTTTGATACGTTCTTAGTTTGTACTTTAGCAAATACATCATGCCTCCCTCTCCCCACTTACAACTTTTCCACCTCTATGTTCTATTCCTATGTCAGCACGTAAGTGAATTAAAAGCCAGACTGTCCAAACAATTGCTTTGTAGCCAGATTTTCAAATGCCATAATTTTTTAATTGAAAGTTTATACTTGCTGCTATTCTGATAAAGATATCACTGATATTTTTAACTGTCATGATGCTAAATATAATTTTAAAAAATTCCCGGCCTCCCCCAATTAGTGCATTGCAAGAATTGGGTTACAAGGAAGTAACCACAGTGATAGCCCAAGGTTTATGATTGATGATATTTTGTATCAAAAGTAATATTTAAGCACTAATTTTCATATATGAGAGTAGCAGTGATGTTTTTCAGACACTAGCTTTGGTTTTGTGTTTGTCAGAGTTAGGGTGAAAAGCTTCAGTGCCCACAGAAGCAAATATTCACTGTTTATGTCTACCAGAAGTAAGTGTAGAGGTTGGCTTTGCTGCTGTCAGCCAGGAGAGCTTATTGAGGAATGTCATCAACCTCCAGAGCCTTTTACGGATCTGAAGTGGCTTGAACTGAGCTTTAATTGCATTAAAGGTGCATTAAAATACGAGTGTTAGGTGACTGGTTTATCTACTTGCAGTGATACAACAGGCAAGTTCCTGTTGGTGTTTGCTACTTGAAGACTACACGGGGTCACACTGTGTCAGCTGATGTGTCAGAGTGGGAATGGTGCTGAAGTAAGTACAGGATTAACAGGTGAAAACACGGCAGAGTTACAGGATCATAGAATGTGGAAGGTTGAAAGGGATCCTAAAGATCATCTAGTCCCAACCCATTGCCACGAACAGGCGCACCTTCCACTCTCCCAGGTTGCTCAGAGCCCCATCCAAACTGCCTTTGAACCCTGCCAGGGTTGGGACAGCCGCAGGTTCTCTGGGCAGCCTCTGCCAGGGCCTCACCGTCCTCACAGGGAAGAATTTCTTCCCAATATCTAACCTAAATTTCCCCTTTTGATTTGTACTCATTTGTACTTGTCCTATCAGTTCCTGATGAATTGTCCCTCCCTGGATTCCCTGAATTAGCACAACTTTACCAAACATTGCTGGAATGCCAGGCTCTGGAGCAAGAGCATCCTAACACTGAGGAAATTATGGCTCTTGTTGTGTCAGCTGCCTCACAGCATCTCTGTGGATTCTCTGTTGGGTCACAGCTGAGCAGCACCAGGGAATGCAAAACATCACTGCTGAGCCCTGGGGGAAAAGCAGCAGCTTCAGGAGCCTCTGACATGAAACGGAGATTTTGCTCTTGTGTCTAAGTGAGCAGAGGGTAAGGAACTGCATCAGTGCAGGTGACCAATGTACAAGAAGTACCACGAAAAGGATATAAAATTTGAGGATACAATTTGGGTTGCATTGAGAGTAAATTAATCAAACCTCTCTAGCCTTAGGGTAACTGCCAGACAAGGTATGCATTTAAGTATGAATAGTCACCCCCAAAATATAAAAATAACTTTTAAAATTTCCCCTGCAAATGATGTATTTAGTATCTTAAATAATAATGAGTGGCACCAGGATGTGATTACTTTCCTTCATTTGAAGCAAACACACAGAATTCAGCAAGGTTTTTAATGATTTAATTGAAAGCCAGGATTGAATATCCTAAATGAGGACAAATATTCAGTAATTTGTTCTGAACATTGTTTCATGGCTTTTGAATGTAAAATTTCTTCTGATGGTCCTGTAGCCTTGTGCATCTGGTAAGGTAGTGATGAGGAAACTATAAAGTAGTTAGGAAAATGCTACCTCTTGAGTCCTGTTTTCTTTAGAGAGCACTGATCTTCAGAAGGCCAAACAGATGGTACTCTTGAGATTTGTTGGATCAGTTATGTGTACAAAAATCAGTTCTGACATAGAGGAGAGTGGTAAAATGATTACACTGTGTGAGAAAACAAGAGGTAGACACGGCCTTGTTTGTGAGGAGCTGCGTAGTTGGGATATAACCCGTGGATTGTCTATTACTTGATCATCAAGGAATTCAGTGATTATCCTGGCTGTACGAGGTTGTTCAGCTGGGAGAACTGAGCACTGGAATGCTTTGTAAGAGTTGTGTAAGTTCTCTGTGCCCTGCCTGGCCTTGGTGGGAGAGCCTTCAATGCCCAAGTTAGTTACGCTTTGTAGCACACAGGACATTTGGATTGATGCTGCTTAAATTGAATTAGATGAGTTTAAAAGTTTAAGACCCCTCTCTGCCCTGGGCTTAGGGTGTTCTCTGGGGTTGGGTGGTCACACCGTGGAGGAGGAGTGTGACATGGTCAGGACGTTTAAAGCCAGTGATACACAGGACTTGAGCTTCCCTTGCTCCTGTGGAGGGTTCTGGGGCGAGGTTATGGTGAGCTTAACTGGTAACAAAACCAGAAAAGATGTGTTCTGTTATGGACTTGCTGGAAACAGGGAAATACTTGGAAATACCAGGGAATAGTGTCAGACCACACAGGATTTCTCATCGGATGCCTTTGATCTCGGTGATTTCTCAAGAGGAATATATACTTTTGGCCAAATAGCCTGCTAGTTCTAGAAAGATGCAAATGCCTCTTGCTGCTTGGTCTATTAATTTGCTGCATGAGAGCAAATGAGTAGATTATTCTGTCCTCTATGCATGAATTAACCAGTGAGGGGCTAGTATAAATGATTGGTTTTAACCTGTTAGTGTCTGAAAGATATTCAGTACAAATCCTAGATTTTTTTGTCTTCTCTCATATTTTTATTCCTTAAAGCTTCAGTGATGTTCAAACAAGAAATCTGTATATTAATTTTTTACTCTGAGTCTTTCATTTGTAATTTTAATATATGTCTAATATAATAATGTACTAACATTTAAAAAGCACTTCAAGTTATATTATGAAAATTCAAAAAATGCACTATTTTGGAACTTCTGCAAATATCAAATTGCTTTTTCAAAATTAATGACTTATTTAGCATTTAAAATAAGAAAAGTTGAAATAGACATGAGTTAATATTTTAACAGAGTATGCTAAAAATCATACACATCAATAACAAAAAGCATAGACCTTCAATAAAAGATTGATAATTTTGTCACTTAGTGTCTTTCTTGAGTGGATATTTTTGCATTGCCTTCAATCTTGGGTTCAATTCAGTTGACATTAAAAGAAAATTTGAATAATCAAAAATGTCATATCTCTTTGAGCAGGCTCTTGAACTTTTATGTTGGTTTTTTTTCCTCTTAACAACAGGAGGAGATAATAGTACTGTACTGTTTCAAGAATATAATGCAGAAGCAAGGAAAACTCTTAGGTTTACTTGAGCTTTAATCTGGAATGGAATACAAAAATCATAACTTGTTATGAGCAGCCATTGGCAAAAACTTCTGTTAGTGTCAGGGGTTGTGTTTTTCTGTTGTCTCTGAACTACAGGGACACTGGTTTAATGTGATGTATACTGCAAAAAACCATAGAGCTGCAGAGAGATGTTGGTTGCATAAATTCTTCTCTGATGTCTTGTGCACCCCATTTGGTGGTAGCAACTATGGAAAAAATAGTTAATTTCCCAAGAGAAGGCAAACTATACATGGTCAGTGACTAAAATATTTAATAGGAAAACAGAATAAGATGGAATCCACAGGCTATTGTGTTACCAGTTTTGTCACAGTCTTGACTGAACTTGGCTTTTTGTTTAGTGTAACACAATATCTAAAGGAATATAATCAGAAATCTAAACTAGTAACTTAAATATCTATTATAGGAAAATGACATAACTGGTTCAAATAAATGGATGATTTTAATGCTGACTATCAAATAGTTTATATTGATACTGTGCTTTGTCTTACCCTTAGGATACACTCATTTGTTTTCAGACCTGTTCAAGTATCAATTATGTTCAAAGTGGACAGAATTTCAATGTTTGCCATCTCATACTATGTCTGGAAGCAAAAGCTGTATTTGTGTTTGCATGAGGATACAGATATATAGGTGTATATAAAAACATCATGTGCTCAGTGATGTCAATACCCTCTTACAAGTCATACTGAGACTCCTGGAAAACTGGACCAAAATTCTTTTCTGCAGTTTTTATGTGCAAGACTCATAGGTGTGAGGGTAAGCTGCTCTGAACTTGAGCGTATTGGCTGTTGGGTTAATTATACAGGTTCCTTTCTCACTTGTGTTTAGTTTAAAATATTGCAGATGCCTGTGGTTTGCCTCGCCCCCTTACAAAAGGGACATTGTTTCAGTATCTCTTTAAAAAATGATTAAATGTTATCAGGTGTTGTGAAGCGAGAGAGGGTGGGGCTTGTTTGGACTTGATTTTTCTATAAACTGCGATTCCTGCCAACAGTAACACACAAGTTTTGGGGCTACACTACTCTGACAAGTGTCAGTCTGCAAGTTTTGTGCAGCAGAGTTGGTCCTTCGTTAGAGTTCACAAAGCATTTATCATGCAGAGAGTGCTGCTGTAATTAAATTACACAAAACTAGAGAAACTCAAAGTAGAAGCTTTAATCCAAGGTGCATTTTGCCTACTAATAAGACTGTTCAGTCTCCTAATACAGCCTTATCTCCAACTGGCTTCCCTGTGTTTCTCCAGCTGCTTCCAAGATGGTATCCAATATTTCCTGTCAATTTGTTCCCTGCTCCTAAGAACTGAGAGGGTACCTGATGTCCTTTTACTTTCATTCTCAGCATCTTTGAGCAGGACATGTTCTGTTTCTGTGTCCTTTAGCCTGTGATGTCAGGAAAAGTGAGAAAACACTAAGAAACCTCCTTCAAAGAGCTGGGATTTGTGTGACTATTACAGATATCCTGCGAGTAGTTCAGTTTTAATGTTGCTGAAGTGGATACTGTGTCTTGGGTATTCATTTGTTTGTATCATTTTAACATGTGCATCAAAGGTTTTTTCTTCTTTGTGTTTTCATTATCCTTATTTTCTTTTCCTGTTGTACAGAAGTATTAATTTTCATTTTACTTAAGTTTATAATATTAATTTAGCATATTCAGTTTCACCAAGCATTCATATGTCGTGAAAAAACCTCTCAAAACTAATTTCTTTTCTGTTTTGGTGTGTGTTAAAGTGAATTTGCAGTCTTGATTTCTCTGCAGCTGATCTTAAATTGGGACTATGAAAATGAGAAAGTTATGGTTTTGCTTTTTTTTTTCCTACTAGGATTTTATTATACAGAAAGTGGGTCATTAAGTGAAAAAAAAAGTATGAAATACTGGGAAGCTACTAATAATATATTTGTAATCCTTGTCAATACTAGGTGTTTCATTGTATGTGGTTGGGTTAATGCTTAACAGCTAATTACAGTCTTGCTGTTTTGCTTTCCATATTTGATTCTGAGTTTTACAAGGAATTACAAATCCCTGTTAAGGTTGGTCACATGACTCCTGGCACTTTTATGCTGGTATCTCCTCTGAATATTCAGCTTGCCTTTGAGGGTAGGGACAATGTCCACTCTGGAATGTGCTTTTCTTACTTCACTTGAGCGTTGCCTGTTAAATGCAGCATGAATGAAACCATCAGTGTTTGACTGTTCTTGTGTTGTGGCTGCTCTGCCAGTTTCTCTGCTGCTTGCAAAGCCATTGGCACACGATGGAGTCTGGGATAGACTGTGCAATTTTTTCAGCTGAAATTCAGTGTTGGCCCCCTAAAAATTATGTAGTAAATC
The DNA here is from genome assembly GCA_013400975.1 of Atrichornis clamosus. Taxonomy (NCBI): domain Eukaryota; kingdom Metazoa; phylum Chordata; class Aves; order Passeriformes; family Menuridae; genus Atrichornis; species Atrichornis clamosus. Next base: position 50,913 of record WBMZ01005505.1, read on the forward strand.
AGGCTGCCTATGAATGAATATTCTGCTTTCTGAAGAAAGGCCTATTCTTGGAATTACGAGTGGTTATTAGACCATTTTCCTCAGAGACTTGCCCCACCCTCCATTGGCAGCAATCCCAATTTGACATGAAATGTCTTCACACTGTATCAATTTTTTTGTTTGTTCAGTGTAAAAATTACTGTCCTTCAGCATTAAATGCTATCTTACCTAAACTCTTTATCAGAACAAATATCCATAAACAAATTGTACCTGGTTTAAAGTTCAGCTTCTTTCTATACCTCTTACATTACCCTAGGTTATTTATAGCTCACCAGCTCACACTCCACGCTTACCTAATCTTTGTAGGATTCCTTCCAAGACTACATGATAATGGAACAACTTTTGGTGGTGAGCGACCTTCTCTAGCAGTAATTTCTTCCCTTGGGCATTGAAATCGATTTTCTTCATCTTGGCATGCGAAGAGTCAAAGTCTGTCTCTGGCCCTGCCTGTCCCACGAGCTTTCGGTGGCATCGGAAACAAATCATGTGAATGCTGCAGCTTTTAGGGAATTCACTATGGCAGCCTCAGGAACAGGAGAAGGTTTTTAGGCAGTTTCCCTCTGTGTTGTGATATAATTTTGTTCGGAAACAATTACTGTGGGTTATGTTCTGAAAGATGGTTTGTTTGAAGATGGGGGTAATAAAGGTGAAATGACTCTCTGTACCTGAGAAGGTCAGAGGCAGCTTGTGCCACAGGACAGAATACATCAAGCAGGGTCTCTCTACCCTCTGTCTGGTGAGGGTGAGCCCTGTGCTAGTGTCTGCTCAGAGCTGGAAAATTCTAGCTTCTGTGTCTATTTATAAATGCATATATATAGAGAGAGCTTTATGGTAAATGCTGGGCTGAATACACCATCTTTGCTTGGATGTATGCAGTCCTTTTATGAAGATATTGCATCCAGTATATTTGAAGTTCTTGACTAAGTGCCTACTGTAAGAAAGCCTGCAATGACATCAGCACGTAGCCTGACAGTGGCAGAGCTCCTTGAGTGAATATGGTACCATCTGTTCCAAACTGCAGTTCTGTGTGTGAGGGTCCTAGAGTGTGTGTGGTGAAAAAAGGTGTGCGCCTGGAAGTTATGCCCAGAAATTTGTTTCTGGCTGTAGCTAAAGAGAGTTCAGTATCTTTGATGTACAGTGTGAAGAAAACCAAGCATAATTTATCAATAAACTAGACAATCGCATATGCTTGTAGTTGCCAAAAACTTCTGAGGATTTGCTGAATCAGATAAAATATAAGGGAACAGATGAGGGTGTTTGGCTGGGGAGAGTTTGTTTTGTTTGTCTTTTGCATGCATAAAAGGTAAAGGGAGGGGATAGCAAGGAAAAATGGGTACTTTAGAAGATGCCAGGGGAAGGTATCCTTCATTCATTTTAGTGGATTGTTTCTTGGATGTTTGGCACTGAAATTCCAGTTCTCCAGAGAGCTTTGGCCTGGCCATGGCACAGACAGCATCAGTGCGAGTGTGCACACGTGGGTGAGTGTTATCCCTGAATCCTGCACTCCCCTCTGCTTCACTCTACTGAGAAAAACCAACTCAGTAAAACCAACCTGAGTGGAACTTGTGTCTGAGAAATTATTTCTTGGGTAGCAGAGTGGCTATGGATAGGCCAACTTCTAAGTAATAGTCACAGTTCTCTTTAAATTATGTGCATAATAGTTAGAAAATGAATATAAAATAAGCTGTGAGCATTCCTTTTAATTCTAACTGGCGAAACTGGAAATATTTCAAAGGGAATGGTTGTCCTATTCAGCACGAATAAACATATATTGGTGAAATGTGTGTTTCCATTTAATCTCAGTATTGATCAGAAGACAATTGATCAGCCAATTTCCTGGAAACATTGAGAAGAAAAACAGTAAGGAAAACACAAACTGTATTCTTCTGGCATAAATTAGGAAAAAAACCCCAGATGTGATATAAAGATACATTTCTGTAATAAAGATATGGCAGGGTAAGGAATGAATTATTTGTGCAGGCAAAACTCCTGTTAACAGTCAGTTAATGGAAAAGAAGGATAATAGAAATGAGTTGGCAAACTAAATGGGTGAATAACCTGTGTATAAGGTTTCATGATAAACGAATCTAAACAGCAGTCATTAAGTATAATTTTAACAAGATCTCAAGAACAACAGTATAAGCAATTGAAGAGGCAACAACCCATGGTGGGACTGTAGCATGTTCTTTCCTTCAGTGCTCCTGATAACACACTAATTATAATTGTCAGTAACAACGTCCTGTGCGAGCAGAGGAGTTTCACTGTCATCTTTACATGAATGTGTTGTGAAAGGGGAGCTATAGACAACTCCTCAAAGGAGAGGGGAGGAAGGGAAGGAGGAAAAACTGCTGAAATAGGTGGCAAAAGAGCTTCAGATAACTTCTCATAAATGAAATAATAGTAATAACATTAAGAGCCTTCTAGTCAAAAGCCACAGAAATAATATCTAAAACAATATCTCTGTCCTTTTGACAGTTTGCAAAATTTAAAACCAAACCTCTTTCCCATGGCAGAGGGTGGAATGTGATAATCCTTAAGGTCCCTTCCAATGTAAGCTATTCTATTATTATTATTGCAGTAATACTCTTCAATCCCATGCTCTATTTTGAAAGTTGTTTTTTACTGAACAATATTAAAACAACCTTCATGTGTAGCCGTGCTGTGTTACTTACAGGGGTTGCTTTTTTTATGAAGCTGCTAACCCAGGCTCTTGGCTAAAGGTGAAGCAACTAAAATGTTGTCTTTTGAAGGGCAGGGCTTTATAGTAGCTATGAAAATGTTGCAAATCTGTCAGTAAAAGGAGAAAGGACATTTAAGGAAAAGAGAATGACAGTAGGCAAATTTAGTCAATTGGAGAGTGTATTTTAAAAGAGATACATGGTGTTCAAAACTAGGATTTCTTTCTTTAAAAATCGTGTTACCCCTACATTTCTAAGGGCTCAAAGCCCTGCCAAAGGGAAATGAATACAAAATTGCATGGAGTTGGAAAAAAGCCCCCAAACAACCCAAAACAAAACAACATAGTGAAAAGATATTTAGCTTATGTTTGTTCAAGGTACTTGGTGAATCAGACAATGGTCTTGTGAGTTCTGAAACATAGGATATGCAGTGAAGTTGGAAAAGTGTGTATAAAAATAGAGAAAGGAAAAGTTTTTCATCCCATATATGTTTAGAATTACAGGACCCCTTTGCTAGAAGTCACATGGAACTATTGTTTTAGTATGTTTTAGACATGCAGGTGGGTAACAGGATCTAGAGTTGTCACTGTGTATTTTCAAGAAGTGTTTTGAAATTGTTACTCAGTGGAAGATGATAAAATACTTAGGAAAAGGTTTTATCCTATTATATTACATTATGACTTATTAAGAACTTTTATAAACATGAAATGATTTGTAAAGGTAAGAACCAGAGAAAGAATATTAGGCTAAATTGACCACTGAGGTCAATTATCACCTTTATATTGCTTCTATTATCACCTTTATGTTTACTGCCTGTGAAAGCTTTTTCACACTCTCCTTAGTTTTGATTTTTCTGTAACAACTCAGGACAAGCCAATCTCTTTGTAAGTGCTTGAAAGGGAATTGTAATGGAGAGAGCCTTGCACAAAGGATATGAAGCTAAAGCAAAATGCTGAGTTTTGCTTAGTTGCTCGTTTTTAGTTTCCCTTTTCCTTCTAATGAATATTCTTAGTGAGAAGAAATACTCTCCCCTAGAACTATGCATGAGACTTTATCCTTTTAGCTGAAGAAGGAATTAAATAAAGGAAGCCTTTCTGAAGGACCCTATGCTACTTATTTAGGTCATTTTAAATGTCAATATGAGTAAATAGGAGGTTATACATCATCCTTTCACTTTAAATTTAGAGGCTGCAATGTGTAAATTTTTGCCTTATTAGTTTCTTATAGCAGAGATTTAGATTTTTTGTCTTATAAAAAGTTGTGTGTGCCAATGTCTCTGTGAAATAGCAAAAAACAAATGAAACTGTTTGTTCTGAAACCTAGAAAATAGGTTTCAAAGGAAAGGAAAGACTGGATCATGATCCAAACATATTTTTCCTAATATAATGGAAAAAAAAAACCCCACAGGGTCTCTGAGTCTCATTTGGCTTGTATGCTGAGAGAAACCACATATGATTTCCTCAAATCTTACTTTTGTACCTCAAATTTGAAATTTAATGTGGGGAGTATAAATCCAAGGCAAACCATTTTAATCTATTAGTACTTAAAACCATATTCTGTTTATTACAAGGAAATGGATTTAAGATTCTTTTTTAAAATTAAAGTTGTTAGGATCTGTAAAGAACTGTAAAGTTCTATAGACCTACATAAGTTTCAATAAGTCTCTGTTGCTTTTTCCAGTGCTGGGAGTACACTCATTATGGAAAGAGTTGAATGAAGCTTTTGAATCCCTGTTGCATCAGATCAGGTTAGATTATTGGGTAGTTCCTGTTGTCTCATGTCTCTAGAACTGCACACAAGTTGCAACCATACAAGGAAGTTGTAATTTCTAGTAAGTTCCATAGGTTTCTCTCTCCACTCCTCCATTCCCTGCTTTATTTCTCTATTTTTTTGCATCATAATTTGAGATAGAAGAATATAGATTAGAAGTTGTGTTGGCTGGAAAATCCATGACCAAGTGAAAAGTAAGAATGATGAATAAGTAAGTTTTAGGTGAAAAGGCAACATGTGAAGCTGATAGTCTTGAGGGCACTGTGCACTGATATGTTCTCTCTGTACTGTGTTCCATGGGAAATTCCAACCTTTGCCCTTGTGATGGAAGGAGTATGGCTTTTGTCACTATTTGGGAAATAACTAGGGTAAAAATAATTGGTTTTCTTTTTTTTTTTTTTTTTTTAACTTGAAATTTCACAAGACTGGTTAACTACCATTTTCTTGGAACATTTCACGTGGAAATGTTATGATGCAGTTAATGCTGTGGGAAGTTGCTTCCAAAAGTATTTCCTGCATGAAGCAGAGGGGAAGACAATATATACAAAACTCCATTGGAACCCCTTATTGTAGAAAATACGTACATTTAGCTTTTGTTTAGCTTTTTAGGTGTTCATTTACTTGCCCTGAAACAAACATTTTCAAAATGTAGTAACCTATAAAGAAAAGATCCCTCAAGTTGCTTGCTTTTTTTATGCAAAAACATGCTTTTTCTGTTTAAATGATAGTAACCAATAATTGAATATCTGTAAACATTATCACCAGAGAACTTAAATAGTATCTTTGGAGTAGGCTAAAATTAGTTTTCATTACAACCTATTTGTAAATCATGTGAACCAAATATCTCAAGCTGAAAATGTAAATGTGTTTTTGTTTTTGCTGGAGAGATGAGGTCAGCAGAAGTCTGCAACAAATATGATTACTTGGGTGGAGGTGACATGATTTACTTAAATCAGGCAATTTCCCCATTAAAGCATTGAAGCCTCAACTCATCAAGAGACTGCTTAGCAGATGCACTATAATGTCTTCTAGCATTTGTTATACTAGGTGATTTGAAAGAAAAGAACAATTATAAGAATGGATGTATTTCTTTGAGTGGGGAAAAAAATTCCAGTTTTTACAGTAGGGGGTGGCTAGTTTTCAGCAGATAAAATAAGTCTACTTCATAAAAGCCTCTTTATAAATATTGTACAATTAAATATGTATATAGATATTTAGATTTACATTGCCAGGGTAGGACAATGCAAGGATGAATCATGAGAGTGGTTAGTTTCTTACATTCTTTGCCCACTTTTAATGCAGAAACTGTTTTCTCTCTCCTTTTCTTCCACACCCAATGGGAACAGTACAGAGACCTTAAACCTCAGTAGGTGGGGTTTGGGTTTGTTGTTTGTTCTTTTTTTCCTTTTTTCTCCTCCCTCCTGCGCCACTTAAAATTAGGAAGGAGTATTTATTAAATTGTCAGAATTTTAAACTGCTGCTCTTGCTTCTGTCCAGTCTTACGAGCTGAGCCAGAGGCGACACATAAAACGTGATTGATTAACAAAGACTGTAGTTACAGTAGCAGGTGCCATATTTTCTATGCCTTCCACGGACTGAGAGTGACTGAAAGGAGGAGACTGAGTGGAATCTGGAAGCCCATCTGAGCCCATTAGGCTTTGAAGAGGTTGCACAGAGGTGTTTATTGTGGGCTGTGTTGCGGTTGTGGTTGAAGCATCTTTTTGTTCCTTAGCGTTTGTATCTGCACCGGAGTCTCAGGGTCTGCAGACTCCAGCCCAGGCCTTGGGTCTGACCTAGCAGCATCATTGTACGTCTCGCTCTGCTGAGGGAGGTGAGATTAGTAGGGAGGTGCATTTCCTAATAGGCCAACTAGTGGTTTATTTTAGAGCACGTTTTTGGATCATTCCTGTATATCCCAACTTTACAGTAAATCTATTCCTCTGTTTGCCATGGAATATGGGTACATATGCTCAAACTAATAATTGAGACAGTGGATCATGAATTCGGTAAAAACACGTAAGAAATTCAAGATGGTAAATGCTTCTGGTCCGTACCACTTTTTACAAATTCCTATGCATTTTTTTTTGCAGGTGAAGCACAAACCCATCCCCTGATACTTAGTTTTGAGTACTGTGGTTCTGAAAGAAGACAAGTTGAAAATTCTCTCTGAGATTAGAAGTTCTGATCTCCTGAGCCAGCTGTAAGAGCTGAATATTATGCTCAAGGCTAAAAAATACTTAGTAAAAGCTGTTTTTAATCTAATTAAGGGTTCACTTTGTGGCTTTATTTGGACATTATTTTGCAATAGAGAGAGTGGTAAAAAGATTAAAATCACAAATTGATAAGAGTTCACTTCAGTTTTCATGTCACTGAAGTATCTCCTTCAAAGGAGCCATGAAAATATGCATTAGTTGCACAAAAGTGGGTCTTGAGCTCAGTCCAAGCTGCTTGTGATTAGAGCCTGGAGTAATTCCATCATGCTTTTCAGAGGGACAGAGAGGGCTGCTGCAGAGGAGTGGGAAGTGGAGTTGCAGCAGACACGTTTGAGAAAAGGTTGAAGGTTTTGATTGTCTGCAATGAGGCGACTGTGCATGGCTTAAACATTCGGTGTGTAACCCAAGCACGAGAGCACCTCTGCCAACACTGTAAAAAATGAGCAGCCCCTCCAAACGAGCAGTGTCCATCTTAGTCTGACATCTTCTCTCTGAGACCACATCTTACTGCAGCCAGAGAGTATTTGTAAAGCTATTACACGTTCTGGTTTGCTTTTTCAAAGTAGTGAAAGGAATTTGGTAATTTAGTAATTTCTAGTTTAAGCACTTTTTTGACTGTGAGTGTAAGGGAAAATAACTGGTTAATGTGAGTGTGAGTGACAGTGAATGTCTCTTGGCATTAATAAACTACATATTATAAGACCTCAGAATTCAAAATAATTCAAAGCAACCTTTTAAATTAAATGACCATTAATTAAAAAAATTTAAATACTTGACACTCTCTGGAAGTCACAGTATATAAAAACAGTCTAGAGCAACTTTTTTTTAATGTCAGTTATAAAACCATAAAGGCAGAAAAGGAATAAATACACTGAAAGCACTGATTAATCCCCCTGTGTTGCAGTGCCACTTCATACTGTTGTAATGCGGACCCTTTCCTCTGATATTACTCAAGAAATACAAACAAGAAGCATTTATTATCTCCCAAGTAGTGTATGCTATAGAGTGCTGAATAAGGAAGTGAGGTATTGCAGCTGTTATCTTCTGAACTAACTGCTACTGCGTGTTCCATGACCAGCCCTGGCAGGGTTTTTGTTCCCATGAATGAATAGGCTATAAATCTGTCGGGGCTGACACTAGCAGCACTGCTGGAGAGTGTAAAGGGAAAATTTGCAGAGGAATCTTGTGGTCTTTGCTTGCCTGGAAAATGAGTTCAATAAAATGGAGGTGATCAGTGCTTATTTATAGGCCAAGCTGATACATCCAGCATTGGCTGTCAGAGTTTAACTTAGTGTTTCCTCATTTATGCTCACTCTGTAAAGCAAAACATGGCACTGTAAAAGGCTTATATAATGCTGTTATACTGGGCTAGTCACTATTGTTGAAAATAGATAAAGCAAAATAAAGGGAGAAAAAGATAAAAGCACAGATAAAATGCACAGGAAGGAATTGGAAGAGGCTGGCCAGAGCTAAGCCCAAGAAGGGATGTGGAGCTGCTCAGAATAATTTTGCTTGAACCTAGATTAGAGGTGCTTGGCAATTACTGCTCTGCTAAAACAGCAGATGCATCTTGAGAACTCTGTTCTGCATAGACAGCACGGGGATTTCTTTCTAGTGGAGGGAAAGGACTGAGGAGCTGTCTTTATTTCATGTAGAGTTCGTTCTAACACCAAATCCTAAAGTATGCTGGAACTGTATCTAATGTGTGTGGATTCTGTTCTGTGTGGGGGGGCTCTTATGTGGATTAGTGTGACATGGGAGAGAGTTTAAGGTAAAGTTTAAGTGGCAATTCACTGAAGAAAAGTTTTAAAAACGTTTTAAAGCTGGTGTTAAGAAAAACCGAGTTCAAACCACATACACAGCACAGTATAGCCTGTCATGTCAACTATACCTGGGCTCGGACTGGCTGAGAAAGTTTCACCTGTAAATAACTAAGATCTTTAATGATCAGCTCACCTGATGGGAAGTAGGAATGGCTGCAGGTAGCCAGGTTGTGAAATATGTATTGCTGGAGTTAGGATAGCTATGGGCTTGGAGCCAGTCTGAATAGTCTGTGGCCAGAAGTACAAAGAATCTAAAATTAGGGTCATTGGAAGACTGCACTGAAAGATAGTTTTTCCTCTCACTCCTAATAATTTATCAATTGCTTTAAGCTTACTGCCTATAGCCATGTTTCCTGCTGTGTTCAAAGGAGTTGGAAGTTAATCTCCATGTTCATATTCTTTTCTTTGCGCCTTGATGCACTGCAGATTTGTAAACTCTACTCTTGCCTTCTTTGATAGGAGTGACCTCTGCCTGAAAGCAGGGAAGATGTGGAGGAACTCCTCTGAGCAAATGAACTTAATGCATGACAAAATGATGCACTGGGGATACGTGTTGTTGTTTTGAATAAGTACTTTAAAAACGAATAATATTACAAGACTGAGACACCATTGTGTTAGTCTTTGATCAGTCCTATTTCTGCAGCCAAAGTTCAGCTCTAAATGTAGTTGAAAGCCGGGTATGTCAGAACAGTAAACATAGTTTTTCTTCTATCAGTGGAATCTTGCCATGAAGTGAGAAGCAGGAGCACAGTGAAATTTTTAATCTTTAATTTCCTTTAAAGATTTTTCTCAGTGTGTGAATTCAATTAAAGAAGTACTGTGAAAAGCCAGACTTGCAGAATGTTTCTTTAAACTCACAAATCCCGTTAGGTGTAAGTCTGAGTTGTAAAATTGAAATGTCTTGCCTTGCATCTCTCTATGGAAGCTGAAATATTTACTGATTTTTCTCTCTTCTGGTGCTCCAAAATTTATTTCAGATCTCAATTAGTGCAAACTTATCAGAAAGAAAAGCACAGTTTTCTTCTATTCTGAAATTGCTTTTTATAGTTGTTATAGATTTTGTTCAAAGACATTTTGGGCTATTTCAACACAGAGAGGGGCTTTGAAGGAAATTTCAAATAAGAATGCCAAATTAAGTGATAACACTCATTACTGGACTGTTTCACATATTATTCAGACCTACTCCAGGGACAATGCTTGAGTTATGTATAAAAATAATACTTGACCTTTAGTGACCTATTCCATTTTCAGTGTCTTGTATCCTGTAATTTAATGAATGAGCCTGTAAATTTTCTTGGTAAACATTAAAAAAAAAAAAATCTCAACAACCCAAAACACAGTTGAGTGCGTTGTTACATCTTTGTAATTCCAAGAAAATCTGGAATGTACAAATGATTTCTGAAGAGGTCTTTTTCTTACATGGAACTGAAAGGCTAAAAATGCCTTCTTTTTGTAAAAATAGCTAAGGAACTGTATAAACACTTTTCTACTGTATAGTTGAAGAATTGGTGCATGTATTTTGTTAGCAATGACCCTTCTGTATCAGCTTTCAAAATAGGTATGAAATGTTTACAATATAGTTAGCAGTTCATTAAAACAAGACTTTTCCTTTCCATGAAGTTAATAGATCTTAGGACTAAGTGTTTTTTTCTGAAATGTTTCTGGGTTACCTTTCATTTCATTGTGCAGTTCCTGGTGGCTGTGGTGGGGATATTTTCCCTGTAAAGGAAACAGGATCATTTGTTGTCTGTGAAGAGCATGTGCCCAGATTCTTCAGAGGATGGGAAGTCACAGCAGATTGGGGCATTCCCTCATGAGATGGAAAAAACCCCACAGAAACAAATGCTAAGCTTTAGGAACACGTGCTTCTTTCCTACTCTGTGCCTTTTTCAGTCAGTTTTGGAAGAAGTTAATGCAGTGAATATCCATGTACAGGAGATGAGTTTGTACTTCCTACAATACCAAGATGCCTAAGTTTAGCATGCACTTCCAGGAGCCTGTATCAGTAAAAATGGAAGACAAATACTTTCAAAAGCAAAATTGTCTGAAGCTGAGAATTATCTTTATTTGTGAAGAAGTACTTGTACATATTTCTTCATTTTTTTAGAATGTAGCTGCACTATCTACAGGTGCTATATTAAAAATATGACTGAAACTAGTTTAGATCCAGAGTGTTGCAAGCGTAGAATCTGGAATAAAAACAAGCAGCAAGTCAGCTGCTGGTGTTGAGAAGTGAGGAGGAAAGAGACTTTTTCTAGTGTGACAGGAATTGTGTGGTGATTATTAAGCGCATCAGAGTGGTACTCCTTAATTACCTACAGCTACAACTGCTTAAATACAATAAATCACAGGGGAAAGCTGGTAGGTGATAATGACAGGCACCTGCCAGTGGAGCCTGAAGCAGAAAGTGTTGCACCATGTGCCAGCTGCCTTTCTTTCAGTGTCTGCGTGAGTGAACGAGGAGTAAGGGAAGGCAGAGGAAAGACCCCTGACAACAGACAGGTATAAAGGCTCAGGATAAATCCTACTGAAGAGTTTAGGCAGAGATTTTTTTTTTTTTTTTTTCTTGTGAGAAAAATAAAGGAAGGGGAGGCCAATGAGGCAAAAATGTTAATATTTAAAACGTGTATTTCACTTTTAGCACATACGCAATTGCAAAGGTTTGAAGTAATTTTGTAGCTACTGAGAGCTGCACTAAATGTGAGAGTCAGCAATGGGTACTTGTGAAAATACATGTGTGCAAGCACATGCCTGTGAGTGGTGAACCTAAATAGGAGTTTTTGTGGGGAAATGCAGGGTGCTACATTCAAGTGGTTGTAGCCACAGTGCCTGGTTGAAAATCCTGGTAATCCACAAGTGCAGCATTGTGTGACTACATTAACACTTCGCAGTAAAGGATGGCAAGTGGGCAGATTTGCATGCAAATTAAATTTTCAACAATATTTCTGCATGCAACTTCCATTACAGTTGGGCAACTTTACACAATTGAAACTGATGACTAAGAAAAAGCATTCACAATTTAGAAAATTACAACAGCAATGCCTGTAATCACCCAGGTTAGCTGCTGAAGTGCCTCTAGGGGTTTGATTAGAAGGAGGAGAACCTTTCAGAGGCTGCTGAGGCTGTATCAAACACTGTGAATTGGAGCAGAGTGAGTGAAGCTGTTATAGCCTGGATTTAGTGAAAAAATCCAAGACAAACCTATGTAATACAGGCAACTTCTAGTCAGTAGAACAGGATTTGTTCAGTCAAACCATAAAGAGCTGTTAATAGTGTGGTATTTGTATCAGAACCAAGGACACATTTAGGTAAATTGAATGTGTAAGACATTATTAAATGCCCAATGAAAATACAGGGTGTTTGGGAACATGAAGAATGCGAGGCAAGGGATACCATTTATTATACCAGGTCTTGAGAAGTATAGAACGTTCACAGTCCCCACAGATCTTTCCAACGTGTCTCCACGTATTTCCTAGATTTGTAAAAGATTTGTTTTGTATTTACATCACACGCATTTGGCTTTGTGTGAGACGTGTAAAGTGATGAATAAAGCTGAGTCAAAACTCAGAATATACTGCCCTCTCCTGACAGTTGGGTCAACCCCGGAGTCTGTAAGTAAAATACTTTTGTTAATTTTTCTTAGAAGAAAGTTTGGTGTTTGATCCTTCAGCCTTTCTTGTAAGTAAAATACTTTTGTTAATTTTTCTTAGAAGAAAGTTTGGTGTTTGATCCTTCAGCCTTTTAGTTATATAACTTAAAAATTCTCTTCTGCTGTGATAATGTGTTTTCTTTTGTCTTTCATTATGAGAAAACTGAGGGTATTATTTGCTGACATTCATAAGTTGATCATATACTGTTCCAAAATGCAACCTCATAACTTTATAACAATATTTCCCATATTGCTTGCTGTCAATTTGCTTACTTTCAGAATTGGCTCACTACCAGATTGTTGAAGATCATTAGAATTATGACTCTGCATATTGCCAAATGATAATGAAAGTAGTGCCAGCCCTGTCCATAGACAGGTTCATTTTTGGTGTGTGGGGGGTCACAGTAATCAGTGAGAATTGAAATGGCAAAGTATACAAGAAGTTTCTAAGTATGGGATTGAATTGTAAACTGTGTTGTAAATATTGCATGGTAGGGGTTTAGCTGGAAGTGTGTTGCTGGGTGTCAGTTAAATCATGAGGAAATGAAAACCTTCTTGTCAATTATTTGGAAAACCTCAGTGAAGCTCTCTTGGCCTTCAACAGGATATGTCTGATGGCCCCTTGAGAGTTAATGGCCCTATTATTTATGTAGTCCTTTTTTTTCTTTTTTCTTTTTTTGCCCCCGCTCCCCTGCCCTTTATGTCTCTTCCATTTTTGCAAGTTAAGGAGTCGTCAAGGAATAGAAACTTGTTTGCAGGTGGCTGCATTCTTTTTGTCCTATATGAAAGAACTACAATACACTACCTAAAACACAAGGAAAGAAGTATTTCTGCTTCACGTATTACATGTGTAACTTTGTTTCTTAAAACTTCACAAGTTGAGGGTATCGTGTCTCCAAAGCCTTTCATTATTCTGGTGTCATGATCTGATTTCTAGCAGTCCCAGAAACCACAGGAGTGACTGGCTCCCGAAAACAGAGCTTAGTACAAAAGCTAGTGTATCACCACACTAAGGATTAGTGTGGCTGGGAGAGAATTATGAAGAAAACAAAGTTTTCCTGATAATGGTAAAGTGTAAGATGTGCAGGAGCCCTGACATTTTCCAGGTTGAAAAACAGTAGCTGGTGGAGCTCTCACAGGGCTGGATACACTTGTACACAAGCTTCATCCAATGTACCTGTTAAATTCAGAGCTTCTCTAAGAGGTTTTTGCTTCGCCTCTTTTGTTGAACAGTAAACCATAAAATCCTGTCTTAGATTATTTGGGGTTTTTTTCATTTTTTTGGTCATGGTTCTGTAGACTGTACTTTTAAAAATGTAAATTACCTACCACACTGTGCCTGATCCCGTGTTGCCGCTGTTGGTACAATACAAGCACGCAGAGAAGTAATCTGAGCTAGGAGTGTGTGCTTTTCCCAGCTAAGGGCTGTCGAGCACCTGCTCCCTCTTTCAGCTGTACTTTAGGATTGATGTTTGAATTCCATTCCTAAGACTGAATGTATAACGTTTTCTACAACAAACTGCCAAGCCTGCTTTAGTAAGCACTTAGCCACACCATCTCTGTCCTTACCCCAAGCTGTCCAATTAATATTGTATATACGTATCTATGTATTTATAGTGGTGCTAGGTAGTTTTACAAATGAGAGTTGTGCTTCAGATGTTGTCATAATGAGTCTTGTTAATCTAAAAAGACATATGTTAAGTTTTAAAGATGTGTCCTATGATACTGCTACTATTTTCCAAGTGAAGATGTTGGTGTTCCCCGTCATAGGTACTGTGTATGGACACTGAGGGAAGTGTCAGTGTGTAATTTTTATGCACTGCTTTTGGGCATTTTTATGTTAAGGGCAAATAAGATAATGCTGTCTTAATCTGGTCCAGTGCTTTGCAGCTCAGAAGTCGGTGAGGGTGCCTCTGTTCCCATTGACAGTTGAAGCTGGTGGACAAGGTGCTGATCCAGAATATTCAGCTGAGTTAGCTGGGAGGGACTGGTGCAAGGTGACGTAAAACCTATTCAGTCCCAAATGAAAAGGTGTTTTTATTGAACTAGGCTCTGAAGTCGCACGAGTTTGTAGCAAACTATTGTCCTTTGAGATGGAGATAATAGTGACAGTAAGGAAAATAACGTCTAAGAAATTCTAAAATATTTATTTTGTTAAAAATTTAATATTTCTCATTGTTAGTTAATTCTGTTTTTCAAGATACCCTAATTAAGGGTTCTGGTAACCAGTTTACCACTTCTAGCAAGTGCTGAGATGCTGGACTGCTGATGGTCTGAATTAATGGAGTCAATTGTGAACGGCATGTGATAATGTGATTTGCCATGGCACACTTTTCACATTTAATTATTCGTGCAAATTACGCTAAGATATTGTAATATTGGTTATGCAGATTCAGTGCAAACAGCGTATTGGTGAAAATACTGTTTATATGAAATGAAAAGAAAGATTATTTTATTGTTTCCTCAGAGTAGAATTGTCAGGTATTATGAATCCTAAAATGTAGCCAAGATGAGAACAAAAAACACTGAAAAGCTGGAACACTGATCAATGCAAGTGCCATATTTCAATCTACCACTAATAATTTTATTTAATTGTCTCAAAGCTTTTTTGATATAAAGAGCTGGGCAAAAGAAAGGTGTTTCTGTGCTTCTCAGTTTCATTACATATGTAAACAAATCATCATGAAATGAATAGTACTTTAAATGGATATGATATAGCTTTAACTTCTGGTTCATCCTTCTGAGCTCTTTCTGATAGATAACAGAGTAGCAGCATGTGATATTTTAGCCATGTAACCACTATATTGATACTGTTAATGAAATCTTAAAGTAAAGCCTTACTAAGTGTGCACGATCCAACACAGAACATAAAGGAGTTATTCCTCATTCTCAACCTAAAACAAACCAGAAGGTGTCTGTCTCTAATTTACTACTGTGATCAGCAAGCACACCAGTGATTTAAAAGCTGTCTTCTGCACCCTTTGCATTTAGAGAGGGGAAAGCTTTACAAAGCTTTGAGTTGAGTGTCTTAGTTGCTCTGTCTTGTATTTTCCTTCTGCAAAGCAACCTTGTCCTCTTGGTGCAGAAAGTTTAAGTGTTGAGAGCAGATGAGATGGGGCTTCAAGATAAAAATAGAGTTGAAGCTGTAATCTGCCATTGTAGAAGGGAGAAGTCACCAAGAATAAATCCTAAAGTCATCAGCTCAGCTTAAAACCCACCCAAGATTCTGTGTCGGTGTATAGTGTTAACTTTAATGGCCTTGGAGTAACCTTCATTCTCTGGTCATGGTCCCAGATATGTCCCCTTTGTTAGCTGAGATCATTTCCTCCTCCCTCACATGTAAGCAAGGTTTTGCAGTAATAGATGGTTCCTGCTGAGAGTTTGCCAGGCAACACAGTTCTCTAGGGAGGCTTAAAATGTCCTCCTCTTAAAAAATGTCCAATTTAATGGCTGTATTTAGGTGTTTGAGGCCATACTGTGTTTGCAACAACTATGATGGCTCTATTATGATAATGGAAGAAAGCTACATTATGAAATAAATGTATTCTAGGTTTTCCTTGGCAACATAATGTAAGGATTGTTCTGCATGTTGGTACTAAAGAATCAAAAACAGTTTAGTAAGTCGATGTGAACACTATTTCTTGTCGTGTGGTTAATGGATCTACTGTTGTATTTGTATTTTTTCCAGCTCTGCTGCCTTACATCAATGAAAAATTATGTTTTTTCTTCAATGCCACAACACTAGTCATCTTTATATTCAACATATTCCCCTTCAGATCTCTGTGTAAGATGTCTACCATTTTACTGGGTTAGAGTCATTTTCCTGGTCATTTTCTTGGCAATAGAAAAGGATCATCTTTCTTGGTTGTTGATGTTGCATTTAATAAGCTCAGCTGAGTATAGTGATGTTGATGTGTGAAAAAATGCACTGCTACTTTTTAATTTTTTAATTTTTTACTTCTATAGCTGGCTGGAAACATGGCAGTCTGTAATTACTCTGGTTATGCTTCTGGTTAAAGCAACAGTATTTTTTTTGCCCTTATAGTGCGTATGACTTTTCAAATCCTTTTTCTTTCCCAAGAGCTGTTGCTTAGGATTGGCTGGGCAGATTTAGGAAACAGTGAAAATTTTTATGAAGAGCAGTTACAGTACCTGAATAGTAGGCATTCTTCAGATTTAAAGAGGTCAAATTGATTTTTGTGTGTGTGTGATAGAATTTGTTCCTGGGGTGAGACTTTGAAGTAAAATTTCAAAGCATTGACTTGGGGTGCAGCTCTGCAGCTTCTTATTGACTTTGTTCAGAGATCAGGAGCTAAAACTGCATGCTGCACTTTGAAAATTTACCCCTAAGTATTGAGTTTTACCTCAGAATAATTTTTTTCCAATAATTTAATAAACCCCTGAGAATGTGGTTTATAATGGAAATGCTGACATACTTAAACTTAATGCTAATCACTGAAAATTAGTAAGATCTTAAACAGAACTTGGGCAAAACCTGCAACTCATGGGTATCCTGTAGTTAATTAACAGGAGACATTTCAGAAATGCATTATCCTCAGAAAACACTGTGTTAGCAGTGGCCCTGTTGATAGTAATATCATATTTTGTTTTGTTCCTCAGACATGCCATTATCCTCCAAATCATAGGAGAGTACTTCTGAGCACCTGGCTCATTCCCAAACATACGTGTGCTTTGTGGAATTGAGCTTGTCAAACTTGGAAGCTCGTGGTGAGGGACATTCATATGCAATAAGGACACGATGGCTTCTTTAATATAAAAGTGTCAACAAGACTAGTGATGTTGCCATCTTGTTTGTTTGAGTAGGACCTCAGGAAAAAACACCATCCAGTCTATAAATTGTATTGACAATGTCCAGAACAGTGATTTTTGAGTTCCAGGCATGGAACTGTAACTTCCTCCTGCCTCTTCGTATTCCTGCCTCACATTTCTCCATGTAAATTATCTGCCATGACTATCTAATAAATGCCTTTGAAAAGAGGGGCTGGGGGGTGCAATGAGGAATATAGGAATCACTACTCTAGGAGACAAAAGATGAATTTTGATTTCATGGGGCAGAGTTTTGGGAAACAGACCTGAATTTCTGAACCCTATAGAAAGGACTGGATTTTTTGCCTGCTATAGTTGTGGTGGCTGTGTTTTGCAGTACTAGTTTGGAAGGAGGTTCGCTGGGTGTAACTGCTGGCTGTAAGTCTGGTCACAGCTTCTCTGCTCTCTATCCCCTCTCCCCTGCTGTGCTGCTCATACAGGAGCCACTGAAGAGAAAATGGCAGTAACAGCAAAATCCAAATTTTTGTATTGTGTGTTGATTTTCTCAAGTCTTGGTGATCTAAATCAAAGCATAGTGCATGAAATAACATCTTCTTAGAAGAGCATTTTAAAGAGGAATTTGAAGGAGAATGATGTGCTGGACCTGTGGATTTTTGCAGAGCTGCAGGAAGGCAATGTGGGAGCAAGCATGTAGGTAAATTTGAAAAAGGAATAACTGCTTGCGTTTTGCTTTTAAATAAACCCTGTTCCCCAAATACTAATGTTTAATGCTTTTAGTCACAATGGAACTCATGAATGTCACAACCAATTTATACGATTTTCTGTAAAAAACCCAAACAAAAACTGTGCATCTGGACTGACAAGCTGTATGCCAAGATTCAGCCAGATGCAATTTGAAATGTCCAAGACATTAAACATGCCCTGAAATGGAGCTTTTAATGAAAGTGCCATCTCAGTCTCAGCTCTAGTGAATGCCAGTGTAAAACACTGCAAGGAATTTATCATGCTAGATCTTAACTGTAAGTAGGTTGCGCTAATCTAGGAGTAAATATGCTGGAAATCTGCAGAAGTTAATGCTTGGGAGGTGATATTTCCATCACACATCCTATCCTGCCTGCATACTTGTTTATAGTAATGTATTTCTGATAACTACATAAATTTTACCAAACTTAGAGGGAAAATTAAAAAAAAAGAAGTAGTGTGCTTGGTATGCATTGTTTTGTTTCTTTCATTAATTCTTGCTGGCATTGTGGATGCTCAGATGAACAATAGAGTAGCCTGTAAAGATCAATACCAGATTGCTGATAGTGCCTATCTATTCAAAGAGTAGATTATTTGATAAATGGTTTGGTCCATATGTTTTGACATTTGTTAGCTGTATAGCCCAGACCAACTGGTAGAACTGTAGTTTCATCATAAAAAGGAGGAGCAACAAATAAAATATTTCCCTCTTTGTACAAAACTGATATATTGTAGTTTTAAAGCTGCAAGTAATAAATTTCACAAGAGAAAAAAAATCAACCCCTCAAGCTATTCAAAGTTTACATGTATTTTCCTCAAGTTTTGTAATTATGGTCTATGAATACAGCATATATAACTTGTATATTATGGCTTTGGGTTTGACAGAATTGAGATCTCATAAAACTGTAATCCTATCATTTATATATCAGTGTCTCAGTATAGTGGATCAAAAGGATCTGCTGAGATAGCTCACTTCTCTGTTCCTTCAAAACCTGGGAAATTTAATGGAAGGTATATGGAGACAAAAAATGTCAACAACAGACTCATAAGTTGATGAAAATTCAGGCAAACATCTAGAACTTTACAAGAGCTCAGATTTCAACTTCTAGTACTTAGATCAAAATTCCGTATTAGTTTTTGAAAAACACATCCTTTCTTTCCTCTCAAATTCCATATAACATTTGCTCAAGTGCAAAGTTCTGCACTTGATATTCACTTAAAGGACATTTTGCCATTTAAGTAATTGTAGTCATCAGTCTTCTCTTTCTTCCAAAGGACTGAACAAGTCTGTTTGTGAAAATCATATGGCAGCATAGTCTGTAAACTGAATTAAAAACAACTATTATAGTTACAGTCTTTATTTCAAGATAGTTATGAGAGGAATTTATTAATGTTTGTAAGTAAAATAATAATTTAAAAATTGTAAGTAAACTTTTAAGTAAAAACCCTAGCCAGATTTAGAGACTGGAAAATATTATTTCAGAAGTTATTTGCAGTCCTTGTACAGGGAGACCTTGTACAGGCAAAAGGTAGTACTGTAATAGATATGGCAGGAAAAATACAGTGAAAAATGATACCTGACATGCTTTCACTTTGAAATATATTTTAGAGCCTTATAAGCAAACAGGAAAACAATGTTTCTCTCCCCCTCTCCCCATTTTGTGACTCTGTTGGTTTTGTGTCATGAGGAAAAGGATGGTGTTGGCTCAAAGGTCCCCAATCTCTGGAGCTTTTTGGGTGTACAGTTCAGGCATTACTTGCTGAGAATGTGCTGAAGGGTACATAAACTTGGTCCTCCATCTCTTGCTAGGTGTAACAAGTGCCGGGAACTCCGTAGGCTCTTGGGAGTGCTGCTGTTCCTTTTGAGATTTGGGAGGATTTTCTCCTCTGTCCACTACAGCAGCAGGTTTGTCCCTGTGGGGGAGGGAAGAGGAAATAATCCAGGGGTGATTTAGCAGCTTGTGGATACTTGGGTGTGGGACTTGTGTCTGGATCTCTGCTAGAGTGAAATGAGCTGCTTTTCACTGAAATGGATTTCAAGGAAGAGAGGGGATGGGGTTAGAATTTCTGGAATGTTGGCCTGAGAACAGTAAAGGAAGAGTTAGGGAGTGACACTTTTCCTCCATGAAGTGTAGAAGAACATGAAGGTAAAGACAGTCTGAGCTGAACGAGGTATTTCTGGGTAGTTCTAGGGATAGATTTAACATAGTTAAATACCATCCTGTGTATCTTGTCCTCTTCCTACTTGTTTTGAACATTTAGGGGTAACTTAATGTAGAATGGTGGCAAATGGGTGTCTCAGCAGGGGCTGGATTGCTCACTGGAAGGTACACACTGTATTATTTGCTGTTTAAAGACTGGTATCATGGTTTTATGCAATCTGGTATCAGAGGATAA
Source organism: Atrichornis clamosus (assembly GCA_013400975.1). Lineage (NCBI taxonomy): Eukaryota > Metazoa > Chordata > Aves > Passeriformes > Menuridae > Atrichornis > Atrichornis clamosus. The sequence continues at coordinate 71,011 of WBMZ01005505.1, forward strand.
TATTTGTGCTTTATCTTAAGAGTTGCAGGAGTAAAATGTTAATTGTCACTCTTTCTCCTATAAGTAATTGGCAGTAAGTAGATGTAGGATTCCTGAAGCACTGCTCTCAGAGTAATCTTAAAATAACCACTTTCTTGTTTTCCTGGTCTATATCTAAAAACAGGTGTATTAACATATTAAGGATCAGACGTTATATTTAGCTCTGCATTTTAAGAATCTTTAGCAATGTGGAAAAGGATGATTTGACAGGCTTAATTCAACACTGGGCAACAAATAAAGCTTATAATGAAATTAACATAAATCATTAGCATTAATCATTCAGCATTATTGATAGCCATATAAAGAAATGTATCACAGCCCTGGAAGTAAAGAAGAGAAGAGCAATGTTTCTTGCCAGCTGTCCTGATGAGCTATGAGCCCATATGGTAGTGGTACTGGCTTTCCTTTCTAATTTTCCTCCTCTGCTTGAGCTGTCAGGAGCCCCTTTCTTCCCTTTTCTTTTTCCACAGACTGCAGAGATAGCTTCTATCTCTTTTTTTTTTTTTTCTGAAAATGCCAGCTTTTTAGAACAGGTCAGACTTCATCAACATCTATGACTGTCACGAGCCATGTGACCAACACAAGCAAACTATCTTGGTGACAATTAACATGCTGTACATGCAGTCTACATTCATTGTTTTCAATTTGGTAACCTTCACTTCTACTTTCACTTTGATCAGATCCAAGACCTAGTAAGAGTTTTCCTCATTGGGAAACAAAATATTCTGAAACGAAGCATTTGTAAGTCCTGTATTGGGAAATGTGTCTATTTAAAATTTGATATGATAAAAAAAAGGAATAAATGCAGTTGTTCAGTCACTATTCCCTGGATAGCTTTTTTTCTGGTTGTGTGCTGCCCTTCCTCCACACCCTCCAGTCCAGTGTGTGCGTGTCCCCTTCCTCTCCAAAAAAAAGTGAAAGATTTGAGGTTAAAATAATAAATGCTGCTACTACTGCTTGTGCTTGAAATACTTGAAAATCTGAAGTTACTTAGTCATCCTAATTTACCTGAAGCTTAGTGAAACATTAGGTAAACTTGGGTTGTGGGATTAAGGAGCAGGACTGACAACATGTCCCTGGAGCTATAATCTCATAGGCACTGCATACTTTCTTCATAGTTCTGGCATTTTTTCAAGTGTTAGACAAATCTTCATGATCAGCAGTGCTCAGGCTCAGTGCTGTGAGAACATGAGCAAAGTAGGTGCACTGGGGAGGTATCACAGAGTTAGAATCTTTGCATGGCAGTGATGAAAATTGCCTCCTTGTCCATTGTTTCATACCTCGACCTTCTCCTCTTAATGTCTTTGTATTCTATGGATAATTGAAGTAACTCTGACTCTCATGAGTGTCTCCAGTTTCCTACTTAGAAGAAAATTAAGAAAACCATGTATATGCAAGCAATGTTTATATTTCTCTGCATTTTTTTACACTTGGATCTTTGTATTTACCTTTAAAATGTTTAAGCACATGGATAGTAAGCCTTTTTTCATCTTAATTCAATATCACCCAAAAGGGATATGTTTGAGCACTGCACATAGCATAGTACTGTCAGCTCTCCTTAAAATGCCTTTCTTTTTAAGTGTCTTGGTAAAAGGGTCTGGTATACTTTAATGTGTACTAAATTTAAGTTACTGGACTTTCTCTTGAATAATTAAATACCATTTTTCAAAGAAGAAGTTTCTGCCTTTTCTTGCCATAAAATATTCTTCATTTTCAAGTTAGTTACGTGCAGAAGAGCATAAAGAAAACAGGTGCTTGAAGGAAACACGTATGAACACAGAGAAAAATCCCATACGTGGTCACTCTTGGCCAGTCATGTGTTCACCTCTTAAATTTGCATGGGACCTTAATCTCCAATACAGAAATACATACCATTCCCTTATGCTCAAAGTCAGTGCTGCAGGGGAGCATAACAGCCAGGACTGGTATCCTACAGCACAGCGAATAGACCCCTTAATTTCATGGTTTAAAAAATACTTGAGTTGACCTCAGTATAATTCCTATATTTTAGTCATTTAGGTGTCATGGCTCAGTAATCATTCATTAACTATAGTGCTTTTCAAATGAAGAACTGAGATGAAAATTTTTCTTAATGATGACAAGTGATGTAATTTAGTTTTATTCTTATATTATAGTGGTGCCCGCTAGCGCCGCTGTAGTTAAGGGTCTGTCAGTGGTTCCATTATAAGCCCCTATTTTCAGAGGGTTTATAACTCAAAAATTGATTTTAGACTTAAAACTGCCATCCAAGGTCTAAGTCCTGGAGGTTGTTTTTATATACAAATTGGCATTTTGGGGAGAAAAGGAGGAAAGGTTAATGGTTACTCAACTATAAGAATAAGATTGAGGGTTTTCTCTTCTGAATTTGTATTTGTGCTTCTATCATACTAAAAAACACTTCATCCATCTCAAGGCCAAGAAAAAAGGCCACTATCAAGTACTTTATGAACAAAGAAGGGCTGCAGATCTTATTAAGCACAGTGTAAGAATTGAATTGGGCTGAGGCTTGTAAAAGCAGGTCCATGGCTTTGAAAACCCCATGACATTTGATCAGAGGTTGAAATCTCTTGGAGAGTAGTTATTTAGGAGACTGAGGTAGCCATGAATCAAGGCCTCCCCTTTCTCTATGCAAGGCAAGGGAGTCAAAACAGATGTGCTGTTTTGTGCCTTGTGCTATCAAGAAGCTACAGCAAAACTGGTACTAATTTTATAAAGGCAATTTTCAAAGGAGCATAAGGTACTTATCAGGCCTTAAATAGCATCTCTGGAATTGAGAATAGAAAAGTAAATGTAGCAGTGGCTCGCTTAAAGCTCATGGGAGGGAAGGAGAATGAGTTGGTTCCTAGCTGGAACAAAATGAGGAGTGTCCTGATGGAAATGGGAGCTCTAGCAAGGAAGCCTCTGTGACTTGACGTGTGGGGTTAGGCTGATGAGAGGAGGCAAGGAGGGGTCAGGATTTGCTCAGGACTCCTCAGAAATGAGGGAGCTACTCATGGAGAGAACCCCAGGCCAAATGCCACTCAGCTCCTGCTGATCTCTCCTCAAGAACCACACTTCTGAGCTGAGAAGAAACAGGGATGATCATTTTTAAAACTGTTTATTGGAAATGGTAGTGATAACTCACTGGAATTATGCTATTAAAACTAATAATAAGTCTAAAATAATGCAAAAAAAATGGTAGAATCATCATATGTGTACTTTGGCTTACCTGATGGTCAAATCTCATTCTGTGAGTCTTTAAATATTACCTCATAAGCTTTAGAATTTAATAGGGGGAACCAGAACAGGGAGATATGAAGGTTTTGTATTTGTATGCAAGACTTGCTTTGGATTATGGAATATACTGGAATTTATAGTATAGGTTCACTACAGATGCACATGGTTTTTCTTACTATGTAAGAAACAAAAGAATTAAAGAAACAAAAAAATCAAATTGTTTCAATACTTCTCCAATGGAATTACTTATCCTTTATCTACTGGAATTATTTATGATTAATGGCTCTGTTATTTGTCAGCTGTCAGAGATGTTGCTCTCAATGATAGGTAGAAATATGAGAATTGACAGCTGTTAGATATGCATCTCTCTCCAAAGAGTAAAAGAAGCTTGATAGATTTTGAAGATGCAAAATTTCTGACCAGTTTTGTATTCTAGAGAGACAATGTAGTGGGTTGTCTAAAAAAATGTTCTTCCACCAGACCTATCTGTTTAAATACCCACGATCTTTTTGATCTTTAGTAGCAATCATTTTCACTCTTTTCTCATAATGACAAAATGAAAAATCTTCAAGATAGTCACATAAATGTTAAAAATTGTTTTTTCAATAGTTAATAATGAAACCCCCTCCCACTAGATCTAAAGGTATCGACACACAAGAGAAAACACGTTGTGTTTTAATGCCCTTCTCATCTCTAAGAAACATGGAGAAATTCTTTGCTTTTCCTGACAGCTCCTGGCATCTCATCATCGACTGCAGTGCACTGTACTGCAGAGAGGAGACATTTTGGTGCAGATGTATAGAATCTGGATATTTCATGAGACCTCTCTGGAGCTATATCACGTATAAATGCAGACCTGTGTATGAGTTTTACGTTAGGGGAAGGAGAAGAACAATACATAATCTCCTGTTTCTGATTCAGGGCCAACTCTGCCTCCTTGGCTGGTTGTGCTGGGCTATGGGCTGTCTGCAGACTTTGGGGAATGCTTGGACTAGAGAAGAGGGACAATATGTGGGAGGACAGTTCAGGACTGGGGGTTAAAAGCAGATGTAGTTGTGTAATGATAGATGCTAATGTGAACTTTGGTTTGCCACGTCTTTATTTTCTTTAAATTTCAGCTATTTATGAAACATGAAATTTAATGGAGCACTTCCTGCTAGTGTGGGTTATGGCTTTGTGAGCAGGTGTGTGCTGAAGCAGGATGTTACACATTTAGACTGTGAGTTTTATTGCGCATTTTAAGAAATATATATATAAAATTACTATATTTCTTGCACTAAAATATTCCATTGGAAATATTCTGTATTTCCCAGAATGGGATTAACGCTACAAGGAAAGTCATCTCAGGTTGTACCTACCAGCAGTAAATTTAATCTGTAGAATGGCCTCTCCTTTTTTTCAGATGGAATTATGAAGGTTGAAATGGAACTCAGCATATAGTTCACCAAAGAGTGCCAGCTTTCAATAAGTGGCATGGCATTTTGATGGAAAAAAATTATAAGCCTCTAAGTATTCTTTGATATTGAAAATAAGGTATTTTTTTGTATGAAGCTGTTATGTAATGAAGAAAACTCTTATTTGTGTTTACTATTTGTTACTGTGCTTTCAACTGGCCCCATTATTAAAAAAGATATTTAGTAAGGTCTGTTCCAAAGGCTAGGATCTTGGTATATTACCTTTCTTTTAGGATAGTTGTGGTAATACCTGAAAAATTTGCAAAGCTATGGAAGTAGTACAATAAAGGTAATTTTTGGATAAGTTCTGTTGACTTTTAGATAAGCTATGCATTCTGGAATAAAACTAGTTTTTCCAAAGAGTTAGAATTAGTTTGTAACAAATCAGCCACCCAGAGACGCTGCCTGATAAAAACAATTATCATAAAGGTAATAATTTTTTCTGAGAAAATAGATTTAATTTTTTATTTTTAAACCAGTCCTAGTATGCAGGCAGTACAACTGACTAATGTATAGATGTGTGTATAGATATTTGTCACCTCAATCTTCTGCAAGTCCAAGGGAAGATGTACCCACTCAGATCTTTAGCAGAGATTTTTGTTGTTGATTGTGTATTTAGCATCTTTGAACAGCAGCTATGTAAGAAGGGGTTTGGCAGCAAACTTCTGACCACTGTCTGAGCTCCCCCATCATTGTTATGTTTAGGGATCTCACACTCAATTTGTTGATGAAACAATGGGTAGGTTGTGGAAATATGCCCCCTCAAACTGGGATAATAGCATGAAACTGAGGCACATAGCAGTGGGTGAGAGTGATACATTTAAATATATGGCATATTTGAATGAATCTTGATCACTGATTCATGTCTTTCTCTCTGGTTAAAACTAGTGTGAAAGATCAGAACAGGAGAATACTGCAGAAGTTGCACCTTTTTTTGGGTTTTGGTTTACTTTAAGGACACATGTATTTCCCTAAGGAAACATTTCCCCTGTTTTTTTGTTGTAGGCAATGTAATTAATTATATCATGTAATCAGATACATTTTCCGTTTAGAGACTGTGGAAAAGGTATTGAGGAAAACTAGAAAACTAGGTGTCTTAATTTGCCTGTTCTTAGTTCCAGCTTTTTGCACATGTGCAAAGAGCAGGAATTGTGCTGGCTGGGCAGGTGACCTGCAGTACTGGTGGTGATTATGGATGATGCTTCTCTTCTTCCATATTTAGGTTTGATCAATTCTCTTCTGTGCTCTTCTACTGAAAAAGGGTATTGACTTCCTCATGATCTAACTTCATGCCCACCAAATCTATTTGCTCCAGATAGGTGCCTGCCAAGGAGCACGCTTCACAGGTTGTCAAGTAGCATTAGTGACTTTCCAGTTCTTAATTCAGTTTTCAGTGGTGCTCCTGTGTGATATCGGTGTGATTTGAGAGCAGTCCATCTGAGAAAGTGTTACTGCTTTGAAATCCCCCAAAGTGCTCTTTAAAAATGCTGCCATCCAGTGTTTACATTGCCATTAGTGAGGTATTGTACCATGATAATTTCTATATTAATGTCTTATTTTGTTCCTTGGTACAAATGAACAAAAAATGTCAACAAAATAAAAGCATTTCAGGGCGTAGCATGAAGACCCTGTTTTCCTTGAGCATTTGGGAAGTGTAGAGAGTAAGGAATAGCACTAGTGATTGGAGGAAGGTGTTATCTTTAGATGACTGGTGTTCTAGTTGGGACTACTTGAAATTGGTGTTGATATAACATGCTTTGAAAAAATTCACATGGTGCTTAGTGTTGCAGACTGATTCTGCCTTTGTCTTGGCAATCTAAAACAAGGTCAAGCAAAGGCAAGGCTGAACACCACGTCTCACCTGCTGTGTGGTATTTAAAAAGACCCAAAATGTATCATTGCAGTCACCAGGAGCATCCATATCCATTAAAGGTATTGGGGATGAATCATGGTGTCATGAGTCATGGAAATGGAATGTTTAGATTTAAATGCAAATGTTTTAACATTGCATGTGTATTCTGGTGGGAATAAACAACAGTATCAACTCAGTGAATGCATTTGTGCTCTGGACCTTTCCTAATTATTGATCTGAATCAGCAATTTAAGATTTAGTTAATAAAGATGTCCAAATATTCAGATACCTGCTACCTGCTTCTACACATGGGTAACACCAAAAAAACATGTGCTTTTCAGTGGCAAAATCACTGGAGAAGAAAAGCCTTTTTTTATTTTTCTTAAGGTTTAAAACCTCCAGGGCAGTTAGAAAACCATGTTTTTCATTGAACTGTGTCTCTTTGAAATTCACAAGCTTGACATGTCATTGGCATGACGTGTCTCAGTCCGTTACACAGAAATGCCACATTACACTGTGTGACGTGACAGGCTGACAAAAAGGGACACGACGCACCAGCCCAATGGGATGTCAAGCCCGAGAAATTTAAGCCATGCTGTTGCTTAAAAAAAAACAAACCCAGAGCAGTGAGGGGGGCACAGTCCATGCTGATACCCAGCACTGTTGGATTTTACACTTTCTAAAAGGTTTTCTTGATTCAGTCAGGTTTCCCTCTTGTGTTTGATAATAAACCATGCAAATTTAAGTTTCTGCTTTTGTATGTTTAATCCTGTGGGACCACACAGTCTTGAGTTCCTCCAGAATCCTTGGCAAACCTTTGTAGAAATCTTACAGACTTGGAGTGCTTGTGACATGGGGATCCAAGTTGCAGAAGTGCTTTGCTCTACATTTGGGATTGCTACAAGCATAAACAAGGGTTGTTCAAAGATCACAGTGATAACGTGACATGCTGTAAGTCACAGTTCAAAATCTATGTAGGGTTTTAAAATTTAGGCTTCTAGAAGAAAGTCTATCCAGGGCAGGGCAAATGGGAGAGTAGGAGAGCTTAGACAAATTAAAAGGTTTTTAATAGACAAGAAATTTTTTTGGTGGAAAATGCTTTCCCTTGATTCTTTTTTTTCTTCAAGTAGCAGCAAAAGTATTTCAACAATCTCTAAAGAGTTTGAGAACAACATACTTAATTACTGTGAGTGATTTCAGAGATAATTAATGTGATAAATCTCTATAGTGAAATATTCTTAGCTACATGAAATAGATTGAAGTTAGTGCAGATGTATCTTCTAGTTAATTTTACATTTGGTGTGGAATGGTGAAAATGAACGTGCAGACATATGTACACATCTTAGTTCAGATTCTGAGTATTCAGAGTTGTATCATGTATATGCTTTTAATGCAGTCACATGCAGATTTTGGATTTTTGTTAATAGGTTGCAATAATGGGTTAAAATAGAAAAATTAAATTTAGTATTATTAAAAACTTGCATGATTGTTTATCTGTTAAAAATAAGAATTTACTTATGGGCAAAAAGTGCAAGAATTAAAATGCTGTATACATTTTTGTTAGATTATTTGTGTTTTATGCACTGTAAAAATTTAATACAGAGATAATCTAAAATTAAACTTATTTCTTCTCAATTTCTAAACATGTGGAATGAGCTTTGACTACAAGAGCATAAATCAGCTAAAATACACTTTTGTAATGTTAGTGGGGTGTAACCTTAAATGTTAATGGTTCTATTCCTGGTGGTAAACAATATCCTTCTCTTATCAATGTGCTTGAAACTGGTGAAAGAAATTGGTCTACAAGTACAAATTCTGCTCTGCAGAAATATTTTCTCATCTTTTTGCAAATAGACTTTTCTGAAATATGATTGGTTTCAGTTTTACGTACAGTCTTTCCACTGACTTAGGTGTGCTTTGGGTTGTGTCCAGGAATATATTCTTTTTTCAGTGACAAGTCTGGTTCTAGTTTAAACCAGCAGTACTGTGGAGAATCTTTCCCTCTTCCCAAAATGCTCCTACCCAGATCCAAAGTCATGGATGCAGTGTGTGAATAGCTGTCCATGGCAGGTCCCCCTGACCACGCACCCCTGTTTATTCCCGGTGTGAGGGCAGACAAAGCATCTGAGGTTGTTATCCCAAGGATATCTGATCAGGTATGGCACTGAGGCCTCAAACTCCCACCTGTGGGCCATGCTCATGGCCACTGTGAGAGTAATGAAGTACAGGATTGGACAAAGGGGCTTGAGCACCACTTCCCTCTTTCCCTAGGGAACAGGTTAGAAACCTGAAGCAAAAGCAGAGGCAAGGATGGAGTACCAAGAGACACACCATTGCCAAGCAGAGCAATGGATGTTTGGCACCTGCATTGCCTCTTTACCACTCCATTAAAAATTACAGACTGCAGACTAAAATTACCTGTTCTGTGAAGCTGATGGCTGGCATTTGGGTAGGGGGTGATCTTTACACAAATGCAGGTATGCATAGATTTTGAAATGTGGAACTGTAATGTCTAAACCAGTGTGCAATTTCTGCACAGAGATGTGTAGAAAGGTAGTTGTAGAATAGTGAGGATCTGGTTCACCAGACCTGCCTACCTCAATTGTTTAGCTTTCCTCTTTGCTACAAAGGCATCTAGGTTCTGTAGCTGAGCTCTATAGCACCAAAATAAGGTCAGAACTCAGACTCTTTTTGCAATTACTACTTCTTTAATGTGGCTATTAAGTCTTGCCTGTGTAGTTTGCTGCTGTGGGGACTCCTGGGCAGAAGGCTTCAAAATTAAGTTCAAAGCTATTAGAATTTTTTTTTTTTTTACATTTTCCTGCATGCAGGCTCCTGTGGTAGCATACCAGTGTTACATATTCAGTTGAGAAATGTGAGAACTGTACAAGTATCATATATTTTTCTAATGGAAGTAATTATGCTGACGTCACAGTATTTCTGAAGCTGGACTTTCAAACCTGTGACTGCTTTTACCCAGTTCCACTTCTGCCATTCCTGACTCCTCAGTGTAGCTCAGCTTCTGAGCATAATGAACCTATTAGTATTTTATGAATTGAACTCTTTTTCTCTTGGGGGAGGGAGGGCCTCCTGAGTATGTTAAGCAAAGCAGAATTCATATGAATCATATGGCTGAATTACACTACATCTACTTATACCCTTGAACTTTATGATCTGCTGCACAAGACATGAACATTTGTAAAGGCATGGAAAAGGTATGATCTGGGATCAGCACTCAATATGTCAAACATTAATTAAAGCTGAAGAAATGTAAGTTTGTTACAGAAACAAAGGGAAGTACAGAACAGAGTATGCTGCAACCCAAGGCCCTGAGATAGTCAGGAATCCTGCTTTGAGAATCTTATAATCACCTTCCAAAATACATTTGCTAGAAGTTCTCCAGTGTTCTTTCTTTCTGTATTTTGAATTCTATCCATTTGGAAAATCCAGACTCCCTTTACCTTTAAATTTAATATTAATACGCATTCCTGAATCACAAGAATGATCTGAAACTATGAAACCTAATGATACTACTTTGGACTTTTAGCTTTAATGAGTAAGACTTCTTTCATGGCTAATGGTATAGGGTAGCCTGATGTTTTGCTTTGGTTTTTTTTAGAGGTGTGGCTGTTAGTTTCTTCCCTCCCCCAGCAATTTCTTGTTTGTCTGGTTGTGTTTTGGTTTTTGGTTGGGTTTTTTTAAGGTTTTGTGTGTGTGTGTGTGTGTGTGTGTTGTGGGGTTTCTTTTTGACTTGTGTTCCTGTTGCTGCCAAATAAAATTCCCCACAGCTGCTTTGGCAGTGGCTGTGCTATCTTGAGGACTCCTATTTTAGCCATATCCTTTGTGTTATCATGTTTTGAGGCATAAGATATACTTGGGTTTTTTTTGTCTGTGACTTTTGGAGTTTTAACATTTTAAACAATAAGTGTTCTTGGTTCTGAAGGACTGGGGTTTTTAAATTTTTTTTCAGAACTTTTGGCCTCCTTACCTTATACTTACACAATATTATACGTGTAATTTTAATGGTAATAAATGTGTTCTTTTTGCTGGACAAAGAAGCTTAGAATATGCATCCTCATCCACGTAACAGTGTGGCACATGAACTGAGTGGCTGCAAATTCTAGTTGAGTATATACAAGCCTAGAACTTAAAAAGTGCATGTATGTTTTCTTAGATCTGCACAACACGATACACTGTGAAGACAGCATTCAGCTGCATTTGCTCAGAGAGCACACTGATAGACAGATGGGCTTTGAGAACAGAAGTGACAAATGTCATAAATTCCTCTTAAAGAAAAGTGCTATCATTTCTGCTACTTGCTTACATATGTTTTCAAGCATGAATGTCTTAAGTGTTGCTAAGTTACATTGCACTGATAATTCAGCTGCACCTTGGGGCTCACAAGAAAGGGTTAAATTCTGCAAGACTTCTGTAACTCTGAGTTTTCCTGCTGATTCGCACTCAGAGGATGCAGTCAGAGCAAGATAACTAAAGTGACCCTGCTCATTGGACAGGTAATTGCACTTTGAAAGGATACAGATTTTCATGGTTTGTTTGGTTTGGGTTTTTTTTTTTGTTTTGTTTCCTATTGGAGCAGATTGCTGTCAGTGTCGTCTGTTTTCAAAATATTTTCCCGAGCACAAGTATACACAGATCCCTTTTTTAGATTGTTCTCCCTTGCTAGGAACTCTTTTAGCTCCAGAAGTTGATCACTTCTCTCCTGTGTTCCCAGAGAGCATTGTAAAATATGCTGATAGAATTTTGCCTGCTCAGTTGTATTTGTTCTGGGTTTCCTTCGTTAGAGTCCCTTTATTAGAGAAGACCTTGTTCAAAAGAAAAAAACCCGAGGAAACACCTTCTTAGTGTTCTCTTCTTTCATTTCATAACTTCAAACATTAGCAATTGGATTTCTCTTGAGCTCAAAAACCACCTGACTGAGTGCTGCCTCCTGGAGTGTAGTGGGGGAGCAAACAATGGCGCTGTCCTAGGAAGAATTTTCCTCCAGGTCAGATCAGGTAGAAGGCTGCACAGGTTAGATGCACTTGCTCGAGGCTTCTACTGGTACCACTCCTGAATGCAGGCTTGGGATTATGCAGCTGCTGCATGTGTGTGCACACACTCTGGTTGTGTTTAAAGTAGGGTTCACATCTTGAACTGGGTGTTTGTTCACCCTGAGCTTGTAAACTTGGGGTTGCTGTGATGGATCTTTTAATTCAGACTGAGGAGTGTATTAACTTTCCAAGATGAAAAATATTTTCTACATCTGACTAGGAGCGTTTAGTCTGTTTTTAAAGTTGTTTTGATGGTAACTGTAGACAAGTGCCCACCTAAACCAAGTAACACCCAGGGAATGTTATGTATCCAGTTGGCTGAGCTGTGACAAGCGAAAATGGGGGTTATTTCACTTTCGTTTGCCTGAAGCATACACAGGTAAAACAACCAGATTAAATGCTTCTTGTGATCATCCCCCTTTTGTTTCTCCACAGAAGAGTGCCTCTTGAATATGCACAACTTCCAAAGGAGAGATAATGTTGGATACTTTAATTGACTAGGCTCTCAAATTTATGATTAAATACTAATGTTAGTGTGTGAAGAAATGCTATGTAGCCTGCGCTCATTAAAATTCCTTTTCAAATGTAAAGTCAATGATTATAACATTGATTTGTCACATAATAGAGATTTGGGAAAAAATGAGCATTTGTTAGTATGTTTTGGAATTAATTTTTTAAAGAATATTGAAACTAAAATGTGGTCAAATAATTGCTACTAACCTTTGAAGGATTGCCAACCATAATGTCATATTACTTAGGACATGAATAGTTTTAAGAAGGAATGCAGGGACTTTCAACAGCTATTTACTAATGACAAAAGATAACTGAGAGATGAAAAACTGTAAATGCACAGAAAATGTGTTGAAATACTATCCTCATGGGCATCTGCTTACTCTTAAATTTACTCTTATGGTTTCATATGCAGTGTATGATATCCTGTGGGATAATTAACTGCCCTGATGTGCAGGGAATAACCAAATTACCTGGTCTAGCATGGTTGTGATGTAGGTAGTGCAAGATGTTTATAGTCCTTGCAAGGGAAATATATTAAATGCAGATTGTTTCTCATTTTAGGCATGGTGTTCACTGGGGTTTTTCATAGCAAAAGGCAGTATTGGCCAGAAGGTAACAGTAGTGGACCTGACCTTGTTGTAAGCTAATTGTAGAGTCTGCTAAGGTGCTATCTGCATGGGTAGCTCTGAGCTTTTCTGTCCAGTGTAAAACTTATCTTTTTTTTTTTTTGTTGGATTTTTTTTGTTGTTGTGCAAGTGTGGAAGGCAAAAAGCTCAGGCGATGACATTACTGTCACCTGCTTAAAAAAGTATGAAGTTCTTCAAGAATCGGCATAATCTCCAGGGTTCACTGTTTTCCATGAAAGCATTTATTTCAGTCAAAATACTTCACGTTCTTTTCTACACAGACATTTCAAGAAAAGTTAAAAACATGCCATTTTAAAGGAAAACCTTACCTTTCTTTACAGATATACCTGCTTTTAAGTAGATTGTGCCATTGTGGGATGAAATCACACACCTTATTAGGCAGATATGATTCACATGAAAGGTAAATAGCCTGAGATGCTTCTAATAAAACTTGAAACTGTTTTATATTGGTGAGCAAGACTTTCTTCTCACCTTATTTTTAATTCCCTGTTTTATCTATCATCCTCCTCAGTAACCTATCCTTTAATTCTGTTTAAATTAAAACCAAGATAACGTCTTCCCCTGGTTTTTTTCTCCTCTTTTATTTTCTTTTATTTTATATGTGTGATTTGCCCTCGCAGAGCAAAGGGAAACAATCTTGCCCATCTGCTTGTAAAAGCATGATGAATCTTTTGAATATGCGAATGTAAGATCTGTTGTTCAAGATGTCATGTTTTTCCCTCTGTTGTTAGCTAGGAGACAACATGGAATACCCTGATTTACCTGTGTAATCCCAGTGTGTCTCAGGTGCCAGGACTTGCTGTTGAGATCAGCATGTCTCCTGTCAGAAATGGCTGGAGTGAGACAGGGACGGCGCGACCACTGGGCGCAGAAAGCTGCAGAGGTCAGGTTTCAAGGACAGCCAGCATGGCAGTGATGTGGCAGTGACAAGTTGTCAAGCGAGCAAATATGAAAGCGGGCTTGGGAGGGAGGGAGAAGGAAAAAAATCTTGTCATTCCTGATGAAATATTCAGCGTAGCAGGTAGCAATGGGCTGAAGGGGTTGCACTCATGAGTTTGGGGATTGCTTGCAGTGGAGATGTGTTCAGGGGTTGTGAATACTCCTTTACTGATGGCACTCCACAAGAGATGCCCATCAGAAATTGCCTACTTTAATTTTTTTATTAAGTATTGCACTCCTGTTTATAAGAATAGCAACATCAGGCTTGGGTCAGACACCCTTTAGAGCCCCAAACTGCTGGTAAGTCATCCATATAGATCCTTGAGTTCCTAAGGAGTGATGTGTGGCAGAGAAATTTGGAAGGAAAACTGTAATAATAATGCCAGTTCTGAGTAGTCATAAATAATCATAATTAACAACTCTGCTGTGTAGTTTTGTTGGTTTGTTTTCAGACACTTTACATTTTATTTTGAATTTTTCATATTGTATTGAGTTGAAACACTTCTGTTTGTAGTTCTGTGTATTCCATACTATATGAGATAATAGCATACTTTATTTGTCTCTGAAACAGACCACAGTAATATGGTGACTTTTCTCTCCTGGCATATTTGCGGAGTTCTTCATACCAGTTTTCTTAACGTTAAGAACGTTCCACTGCATGCACATTATTCTTTGTATTAGTAATACTTTCCCCAGCCTGCATATGTGTACATGCACACTAATCCTGCATGTGTATGCAGAATAATGTTAATTTAAGCTTGATTAGTGTAATCTCATTAAGAATAAATACTACAAGGACTGTGTCATGATTCCCAGTGAAGTCCTTGAAGAGCTTGCTGTAATATAAGGAAAAATGGTGTATTCCTCTGCTGAAAGTATGCCTGCATGTTCTGCTTTGTGGAATTTAGAAATTTAGCAATCACAGTTCTTTCTGTTAATGTGCACAATTGTTCTTAAATTAGTAAACATGATCAAATTCTTTATTGTGGACATACATGGAAAAATGCTTTAAATATGTCTTCCATATTACATTTCTTCAGGGAGTGCTTTTAACTGTCATCAGGTACTTTTTAAGTTTAACTTTTCATTTCTTTACATGAGGGAGCAGCTGCATATTGACAGCTAGTGATGCTGAAGGGAGAAATAGAAAGTTCTCTTTACTATCCTGCTTTCTTCTTTCTATCTAAAACAATTTAATTATTTTTTAATTCATCTGCAGCTGCTTAGGTTATAGTTGTGGTAGTGGAGGGATAGAAGAAATGAAAACAGCCTAAATCCTTAGTCAATAAGTCAGTATTTAAAAATGGATAAATATTACTTTTTAGCCTTACAAAAACAGGCTTAGTACCTTGAGAACATGGAAAAAAAAAATCCCAAGGCAAAATGGTCTTGGAATGAAAAGAGAAAAAAAAGCCATGAAAGTGTTTAATGGCTCAATGTAGTTTTGTCTCCTGAAAGAGCACTATAGCTAAAGAGTAACCTTAAGAGTTTAAACATAAAAACAGACACAAGGAAAAGGACAGAAGTCAGTGTGTGGAGTGAATGAGAGGAGCTTGCGCGGGGCCTGTCAGCTGGGATCTCGTCCACCTGAGGGCTGGGGAGCATCTTTGCCACAGCAGTGCTCGAACAGCCGCGCTCGCAGCCAAATCTCCGCGTCTGCCTGGCTGCGGAGCTTTGGCAGCGGATCCTCGGAGCTGCAAGCTGGCTCTCACGCTGCCATGTGCTCTCACTCCCTGCTGCTGCATGCTGCAGGTGATAACACAAAGATATCAAAGACTCTTCATTCAGTCTCCCTCTCCAGAGCTGCGCGGCTTCCAAGTGAAACAGCAAAAACAAGTGAAACAGGGGTTTTTGAGGTGGACTAAAGCAAAAGACCCCAAATGAGACATGCTGAAATCCAGCGGTGAGGTTGTTTGATATTGATAACCTGGGCATGCAATATGTTCTTTTTTCAGCATAAAGTTGGAATTTGAAGTGCCTGTAGAAGAGAATTTGGATTCTGATTTTTAAAATGTGGATTTCTAGAGTTTTTTATTAGTAAAATTTCCTTGGAAATTTAAATTAATGCTTCCCATTAACAGAAGACCTCTTCAGTTACCCTATTATGAAATATAAAATTTTTCATTCCTTTCATTTCTAGAAAAAGAGGAATTGTGAAGAACACTCACCTCCTCCTCCAGAGGACTGTGCATACCCTTTTTTACCCCCTCTATTTCACTGATTGTTTAGGTACCCTTTAGGAAGCTGTATATTTGTGTATAGTCCTTGAAAATTGTGTGAACTATCTGTTAGTTATGACTTACAAATACACTAATTGACCACTTAGTTTTTGCTGCAAGAAGGGCTGAAATTGATTAATTTTAGTTTTTTTTTTTTTTTTTTAATTTAGCATTCAGAGCCTCAGCAGAGTCCCGTTGTATACTCTGGATGTGCTGTAGTGTCTGGTCTTGCCTGCGAGAGTTAATGTGCTTCCGGTTTTGTTAGGTTGGCTCTTGCTGAGGAAGACTGAAGTAACTGCAGTTTTTAGACACATTCCTGATGGGTCTTGCTGTCGCCCATCTTCACCTTGTGAAGAATGCTCTCACAAACTTCTTTTTCTATGAATAAGTGATAAAGTGCCAGTCAGTGCTGTCTTTAGGGTCACTTTGGAATTCAGTTTTCTGAAAGATGGCTGGTAAGGGATATTTTCATTCATATGGGAATGAAAAGTTGCTGCAGCAATCTCATGTGTATTTCTCCTGTGCCTGATGCAAGATAAAATACTGGGAGAGACAGAAAACTCTGCCTGTCTGTAGCCTATTTTCTCCTCTCTTTTTAGAAATCATGAATGTTTTGCAACCTTGTGAGTTATACCTGGGAGAACTTACAAATTCTACCTGAAGTCTGTGTGCATTACACAGTGACTGCTCTGGCCTTTGTGTGGAGAAGCACAGCAGAGATTGTTTTGCATAATCTCCATAATATCCTTGTTTTAAGGCTCTGACTTGGCTAAGTATTTAAACATGCTCACTTATGGCTGTTTTGCTATTTTGCTGCACATCAATGAGTTTGTTTTGTTGTTTGGTTTTTTTACACAGCTGAAAAAGAAATCAGAGGCCTCTAAAATCTAAATATGTCTGTAGGGAACCTGGCAAAACCATCATCTCACCAAATCCTCTTATTTTTCAGTGAAATCTTGTTTGAAACATGTCCTCTTATAGAAAAAAAGACACCTTGTAGGTAATGTGTGTTCTGGCTTGCCAAACTGGTTAAAAAATGGCTCTCATTGTCTGCACTGTAACATTCAGTAGTGTGTATTACTAATAGAATAAATGAAAAATGTATTTCTTTAACACTGTCATCTCTCTCTCTGACATGCATCTTCAGATTTGCAAATGCTCAGTTGTGTAAATGGCTTACAGAGGAAAACCAGTTAGCCTCTAATATTATGCTGATGCATGGCCAGTTGCTTGAACCCATTAATGAACTAATCTCTGATACTCTAGTAAATGGTATTCTTCCTCTTGGATACTGCACATTTTTTTTCAGGTAAAATCAACATTAAAAAAAAAAGAGAGAATTTAAATGGATTATGGCCCTTACTTTTTCTCATATGTACTTTGAAAGGAATTAGAAAGTTTGCTATCCAAAGCAAAATGTGTTGTAGCTTTTTATTTTCATGCTAAGGCAAGAATACTAAAATCCTCACTTGGCTTTTGGCTGACCGCTGAAGCTAAATAGCATCCTCTACATACAGAACAATCTTTTAGAACAATATACCAGGACACTTGTATTAAGCACAAGGTAATTTTTCTTTATTTCCCTTTCTATCATCACTGATTATGAAAATAGTTTTGTGTAAGTACAGATTCTCTCTCCCTTATAATCAGCTACCTCCTGCCCGATTCCTTAATTAATGACATAATTCAGTGTTCTGGACATCACAATCACTTCCAGGGTAGTGAAATATGATCAGAGCTGCCTGGAATGTGTGTAGCAAACCCCGCAAGCGAAGGTCGTGCCACTGTTGTGTTTTCCTATCCACAGAAAAAAAATATGTTCTCAATCTGGATGATTTTCATCTTTAGATTAAAGAAAGAACAACTGAAAGTCTCCAGGGAGAGAGAGAACAAGTATAAAGCTTCCTAGAAACTGCAAAAGCTCTGGTAATCTTCTTCCTTAAGCTGTGTCTGAAGTCTGTATCTGAGTGCCAGGGTTGGTACCACTGCCTTCTGAGGAGTGCAGTACAGACGTGGGAGTCAAAGCAACATGTGTCACTTGTTTCTTTTTTTGGGCTTTTTTAGGCACCTGACAGGTAAGCCAGGACTGAGAAGCTGCAGTGTGTTACACTTTGCAGTGGCAAACCATTTAACAGCTGTTCTGTCACTCATGGTTTAACCCCAGCTGGCAACTCAGCACCACCCAGCTGCTCCCTCCCTGCCCAGCTGGTGGGATGGGGAGAGAAGTAGGAGAAAAAAGCTGAGGGAACTCATGGGTTAAGGTAAAGACAGTTTAATGAGTAAAATAAAAGCCATACACACAAGCAAAGTAAAACAAGGAATTTATTCCCTAGCTCCCATGAGTGGCGGGCAGGTGTTCAGCCATCCCCAGGGAAACTGGGCTCCATCACACCCAGCAGTGACTTGGGAAGGCAAACACAATCACTGCCATCGTGTCCCCCTGTCTCTCTCACCTCCTTTTCTCAGATTTATATGCTCAGCATGGAGTTTGGACTCAATGACCTTAGAGACCTCTTCCAACCCAACTGATTTGATATGGTATGAAATATACCTTGGGTCAGTTGGGGTCAGCTGTCCCAGTTGTGTCCACTCCCAGCTCCAGGTACATCCCAATTCACTCGCTGCTTGGGTGTTGTGAGAAGCAGAAAAGGCCTTGCCACTGGGTGAGCCTTGCTCAGCCATAATAAAAACATCTCTGTATTATCAATGCCGTTTTCAGCACAATCCAAAACATAGCCCCATAATACCCATGAAAAAAATTAACTCTGTCCCAGCTAAAATCAGCACACTTTTCTTTGAAGGCTTTTAGCTTGGCTGCTTAAACGTCAAGGGCAGGAAGGAGAGAGTAATTAGTGCTTTATTCCACAGATATTGATAACCAACAACTAGAAGCCCTGGAGGAAAAAAATCCAAATTCTAAAATCAGTCAGTATTTCAGGGGAGTTTATCTAGACCACATATATATTTTTTAGAATGTATTTTTTCTTCTAGTCTGTAGAGGTGTTTCCAGTAGTTGTCCAGAATCATTTATGAAGCTCCTCTAAAAATCCCCAAATCTGCTGTTCTGCAGCTCTACACCTTTCAATCTCTATCATACAGTGCTGTTGTTCCATTGCTAGTACAGAGTGTGTAAATCCATATATTTCTCCAGTGAAAAACCTCCACAGAGCAGTGCAGAACTCCTGAGATGTTCCAGTGTGAGTGCCCAGGTGCTTTGCACACTGAGTTTATTTTCCCTGGGACATGCAAGATGTACAGCTCGTGTTTGAAGCACCTCTGGTTAAGGTAAATCTTCTCACGTCCTGTATTCATGAGTTTGTTCTGATGCCTGTTCACAAGTCCAGACAAAATGATGCAGATTTTGTTCCAATTTGCCGTAATTCCTCAATCTTAATATTTGCTGTTGATGAAGATGGGAAGATGAATGATACTTAACATCTCTCAGGTAAAATGCAGAGAGTTTGGATATATATATAGCATAAATTAATTTTAAACAGTTGTTAGTAGGCCTGAGGAGTTCCTTAGAAAATAGTTGTCTAGTGCTTTGCAAAATATTTAGGTTTTTTTCGTCTTTTAATTTTTTTTCAGCGTTACTGTGTTGGCTTTTCAACCTAAATATCCCCAATTTAATATAACTGGTAAAAAGAGAGAGAGAGAGCACAACATTTCATAAAAGTCAATGGAAAGCTTATAAACGTCCCTTTTTCCTTTCTTGAAATAGTTAGAAACTGTATTAAGCCATGACTGTGGTGGGGATTATATTTCTGAGGGGGGAAAAATGGGGACTTAGGGCAAATGGCTTCTCTCTATGCTGGAAAAAGTATTAACAGTATTTCACACACTTCTTAAATAATTTCCCTGTCTGTATAAAATAGGGACTTTTCTATCTGCTCCTTTTTTTTTCTGTCCACCTCAGGTCTCTGAACAGGTTTAGTTAATCGCTGCTTGTATCAATATGTAATTTGGATACTGTGGTCGCAGTTTTTGATTCCCATTTCTTTTGAGTTCCTTGACGAGTACTGAGTAGCTGGGGAATGGTTCTTATAAAATTATACATTGAAAGTAGTGCAGGCGCAATGGAAATATTAATGAACATGATTGTTTTGACACATAAGAATTAGAGCATGTTTAAATATTATACATAGTGTATGAACTGCTGGCACAAAATTAGAAACGTGAGTTTTTTTTGTCTAGCAAATATAGTTCAAGTTTAAGTTCTTCTCAGACTTAAAGAAGCCAGTTTACTTAGGTTAACTTTTGAGGCTTGTTAAAGTCTCTGTATTTCAGATTAAATGCAGCCCAAGAGACTGCACATAGGAGTGGTTTGGTGACCTCCAAATCTTTGTGATGTCTCAATTCTAAAAACCAGGTTAACCCACCCTAATTAACTCTATGTTCCATTATCATGTTTATAAAATGAAATTTACTGTTGCTTTTTGGCAGTGTTAAAATTTACATTTGATAAATTCTGTACTTTTAGCACAAGATATACTTTTTGCTCTTTTGACCAGTTTTTTTAATGCAAATAACAGTAGAAATACAACACATTTGTCTGATGTCCTAAAATAAAACGCAAAATTTACAGGGTTATAAAACCACGGGTTAGAAAAGATTTAAAGGATCTTGAGCCAGGGCTATTTTCAGATGTTTGTGTTGGGGTGTGTGGGATTTGCAGGATGTTTTATGCTAAGAGCTTTTCAAAGTGTTTGTTTAGTAATATTGTCTGTTGTGGGTTTTTTCATGTCTTACAAACTGTCTTTGTTTTAAATGGCTAGATATGATCCCAAAATTTTAATGGCCAAATGTGTCCTGGAAAGTAGTAAAATATTTAGCTGTGATTGGAAGTCAGTGGGCTGATGAGTATTATATTTTTTTACATTTGAGTTTCCTGATGGAATTCTGTTACTTGGTTTTGTTAAAAGAGGCTTTTGGGGGTTTTAAAAGAATAATAGAGTTTATGAGATAGGGAAATATGTGCAGGAAGGCTTGTTTTTTATTTTAGTAGGAAACTAAATATATCTTAAAGGATAACTTTCTTTAAGTGACTGAACTTACAAATAGTGTATATTTGACCTGCTTTTAAAATTATTCTTTTTTCTTTGTAAAATAATGCAATTCATGCTGTTAGCTTGTCCTGTTTTTGAAAACTGAAAGACCAAGTATGTTCCTCAGTCAGTTTACACTTGTATCCATAGGCAACTCTAAGCAAAAGTGGTATCTTGGCATTGGCATCTTGGATCATTCTTGGATTAGACTGAAATGTATGACTTGCTGGTTCACTTAGAACTCTCAGTTACAGAGAAGTGTGGTTAGTAGAGATAAAAGTTCCTAGTAGAAGTTGGTCAAATAAATAAGGATGAAAGTGCAATATAAGAACTTCAATTTTTAAAAAGAATATTGTGTTTGGGATTTTTTAAACATTTATTTAAGTAAACAAAAATGGTTCATCAAATATCTGTTCCAAAGCCCATTGATTTCAAGCAGTAGAATTTCCCTTGTGTTCTGTGTCAAAGAACAGACAGCCTTTTTCTAGTGGGTATCATGCAGGCAAGCTCTAGGTTCAAATGCTGCACAGCCTGGAGCAGCTCTGTCAGGATTGCACACAGGTTTTGCAGGGTCCCTGGACATTGCTCTTGGTCTATTGACTCAAGCTCAGGTAGCTGATATTTTGCTCAAGCATGTGCAGAACGTGCACAGCCAGTAGCTCAGATGTTTTCTGATGGCTTGTTTGATTACCCAGATGATTACTCAACCTTTAATAACTTGTTCAGCAGTCTTAAGAAATTGTCTTTGGAACCTTTTAAGGAGTCTGAAATTCAGCTTTCCTTGGCAGTATTTCACACAGAGTGTTGTGGGAAGAAAAACATTTGTAGGAAAAGAGACGACCACTGAAACTTTCTTACGGAGTGTTGAACAGTGACAAGTGCCCAGGTCCAAAATATCTATGTGGAATATTTGGGGATGTATTTTAAAATTAATCTTTTTATCTTCCCTTTTCCTCTATAACTGCATGCTTTGTCAGGTGAAGTTTACCAGTAAATTCTACTAGAGGATGACTTATGTGCTTAATTAAGTTTCTGGATTATATCTTAGACTGCACTCAACCTGTGTAGCAGATGCATGTGCATGTCCCGAGTTCCTGGGCCTCATCAATAGTTCCCAAGAGAATTTGGTTGTTCTACTCCATGGCTTTAGCTTGTGAGAGGAAAGGCTGAGGAAGGTGAGGTGATCTTGGCTTCTATAGTCAGACAGATAGTCACTTGCAATAGAAACAAGGTACTCAGAATTCTGTAAGTTATTAATAGTTGCAGTTATTGTACAGGGATAAAGAGTTTTGCAGCTCTCTTAGGTTTCTGATGTTTACTTGAGATGGATAATTCCATGGTCTTGTTCTCACACTGTTTTAATGAGCTGCACTGGGAAGGGGAGTAGTGAGTAAACATGCACAGCTGTACCTGAAAGAACCTGTCGCAGGAGAGTAACTTGCTTCCTGCAGAATTTGCAAGCTACAGGCATGAAGTTACCTGTGCCCTGGCTTAAGAGAACTGGTTCTTTCTCTCCTGTGAGTTCAGGCCTAGGTCAGGACAGAACAGGAGGTTTCAGGGTGTTTAATTCACTGAACACACACACAGGTAATGGTTGTGCCTCAGGGAAACAGATCCTAACAAATGGATGGATCTGCTCCTTGGTGCCATCCACAGAGGAAACTGTGATCCAGAGCCATGGAGAGAGGTCTATTTGCAGCAAGGAACTTTGCTGCTGGATTTCTGAAAGCTGTTGGTCCGGTGTGTTTTTCCCATTGCTGAGATAGCTCTAATCTGTTTAATATCTGGCGTTTCTTTATTTGACATCATCATGGTGTTCCTAAAAGAGTGTGTTTTGGCCCTTGGAGAAAGAAGAAATTATTTTTCTGCAACTAAAATACCAAACAAAACCAACCCCCCACCCCAAACCCTCAACGGAATCCCCCCTCCAAAAAATCTCACAAAAATTCTAAACAACCACGCAAACACAGAAAAGAACAGTGACTCATTTATGTGGCAGAATAATCTTTCTTTCTTTTTGATATATTTCCCCCTATGGCATATGTATGTGATACACTGATGTTTGTGGTGGTTTATTTTGTTACTTACATTCAAGATAACTGCAGGCACTGTGTTAAGAGTGAAGCTTGTTTGGCTTTTGTTTACATTCTTCTTATTAAATCTATTGGCTGTTTGTTTTCAGATTGGTTTCCGTTATTTACTGTTTTTCCTAAAATGATGTTTTGATGCTCTTTTTCTCTCTGCTGTTGCTCCTGATGGTTTGGTATTTATTGGAATGCAGGAATCATGGTGAAGATATTGATCTGTGCTGGTCATTTTTTTCTTTCTTTCACATGGTCATTTAGATTGAGCCATCTGCTTGCCTAATAGTGAGAATGCTGAAGAAAGACAATTTCTTTGCAGCTCACATATGAATTGTACTTTCATATAGAGGTTATTAACTTGCAAATAAGATTGGACTATGATTTTGTAGCATTATGTACAAAATCATGAAAAATAAATTATGTTCCTCCAAAATATTTTCTTTGGTTCTTTGTCATTGCTCCACCATTGATTCAAACTGTGTCATAGGAAGTGCATCTCTTCTGTAATCACTGCTGCAAGTGGGCAAGAAAAAGGACCATCTTTATTCTACTAATTTTCTCACAGTTAACATGAGAAAAAACCCTTTGATAGATGTCCTCCATCCAAGGATCTGAAATACTTTGCAAGATGACGTTGTAGTATTGTTGATTAGGGGAGAGAGCAGGACATTTTTCCTGGAAAGCTGCCTCAGGCTGAGGACTGCCCAGGGAGCCAGTACAGGAGCACAAATAGAACCCACACAGTCTGACTGCTGGGCCCCACCACTTCAGATAACTGAAATTTATTCTAAGCAAAATTTGTTAAATAAATCCTCAACACTTCAGAGTGTGAAAGCAATTAAATTTTGTGTCCATTCTGACAGAATGATTACAGGGGAAAATAACAAAGGTAGGAGATGATTCAGTGAGTTTGGTTTAGTTTGGTCCCCATTATATTCCTGTGTGGCTTTTATTTTTAATCACTGTGGAAGGAACAGTCATATGTAAGTGACAAAGGGAGAAAGTTAATTCTTGTTAAACTCAGCAGATTCCTCTGTGCATTGGTCATGGAATTACCATGGACTGCCACAATGAGAGCTCCAGCAGGTTCTCTAGAAAGGTGCCACAGGTAAGTTTGATATTTATGAAATAGCAGGGGAGTAGTCAGGGCAGAGGGGGTGTTCTGCAGGGTATTCCTGACTTCCTTCTCCTCTAGACTTAAACATGGTAGTTTCCTGGGTTCCTTTGGGAGTCTGGGGATAGAAAGGCTTTGTTGATTCTTTCTGGAGTAACTC
Source organism: Atrichornis clamosus (assembly GCA_013400975.1). Classification (NCBI taxonomy): domain Eukaryota; kingdom Metazoa; phylum Chordata; class Aves; order Passeriformes; family Menuridae; genus Atrichornis; species Atrichornis clamosus. The sequence goes on from WBMZ01005505.1 coordinate 95,344, forward strand.
CATTACCAACCTCTAGACTCATAATTGTCCTCTCAGGAGGAACATCTTCCCCTTTGACTGTAGAGGAAGCCTGTGCAATCTGTTAAATGCGATGTGTTAGTTTTGATTGTCAGGAATATCAGTAATGCTGTTAAGTTAAATCCTTCAGTAGTTTCACTGCTGAACAATATAGGTAAATCTGGTTCATATTTATTTTCCACCAAGTTGTTTCTTTCTTACCTGTTTGCTGTCTCATTCTTGCCTTGTAAAGATCTATGGTTACTTTCTAGCCCAGCACTCGGAAAGACTTCTTGGCATGCATGGAATTCTTGTTCTCTCTAACTTCTTAGCCCTCTAGCATGATCATTCTCAAAAACTAGATTCCCTTCTGATGTCTCCACTGGAAAAGGGTGGGAAAACATGTCTGAGATTCCCCTTCTGCAAATACTTCTGCTTGTAGTTACTTTTACAAGTAATCCCTTTGAAATCAATATGGAATATTCCCAGGAGTAAAGTTAGAGTCTGAAATGTCTTACACAATAAAGCCTAAGGCTGGGAAACATTACAGAATATTGTATGACTTCATTACAAAGGGCATCACCACAAAAAAAAAGAAACCCCATCTTAAGTAACCACTAATGAAGTTTTGTTCAGAAAATAAGACAGTAAGTAATTTTAGAAACTGCATGATTTTCTAATTGTCTTTATTTACAAGATCAACAGGGATTTTTTTGACTTTGAAATAACACTTTTTTTCAAGAACAGTAACACATGAGAAAATCAATCTGACCTCTGAAAGGTTCTTTGCAATGTTCTCTGCTCTTACTTATCTTCTGCGGCCACTTCCTATCCATTGTTGTTCTTTCTGCTCCACTTGTGACAATTCCTTCCAAACCCAATAAACAACCAGCTGTTCTGGTGGCTGTGATATCTACTAGCATTCTTTTGGATTTTTAAAATTAAATAAGTAGAAAAGAAGTATTTTAGAAGTGCACTGCTTTAACCAACTAATGAAGTAAATAAGTATATTTTGAAAAGCGGCTCCGAGTCAGGACTTGAGTAAATTACAGTTGAATCAGTAAGGTCAAATTATGTCTGGAAGCACATTTGTAAAGTTCAGTAGAAATTGGAGTTAGGATTTTGACCTGCTTTTTCACAGCAACAGTACACATGTAATGCACTTTTGATAACAAATTTTCAGAGGCTTCAATTTTTTTTTTTTTAAACTGGTGAAATAGTTTTGTGCAACAACCTGCAGTTCATGTTTGAGACCACACGTTTTCATTTTACAGCTATGAAGGACGTGGATGAATTTGTAAAGTATAAAGGAAAAAGTTCTACTCTATTTTTAAATAGTCATTTCTATATCGTGCAGGTGACAGCCTATAGAAATATAATATTATAAAATGATGGCAGATATGTATGAATGGCACTAAATACAATTTCGTACTGAAAATTTTGTCTTATGAAGGTGAAACTTTTAGATCATATTAGAATTCTAAATTTTTTATGCATAGCAATCAAATGACCTCTTCATATTGCCACATAAAGTATAGATTTAAAGTTAAATGATCCAGTCAGTCATTTAGCGTTTTCTTAAGCTCATCTTTTGCCCATAACTACGGTTGTTTACATATAGTTTTGTTGTTTCTGTGTTTGTATTACTTACATTTTAAGAATTGAAGAAAGAATGGCACTTTAAAAAACTGTAAATAGCCTTTGTTTATTTTTAATACGTAGTGTTCCAGGCTCTTGCTCTAATGATTTTTTTCACACTGCATTGATAATTAAATTCATTCATTTTCCTGGCTGCACAATTCTTTTTAAATAAAAAGTTATGGGTAATAATACCTATTATGTCGAAAGTACAGAGGAGAAAAGGGCAGATCCACAGCTTTTAGTTCAAGGAGAGCCGATGGATTTTGCAAGTTACAGGTTTTAAATAAAATCAGAAATCCCGAGTCCCTTATCTACACTGAAGTAATGGTAGGTCTTGAAGTGCTGTTTTTCTCATGCAATAAATAGTGTGTGCAACATTTTTTCTAGTAAAACAGGAGCTGTGGGTATGTGATCCATTTCAGGATATTTATTTATGGTAATTTTGGAAATACTGCGAAGTGTTGGTCCCCTTAGATGACTAGAGATTGTTTGCATGTTGCTACCCCCTCGCACAGGCTTGGTAGCAGCAACCTTCACACCTCTTCCACTGCCCCCTGCCAGTGACTTAATGTCAAGAAATTGGGGGAAATATTGTGAACATGTGAAGCATTCATAACAGAAGATACGTATAATAAAAAAAGCACCCTATTCTCATCTTATTTATTTGGTTATAAAGCCTCTGCAATTTTTATCTCTTTAATGAGATTTTAGATTTTGCAATTTTTAATTTATGCTAAAGGAGTTTACTACTTAATTACTACTAGAGAAGACATTCTTAGCCTCATATTTTTTTTTTTTTGGTCATGTTTACAGAACTCAAGAAGAAAAAACATTATGTCCATTTGGTCAAACACATACTTTAATTGTATTTTGAAAAAAAGATCACTGTAAATGAGCTAAGAATTTTAAAATTTAAAGTGCATAATAACCTCATTTTGCAAAATTTACTTTGTAAGCTGGAACATCACCAGTTTTCAAAAGCAATTCACAAAAAAAATATTTGAAATAGTGATAAATAAAACGTTTGAATGAAAATTTGTAAGTATTACTTTTCAGCATCTCACCTCAGGCTCGTGAATTCTTTTGAACTTGGTTGGGTGGAATTTCCTTGATTCTGGTCTACCCCTGAATACATGGTCCTTGAAAGGCTGAGTAGGTGTTCCTCTGAAACAGCTTTTTTTGTAAGTACTCTGATGTACAACTCTCCTTTCCACCGCCTCACCTCCTCCTTTGTGTCTGCCTCTTTTTGCATTTTATTTGTATTTCTTTTCTTGATTCATCCTCAGCGTAAGTGCATTTGATTCTAAGGTTAGTAGCGTTGGTAGAGTCATTGGCGTAGAGCACTGGGGAGGCCCTTGGTGGAGTTCCACCATTAAAAGACTGTTTAGAGACCTTCCTTTCTACTTGCTTTCTTGCAGGTGTGTGGAAGGTACAAATGAATACACTGCCACAAGTCTTCATCCCACTTTCCTCACCTGTTGGAGGGCTGCTGGTATATTTTTCTCCCAGCCCTATATTCCACGATATTTAGGTGTTGAATATTGATGATGCAAATGTGCTGTGGCTGAAGACTGCCACCCAGCCATCTTATCTAATAAGAATATTATGTCCCAGTTAGACAGTAAAGATTTAAAGCTTCTGTTATTTCAGGAGTTGAAAATGTTTTGTTTCCGACATTTTCTTGCTTAAAACATATCTACGGCCTGTATTGTCTTTAGTAATTCTCACCAAGGTGTCTCATAACTTGTCATACGTATCTGTAATTAGTGTGGATGGTTCTGCCTTGGGTATCCTCATTTCACAAACTTGTTAAGAACAAATGAGTGACTTAAAGGAGATCTGAGCAATAATCACTGATCCCCAGGTCGAACACCCTGAGGCCTGTACCAGTGTCAAGTGCCAACACTGATGTATTTGAAAAGGCAAGGACTGAGATGCCATGTGAGACACTTGTCCTGTACTGAGGAACAGGATACCTGTATGTTCTCCCAACTGTCTGAGGTCCATCACAGAGGGAGTCATGAGGGAGCCCAGATGATCTTTTTAACTCATCTGCTTATCCGTGCAGGTAGTATGATCTCCTGTCTCAATTATTTCTGCTAGACATGCCTGAGTGTTTCTTTCGGAGCTAAAGACAAGGGTGTTACATCAAGCTCCTGCTCCTGCTTGTGTGTTGGTGTAGATAATGAACTCCCAGATGCTGAATCTTTGAGTTTGTCAGAAGTTGTTAGTCAAATCCTGTAGGAGTACTGAAAACATTCCTCATGGAAGTCTGGAATCAAAGTAGGTTTGAATCAGCATCATCAAGTTGGATGCATGGCTCCTGTTTGGGTCGACTTCTAATGAAAAGCTTATAAATTAAAGAGAGTCAGATGGGGAAAGGGCAGTTAAGAGGAACTGGTCTCAAGAACACCAAAGGAATAAAACCCAGTAAAATTTCAGCTAATTTTTAATAAGTGTATTGCAGGGGACCTCAGGTTATTAAATAGGGTGATATTGAACAATTCTATTAACAGTGGCAAAACAGACTTTTCTAAATGACACCTTGTAAATGACTGAACAGAAGTGAATGTCTCCTTGAAATCCTATGGGGAATATGACTTTTTGGGTAATTCTAACAGGGAATTTGACCTCTTTATCACAAAAGAGTGATCATCTTGTGACAATTCCAAGCATGCTTGAGGTTTGGCAGAGATCTCTATACGAGCTGTTTCATTTTGTAACTGCATATTGTGCTTCGAAGGGTGAGAAAGCTGAAAATTGCCAGTAATTTTCATTACTGATTTTTTTTTTCTATTGGCCGACATTGGTACATGCTGTATTAGAGTCATTGTACTGCAAATATCCTCAATGATACCTTAGAAGAAAGGGATTTTTGTGCACATATTATGTAACAATGAAGAAAAGTGAGCATGTGCTTTACAGCGAGAGGTGTCTGCTGGTTGCCTGAGCAGGATCCCTGCTTCCATAAACTGCCGAGATCCATCTAAAGTGGAAGGCAAACTTGGGGCATCTAGATTATGTGTGTATATATGTGCTTGTTTCAAACTGTAGTTTACTGCTTTTCAAAGAATTACTAATTCTTTTGAAACAGTCTCTAAATACCCATTGTTAAACCTTTCTGTTCCTGTGAAGATGTGGCGAGGTATGCATTCCCTTCCGCACCCTTTCCTCTAAATAATGTTCATACAATCTATAAAGCTTGTCTGATCTAAAATTGTGTCATCTTCTTGTGGAATATGTTGAAGTTTTAGGGAGGTGGGGCTGGACAGTGGCATTTAAAAATTAAGCATTACTTCTTCATACAGTGAGAACCAGGTATTTGCCTCCTGCAGCACATGCAGATATGGGGCAGAAGTCTTATCACAGTACTTGAAGATCTCTCCTATTGCCTGGAATTTTCCTGGCAGAAAGAGCTTGGGGTGCACTCAGTTTCTTCCCCTTTTACACAGTTAAAGGTGTTTTTGGAGTGTGGCATTGGCTCCTATTGAGTGGAAAGGCTCGGAGGCCGCTGGTGTCCTGCGAGTCTCTGGCTGAGCTGTGACGTCCTTACAGGTGCTGTTCTGGGCTTTCCTCAGCCTGCAGGAGATGTCCTGCCTTGCAAGGGATTTTTTACTTAAAAACACTAAGTGCCTTTAACAAAAGGAAGTCTGTTCCCATTTTGAAGAGTGCCTAAAATCTGAAGTACGAGGACCTTATATCATACTATGCAAATATTCTTCAAAAACCCTCTGTAAGTTTGCTTTGCAGAAATGTATCAAGGTTTAAAGAAAAAGTGAACATACTAAAGAATCCTTTGTGGATTTAAGAAATCTCAGTATATTTATCAGGCTGAAATGTGATTTTTATGTTACAATATATTTGTGAAAGCTCAGTTTTGCTATTCAGTGTTGTGTTTATTCCAAAAAACTAGTTATTTTGCTGGTTTCCTCTACAAAGAGAAACAAGAAACAAGAAGAAATTATCCAGTTGGTGGTAAAATCACAGTGTAGGCATATTTACAAGAACAGAATTACTACAAGTCTTTTTTTCTTTGATGAGAGAGTATTGTAGATTAGGTCATTTTTGTATTCTTGCGACACACACATGCAGAGAACTCTCCCCTGCATCCTTCCTGCATTAATAAATAATCATTCTGCATGTTTTTGGTTCTAATCAGTTATGCAGACAAAGGAAACTTTAGTAAGAAAAATGTTCCTGTGGAAGGTATTTGCATAACTGTGACTGCAGGTGAGGGGTCTGTGTTCTGTGCCAAGTGCTGTCTATTCCTAACATTTCTGGTGCTCGATCTGTGTTCCAGTGAGTTGGTGTTTCAGTGCATCTCTCACTTCACAGTTTCTCAATTTTCTTTGTGAGCAATGAATGTCAGTAAAAAGGGCAAAACCATCCCCCAGCAAATTAACCTACTCTTAAATCCAGGCGGTCCATGACAGTGTAATACTTCCTTATACCTGGAGACTTTTTGCAAAAGTTGAGGAAATAATATATTAATTTGCTTCATATTAGTGTAATGCAGTATTTTGAACAAGAGTGTATCAAGTTCCTCACATTTAAAGCACCTGGCTAATAGGCTGTTAAAATGATTATTCCATCAAAATATATGTCCAGTTAACAGTTCATGATTAGCATCCTATGGTGTGTACTCAAAGTTTATGCCTAAGTATATTTTAAAATGCTGTGTTATTGCTTATTTCAGCCTTGGAAATGTTGCAAGCATGATTATCAGAAAGATAAATGTTCTTTGTCTAAGAAGCAACTGATTGTTGGTAATATGAAAAAGTATTTTCCTATATCTTTATAATTCTAATGAAGGTGTAAAATTAATAACTGAATTTCTCCTATGAACATATTTCACTTCCATGCATGCTGTTCCAAAAATACAACTTCAGCTATTTCAGAATGCTTTAGAAATAAATTCTTTACCTCAGTTTTCATGATTTTTATAAAATTAGGTCAAAGGAATTTTCAGTTGAAAACAGTACTTTGTCATATTATCTACAACACATGTCTAGCAAATTTATAAATCCAGTGCTTATTTGAGTAAAGTTCCAAATCATAATGAATGGTTTGGACAGCATTATCATCAATTTCCTAGAGGTGCAGCTGTGGAAATCAGTGACTTCAATCAAAAGCCTCTGTCAAATTTCACTGCGCTGTCATTTTTTACATTCAGGTTTTGCTGAAATTAAAAAAAAAAAGACAATTCTGTGAATGTCTTTACATCCCTTCTACCTTTGGGTGGTGCTTTTGAGCAGTGCTATGCTGTTGTTTCTGTTCAAAGAATTTAACAGCACTCATATTTTTACACTTTATACTAACACTATATTTCTTTTGTGATATTATGGAGTTAAAATTTCACTGTGTGTTTTAACACACATTACAACAACCTCTTAAGGCAAAAAGTAAATTCATGCAAATGAGTTATGGAAAGTGAGAAGAATTGTGCTGCTTCATTCATTGCAGGGATACTTATGGGGGAAAAAATCATTTTTCTCTTCTGGGCTCTCTGCTTACCATATTTCATGCAAGTTGCCCATTGATAAGGTGTCTTTTGAATAGCAATCTTTAAAGGGTTTAAAAAAGGACACGAAGAAAAAGTACATGGTCAATATAGCTTGATTTAAATAATTTAACTTTTTTCACTTTTGTCTTTAAAATATCGTTGATACAGCTTGTTCACGTTGCTTTGCTAGTATCTGAAAATTAGAATAAATGAGAAACTTCATATTATTGAGTTAGTGGTATATTTCCTAGTTTATAGTACTTCATATGCCACTGGCTTTTTAGGGCCTTCCTATAAAACACTGCAATTAAAATCCAGTAACGTTCAATAAAGATATAATGCTGATCCTTTTGAAGAATTCCCAGTGCACAGAAAAGTGAAGTTATAGCGAGCTGAATCTTTGTACCTTGGAAGCCGAGAGACCTGGGCTTCTCCTGCCTTCAGACACACAAGGAAACAGCCTGCACTTCCCACCAGACCAACACGCAAACTGATCAGTCTCTGTGACTTAAGCAACCACTTGTTGCCAGCAAAATCTTTTTGTAAAGCTATAGACATGTAAATCCGGAAGGGTCCTGCTCTTTCCCTGTGGGCAGATAGTTTGAACTCTGTTAAATGTGAGGGATAGTCATTAGCTTGTGTGTGAATACACCTTTATTTTGCTAATGCTTTCTGACTTATTTGCTATTCTTTTTTTGCCCTTTCAAGTGCTTGTGTGGTTTCTGTCTTATTTCATGCAGTGCCCATGTAACTTTTTGACAAGAATTTTAAATGTGAATGTTTTAATTGTGGTGAAGATGGAAGAGCTGCCAGATGTTTTTATTTTAGGCTTTATTGTAAAGGCTGTAAATTGTAAATTAATGATTCTAGTTTAAAACCTTTTAATGTATACAGAACTATGGTAAAATTACAATTTTTATTAATTGGTTATGCCACTTTTCCAGCATTGAAGTTAGGTTCCTTGCTGTGTAAGGTTGAGGGCTACCTGTTTGTGTCTCCACTTCTGATACCCTCCTGGATAGAGAGGCTGGAACAGCCAGGCTACTGTGATTTCACCTGGCCTTTTAAACTAAGTCTGGGCACTGTGAGATTCCCCTTAATTAAAGGAAAGCCTTTAAAAGGTTAAAACCACTGAGTTTATATGTCATTAACTTTTAGAGTATTGCATTTCCGAAGCCTTTTCCTGCAGTTAGGCAAGGGTGGCAGCTTTACCCCAGGCTGCACTAAGAGCTGATGCTGAAGCACCCAGAGCTGTGCATGGGTTCATCCATGTAAGGGTTTGCAGGATGGGGCTCCTTTTTTGCATTTGGCAATTCTGTAAATTCAGGCCTGCTCTGTAAGACAACAGCTCTTTGTTTTGTGGCCTTGCTAAATTCAGTTTTGTGTTAAATGATCTTGCCTGTTTGTCTTGTGTCATTCAGTAACAACGCTTTGAAATCTCTTTTAACTGCTTTGGTTTACTTTGTTACCGTGTTCAAGTTTAATCTGAAAATAATGTCTGATTCCTTCTACCTCCCTAATGAGTTATGAGCCTTTTCTGCATTTTTTTTTAATGGTAATATATAAAGCATCTGTGTGCTGTAATTCTCTTAATACTAAAATAAAAGAAGTTTAAGAATATTAATAAGTACTTGGAAGAAAAATTTAGTGTCCATAAATCAATTAAACTAATGCATACAAAATAATCAGTAGTATATGGGGCCAGGCATTGCAAGCACTTATTTTATTCTGAATATATGTTGATAATTCAGTATATCTTTCTTTTTTCCTGTGCTGCATAGAGGTTTGTATGTTAAACTGATGCTGCCTCAGTGAATATGCAAGGAAGTACAGTAACTTTTAAAATCATTTGAAAGAAAATGCTTTAATAGAAAGTGCTTTAGTACAATTTTTGAAAACAAGTAACCCAAAATAATGAATTTCTCAAAATCAGTATTCAAAGCAGTTTATTTAATAGGGTCTTTTTTGGAGGGCGGGAGGAAGCCCTACTAGCTCTTTAACAGAGCAGTAGCATCCAGGTATGCTGGGATATTAGCAAAAGTGTTGACCACGCAGAATGTGATGAGACAAATGTCTCCTCATTGTGTGAAGCATGAAGGCCATGATAGATGATTTCAAACAACAAAGCGCAGCCACTGAGACAAAATTAGTGTTGTTTTAATTACCAGTGTCTGTAATGTTATCTATCCATAACTGTCTTGAAATAGACTGTCAACGGAAAGAACAGAAAGAGACTTGAGTTAATACTTCCATGTAGTATTTTTTATCTTAAGTCACAAGTGTGTGCATTTATAAAAAGCATTTAAAGCTTTCTTTGAAACATTTTCTTATGGCTTAAAAAACCCACAAACTTTTGTGCTTCAGGAAAAGTGTCATTTTATCTTTCTTTCTAAGAAGAGAAGCAAGCAGTTCCTACTAAATTCTGTTTGGAAGTCAGGGTAAGGGGTAGAAAATGGAACTTGGCCTGACATTATTCAAGCAAAGTTTACACTCAGTGAGCTGTGTTTTTTGTCAGTCACAAATAGTGTTATGACTCTAATAGTAAAGAAGATTCTTTATTCCTGAAATATCCTTGAGCTGAGATGGGGTGTTCTTCATATATTAGTAAGTGTATATATAGTGAAGATGAAGCATTTTTTTACTTTCTGGGCTTGCAAGAGATGAAAGATAGGCCAGCTTTTGAAAATGGTCTACATGGCACATGCTACAAATGAGCAGGGAAAGCAATCGAGCTAATAGATTACAGTAATTATCCAATCTTTGGCTAGTTTGTATTGGCAAACTATAAATACAGTACACATTAGAACAAGGTGCTTACAGAATGTACATGAAAGGTCAATGTAATTTGCAAGTCGCTAGTCATTAGAATATGCTAAAAACCATTGCTTCAGGGCTCAGATTTTAATGATGAATACATTGATTATTAAGTAGCAGAGGAAAAATGTAGCAGAGCTACTGTAGTGTAATGATAGGTCGCTTTATTTTGGGAAGGAAGTCAACTAAGCTTCAGAATGCATGCATTGAGAAATATAATTGCAGTGAGGAAAATTCCTCAGAGGAGCTTGGCACATATTAAAAGCAAAAACTTGAGACATGTTTGTGATAAGATTACTAATAAATCTCTGGTAAGTCTTAGACTCCTGACAATAACACAGCAACAGAGCACTTCATCTTCTCCATGCTTTAGAATTTAAGATCGGTCACAAACAATCTAAATTACGACTGATACTAGGCAGATGCAGTGCTGCGCTGTGTTGCTCATCATAAATCTCCCGTTCCTTATATGCAAATTAAACTCCATTTTAAAAGATAATTTTTCACATGGTGATCTCCTTTATTTTTGAAATACCAGTGATTCTTAATGTTAGTAGAGCCATCTCAGCAGTGTAGTGTAACAACTGCTGAGGGTGAAGTGAAAAAGAAGGCACGTTTGTTTGGAATAGTTTGGACATCAGTGCATGGGATGTTTCAAATAACTTATTAAGTTAGACACAGCACCAACACTGTTTGTAGTTTAGCTGTGGCCTTGTTTTCTTCAGCAGCTGCCTGAGTAACTTATCTTTGACTTTAAAATTCTGTCTTGTTTATATCAAATCTTCAAGGTTCTTTAACTCTTACAACAGTAGAACAGAACATAACCAAGCTGTGTAGACAAAAATGTTCATCTTCATCAGCAAACAATAACCCCCTTCAGCTCTTCATTAGACCAGCGAGTTTACCTCCCTTTAGTATTTTGAAAATAGTTGTATGTGTATTGCTGGTTTTTCTCTGTCTCATGCAGAGGCAGGGTTATGCAAATGGGGTCTAGAAAATATAGATTTAATTAATTGCTATACAGGTGTTATCGAAACAGGCTGTGTCTTACTGAAGTGAGATCTGAAATGCAAGAAATTTTGCATATAGGGGGAAGAATGTTAAGTTCATGAATTTCCTTAAAATTCATTATGATTTGTGTTTGTGAAAAGATTTTAAATGCTTCTGTGAATCATAACTTGTGTACTGTAAAGAGAAAGAAATGCATAATAACAAAGTACAGTACATATCAAAACTCTTCTTTCACTTGGCATGTTTGATAAGTCTTAAAAATAACTCATGCTAAATTGAATCAAGCTATATGTTGTACAATCTGAGACATGAGGAGAGAATGGATAGGATTGAGGAGCACTTAGCAGAACATCAATCAGATAGGCCACATTCTCTTTGGTATAACTTATTCTTGCTCCTTTGACATCACTGGTCTGCATCACTTGAAATTCTGATCTGGCTAGGATGGTTTGGTCTGTGAGTAATAGTTGATGGTGTCAACACACTGAGTATTTTGTATTTCTTAGAAATTGGAATAAATCCTGTCTCTTAGTCATGTTTTTAGAAGTCAGCATGTGATAGCTGCAGGTTAGGAAACTTTTTAAAGAGTAAAAAAAACTGAAAGTATCTGTTTTGAAAAACAAACAAACCCATAGTGCTGAAATTAGAATTATTCTTAAGTAACCAATGTTAGGTCAGTAACCCAGTCTAAGTCTTTCTGTTTTCAGGCTGTCATATATCTGTAGATGTTTCTCGCAGTGTGATATCCTTGATCACGCTTCCAGTTTTTTCTTTTGAAACTTGTTGGCAAATCCCTGCTTCTTAAACAGCAAACTGTGCTGTAAAAAGATTAGATTATGCATACTTAAGAGTGTTTTTGGAAGCAAATACAGGCTGTTGGTCTCCCTGAGTGATTTTGTTGTTGACTGTCTGGCTGAGGTGGGTATGTGATTACAGTCACAGTAAATTTCACATTCAAAAGCAAATGAGCACTGGTTTTAGTTCCCTTGTTCCTTATTTGCCCTATTGAAACAGATACTGTTGTACGTAATGCTGTGTAGTACAATGATGTGAATTCATCAAAACATGCATTAAGGGGCAACACTACACAAGGGTAAGGATATAAATATATTTTACAATTCTTAGCTTCCTATCATAAGAATAGTTCACGAGTGAATGTAAATTTACAGTAGGTGCTTATCAAATGTGAAAATGCTTGCAAATCAGAAACAAACTTTGGGACTATAAACATATTTCAATGATAGTTCATGCAAAGAATATGTTTGATAGTAAGAAATAATGTGCTCTTTTAGTTTCTACATGAAGCAGGTTGACACGTTATTGTGTATGGAGAATTATAACACTTCTGAGTCAGAACACTGCACACAAGCTTTAATTCTTTAATCAGAATGTTTGTTATTAGGGAACATGTAATGATAGAAAAAATTATTATTTATTTATAAAGCAAGAAAAAAACATAATCGAGCATAAAGGGATAATAAAGAGAAAGTGCAGTTAAATTAGTTGGTTTTACTTTTGTCTTCCATACAGAAGTGATATGCAAGCTATCAGTCTTCTATGTTTTTTTAAATACTTGGTAAAAATATTGAAATATGCTAATTTCTTGCATAAAAGCAAGTTATCTGACTTCTGAAAGTAAGTTCTGAATACCACTGTGGCTTGTACATGTGTCCCATGTATATATGAGTTGGAATAATTTACTCTACTAAAGTAGAACCCTATAAAATCTTTTGGGTTTTACTGTAAGATGCACTTGTACAGACAGTAATTGGCCTGTTACAGAGATATTAATTAACATGTTAGGAATGTTTTCTTTATTAATGAGAAATTCACACATACTATTTAAATTAATTTGTATAGTTTAAAATTAATTTATTGTGGCCTTTGATGACCTCAAATCTACTAAGACAAAGCTGGAGTATTGTACTAACTGTTAAACCATTCATTAAACATTTTATGCAAATAGTGTTTGTTTATAAACAAATTAACTGCAAGGATTTTCAAAACAGGTGCTGTGTTGTGAATGCGTACTAAATGATGTGGTACTGAAAGAATTAATTAGACCTTCAGATGTAATTAGTTGCAATAATTTGCGTGATTAGCGGCTTGGTTAAGAAGTAAGACACACACATTGTAATGCATGGAAGAGTCACTGCAGTAGCTTTGTCTTTCATACGGTGAAGATGAGATTTCCTCATGTTTAGGAAATTTTTCAAAAAATTGCTGACATAGCTGGAGTTAATTGCCAAGTATCCTGTAGGGGGTAACGTGGTTTTTTTTCCCTTGGCTTGTTGCAATGCATATGCATTGGAAGCAATACCATTTGTTTGTACCTCAATGAATTTTTAAAACAGAAGGCTGTTAACCCTAGATCTTCAAGTCTCCAGAGGAAGAACTGATACTTAACATGTTCAGGGTTAAAAGATAGGCTGTGTAAGCCATATGAAACAGGTCCAGTGTTTCAAGATCAGTTCTAAATATTCATGTAATTTTTCCCCTTCCTTGCAACCATAGTTCTGATTTTTCTTCCCGTGTATCCAACAATGCAGTCAACCACTGGATGTGCATGAGGACTTCCTTGGAAACTGGCATTAGTCAAAACAGATTAAAAAGAAAGTTATGATTACTGATACTTAATTTATGATGATCACATTCCTAGTTATAATAAATGTACAATACCTCTGTGACTTGCAAGAAAGCTTTCTCGTCTTGATAATGCCTTGATGCCCAGTGACAATGTTAGAGTGGATTTGAAATGAATTAATATGGAGACATTCCTGATCTCTGTTTTACCTGCTTGAAAAAGGTGGATTGACAGTAAACCACAATGGATGCACTTTAGTGGTCACTGGTGGAAGTTGCTATTGCTTTGCTATTTGAAAAGAAAAGGCTGAAGATTTTGTGCCTTGAGGCATCAAGAATGCACAAATATGAAAGTAATGCACACTTTGACAAAATTTATTGCTCTGATGATACCCTTTTAATAGTGTTAGAAACACACTTGGGGGCCTTGCCACATGTATTTTGGAAAAACCAGTATGTTCTCTGTGAGTCACATTGTCAGAAAAAGCAAAGAAAAACAGAGTAAAGAAGAAAGAGAAACAAGAGAAGTTTAGTAAATCAGTTATAAATTAAGTAAGTGCAATTAGCAATGTAGCAAATATGAGGTGATGAGAGGCTTCTGAGAATAACACACTTGCCAGTGGTGAGTGTTAGAAGCATTCCATAGAGGTAATGTTGACTGATCCAAGGAATTTGAATTTAAGCTTTTTTAATACAGAACTTTATTTGATCAGGTTAAGCTGTACCAGTTAGTGAGATGAGATGTGAGGGAGCTTTGTTTTATGTCGATGGAAGAGGTCACATTAGACCTTGTTTGTTTTATGAATTAAAGCAATTCTCCTGAGGAGTAAATCAGAGACCACCTTGTTTAGAAGATAAGCCTTGCTGTAGTTACCAAATTGTTTATGTTCTCTTAAGTTCTTGCCATATGATTTCCAAGAGTTTTTATGTAGCTGCAAATCTGACATAAGCAGCAAGACCCAGCAGGAGATCTCTGGTTAAATGAAGACCACAATGATACTGTGTTTGGATTAGTGACTGGGAAGCATTAGTGGTCACATATCTAAGTGAAAGTAAAACCTGAGCTTTTCATTGCAAACTCAGTGTGGAACACAGTTTTTCTTAGGACTGAGGCAGAACATAAGGGCAGTACTTCTTGCTACTTTTTTCTACAACAGAATGGCTATTTACACTTTTAATTTACACGCTTAATTTTTTTTTTTAAAGCATGGAAGGGAAATGGAATAAAATAAATATTAAAAATGACAAAAGAAGAACAAAAAGCATCATTAACTGCTGCACAGCTGCTGTGTGTCTGCTGTCACGGGGATTACCCTTAATTACTATGGATGAAGTTTGCTATCATTGTTTCTTTGGATGCCACACAATTGGTTTATTTTTAAAGGAGTTCTTTCTATGTATGTTTTAATAGAATATGCAGCTGTTAAAGTTTCAAGGAAAGAAATCACTGTTTTAGACTTGAAGAGCCTGAAAATCATTTGACAGAGCTAACATAGGGATCCACTTGAATGAATTTATTTTTTCCTTTCTGTAGTCTGTTTAATTCAGTTCTTTTAAGTGTGATGTTTGCAAAGTAGTCTTTAAAATGGGCTCTTCTGTATTGTGTTTGAATTTGAGCAAAATTAACATTTGTATGTCATCAGTAGCTGCAATGCATAGCTCAAGGCAATGAAGGATAGAAAGTCAAAGAAATGGGAAATTTGATTAAAATGAATGAGCAGTAGAAGGTCTTCAGGGTGGACATAGCTTACTCGTTGATTTATTTGTATTGTTTCTTGAGGCAAAAGAAGTTAATTCCATGGGATGTTTAGAAAATAGCTTTTAAAGTATGAAAATAAAAAGGTGTTTAAGACAATAAAATTAGATTTTAGACAATGTAATCTGGAGACTACTTATGTATCTAAATCCTACTTTGTAAAGGGGACACAACACCGAGCAGGTAAATGTTCTTTGAGAGAACTTATTTCCAATGAATTTTTCCTGTACCTGTTATGATTTGGGATCAATTGGATATTTATAACATTGTGCTTTGTTTTGCTCACTAAGAAGTGAGTTGCTTGGTAGATAATTTTGTAGTTTGCAAGACTCTCCACGTCTTGCATTTTGAGGTCTTGCTTTCCCTTTTGTCTGTGTATTCTGAACAGCCACCACAGCAACTTTGATACTTTTGAGTGTTCTTGATGGATTGACTTGGTACCTTTTCCATGTTTTAGAAACTTCCTTATCAACTTTCCTTGGTATATCAGGGCTGGAAATCTGAAATGCTCTGCCTGCTAGGTTTTTGGGATTTTTTTGCTGGGTGTTTAGTACTGATAGCAGTTTTTGCAAGGGAACTTTAAATGAAAAAATCACTTGAACTGAAAATTTAAGGCAAAGGACCCATATAGCTGGTATTAGTGAAAATCCAGTCCATTGATTAGTCAAATGAAGGAAGATTCCTCATTAATTTACCTACCACAATCATCTTTGAATTAAAAAAAATTATGATTAGCTGGTTTGTGTCACCTTTAATAGCTATTCTTTTTTTCTTAAAGAAAGAGAATTAAAAAACATTTGGATGTTTATCTGTGGATATTTATTTCTGATATGGATATTAGTTCTGCTTAGTCCCTTGCTGTATTCTTAAAACACAGGACATGGAGAATGCAGGTGCTTAATGGACCTGGAAAATGTTTTTGTAATTTCAGCTTTCCCAAGTCCCCTCCCCAGTTCCACGAAATAAACAACCCTAAGAATCTTAATGAATGTGGTGGTTTGCCAATGTTAATTGGGGAAATTTGAGAATTCTGCTGTTTGTGGAGGAGCCAAAGTTACAACACCGCCCGCATGAGTCCTTCCCATTTCCATTTAATATTTAATGCCAAATAAAGGTAACTTAAAATGAAGAAAAGCTGATGCTGAACAAATAAAATTATTTTTAAAATATCCCCTCAAACCTTAAATGGTCTCTAATGTCAAAAATATACAAATGGCTGGTTGAAGTTCCTACAAGAAGGATGATGTTGAGTGTATGATTTTACACTTCAAAGACAAGTTCAGCCTTGGAGTTGGAAAATTACTTCCTTATATGTGGGTCTTAGGTTTTTAGTATTTTTGTAACATAAAGAGCTTCTTCCACTTAAGGCTCCTCTCCCAGCATGGTGGATATGGTTTCATTCCCTGATCAGCCTCACCGAGTTTGTGAAAGGCAAGTGTAATATTATTCCATGGAAATGTGTATTATGCCCATTTATAAAGGGAAGAAGCTGAGTCAGAAAGCTGAACTGACTTGAGAAATTTCTGGCATTCAGATTGAGAAAGTTGTTCCACTGTCTTACCATATAGTAGGTGGAACTTTCATCTAGTCTAAACTTCTTTACAGCTATGAACTGGTTCAAAATGGGACAATTTCATAATTTGAAATGCAGGTGATTGTGTGGATGTTTCTTCTGCAATTTTTTTTTCATTTCTGCAGATCTAGGAAGACCCCACATGCCCAAATTCTCAAATTAAAGGCTGTATAGGTCTTTTGTCTTTTTCTGATTCTGTCATGAAACCTGGGATTCAGGTTTCAGAAGCTTACCTGCTAAGACCTGATTTCTTTTTCTACTGGTTGCCAAAAGAGACAACTAATGTGCGTAACAGTTCTCCATAATCAAGGAATTAAATTTTTGAAGCTCAAAGTATTCTTTCTTAAAGCAAGTTGGTCACGTTTCAGCTCTTTGAAAATCTATAAACACTTGCCAGATACACTTTTGTTTGGCTGAACTCCATTATAGGTGATTACTCTAAGAACAACCCTCACAACCTGGGCTTCTTTCTGTATCTAAGTTGTTGCCAAAAAAAGAGAAAATGACTAGAACTTAAAACATGTTTCTCCAACAGGAAAACAGCATAGTTTGTGTTATCTCCAGTATAGTTTACATTCTGCATTTGTTCATTTTTGGTTATGTCAGAAATACCAGTAACACACACACACAGAGGGGCCTTCAATATTTCCCTGGCATACATGAATGTAAAACTATCAGACCAATGTGGCATTTACCTCTCCTATTCAGATATTAATGTATACAAACAGATGGCCTTTGTATGTTATGCAGTTTGTAAGAAAAATGAAATGATTCACACTCTAATTTTATCTGTTCCAAACCTCAAATTTGTAATATTTATTATAGCTAAATTACTTTCCTGTGAATTTTTCTGTTTAAAATACCCATGAGCAGAAACTACTGTCCAGAACACTTTCTGTGATACTGCTGTTCTTCATAGTCCTGTGGATGTGACAATTGTTGAAATCTGTCTTGGTCCTATGAATTTTAATTTTATTGTATTGGAATTTTTCATAAGATTTTAGGCTCAGAAAACATCTCTAAATAATCCTGTAATTTTTAAACATATAAGGAATGCTGCAGTCCATATTTTTTTCCAATGTACCTGCAAGCCTGACTCTATGTGGTGTTTCTTAGCCTGTCATTTCTTTCCATTCCTAAATGCCCTGGACTGCTAACAGAAGCAACTTCACCAAGAGTAAGTGTCAGACATGTATTGGCAGCAGATTTACCAGCAGTTGACTGGTGTTTTAAATTTTATTTTGCTTTCAGTGAGATTCAGAACTGAAAATCTTCAAGTGTAGTGACTGCTCAGTGTGTATTGTCCCTATTTGCTGTACAGCTGAAGTATCAAGAATTTTTTGGAGAAACATGGCTGGACTAATCCAGGTGTTATCATCAGACTGAATGAGCTTCTTGTGTGTATGAATAGCAGTTTTTAGTGGGCCTAAACAAGGTTAAGTTTTAGATGGGTTCTGTGCAATGAGGATTAGAATGTGTTGATATCCTTGTGAAGGCAAACCTTCCCTGCCAGAGGGAGCCCGGGCAGGGAAGCCAAGCAGAGCATCATGTGGTGCATTTGTCAGTTTTATCTTTTCCTCAAGTACCTGCAACAAGCTGAAATGCTGCAGCTTTTTGCAGTAGCTGGGGTTTTGTAGCCACTGAAGAGTTAATTTCAAGCAAGGTACACTTTTATTTTGCAGCTTAGAAATACGGAAGATGGGAAGAACTGAGGCCAACTCATCTTGTATTAAGATGGGTCGAACTTCCAGGTAACCAGGAATGATGGAAAAATTGAGGAATTGTCAACTTTTTAGTCAAGAATAGTGCCAGGTACTAATAGAGCAGTACATATAATTGACTTGCCATTCTAGGCTGAATAAAGACCCAGAGAGATATTCAGAGTATTTTGCAACTATGTTTAACCACAAATTTGAAATTGCTTGGTTTACTTTCATTCTTTTGCTTAAATATGGTAAATGGAAGCAGTTTCAGAATTTCACTTGCAATTAAACCTTATCTCTTTTTTGATCAAAAACCAACCCCTTCCACCCATACGAAATCAAAATCATTTGTAAAGTACCTGTCCATCATTCCTAACGCTCTCCATCAAATGTAGCAAAGAGTGTGTAAGCAAAGAACTTATAAGTATGAAGTGGAGATGTCTTGTTTAGTGACTGGACTGAACCCAGGGGTACTTGTGAGCTGCTGGTTCGATGTGCATTCTGACTGGGCAGAAGTTTTTCAGAGTTCTGAGGCAGATCTGTGCTTTGTTTTAAATTCATCTGTGACAAATATGACCATGTCAGTGCAAACCTGTCAGTTGTAAACCATAAACCCAGTAAAAAACAGTGGGTAAAATGACTCTCACTTAAAGGAAAAAGAGTGAGGAGTATCATATTCTTCAAGGGAAGTTTGGGAGGCGACATAGAAGCACTCTGATTGGAATTTAGCCAATCTGCAATTGAATAGTGATTGTTGTGAAAATATTGTCAACATTTGAATATTTATGACAGCAATACTAAAGATAAAAAGAACCATGGAGTCCAAGCCAGTGCAACCACTGTTGTCTCACTGTAAGGTTGGCACTGTCAGCTCCAGTAACAGTGTTGTGTTTGTTAACATTCCAAGATATTAGTTCAATGTAAAGACAATCTTTGGATATTGAAAAAGTAGTGTTGCTGCAACATGAAAATATGTTTTACATATCCTTCATGCAAAGAAGTCCTGACCAGTTCTGACAAAGGAGGCCAAGATTGAAGAGAGTTTTTTTCTTAATTGACATCATTGTATATGATGTAAATTCTGACCTAATTTACTACGTGGAAGCGTATTTAGAAAAACTATTGCTAGACAGAGTAATTGCAGACTTTTACTATGTGTGCCAAATCAAACTTTCATTTCATTTTTGTTTTTTAAACTTCTTTATAGCCATAAAAACTTGAAAATATTGTATTTTTAAAAATGAACATAAATTCAGGTTTGGCATAAGTCGTGGTTAGTCCCATTGACTTTGTTGAGATTGCATGAGATTTCCATGGAGAGAAATCTCCCCAATATATTAATCACATCCTGTTTCTCTGTGTAGGTTCTTTATAGTGAAGCCACTGTCAAAGTATTGGAGATACCTTTGTTCTAAGAGTATTGTGCTCAAAATTAAAATGTACGTTCCCCTGATAGACATTTTACATGCAAATAATTTTGTATTCCTATAAATAGTTTGTATCTTAGAAGTGCAGTGTTTGCTGTCATGGAGATCATAATTTTTGTGAGCTGAATTTGCTCCAGATGATAGAGAAATTATAGGCTACGATATGTGATCAAACAGCAATATGGAAAGCTTAAATAGAATGCGCCCTAAGGACAAAGGCTGGTTAAGACTATGGGGGATAGAATAAATGGGAGTTTTAGTAAAGCTATCTCTGATTCCAACAGATAAATTATGCTCTGCCTTTTTTGTATCTCTTTGGGACTATACTACATAAATTATGACCAAGTATAATTTAGGCATTCAGCCTATATTTCTGAACATCCATCTTGTACATTTTAAGTACAAAATTACCATTTTGCAGAAGTATGAAATTGAGACAAATTTTTTTCATCTGTGCATTTAACTTCTGCATACTTTATAGCAGCTAAAGGGTTGGAGAGGACCTCGTTACTATCCAGAGGGTGATGTTAGCCAGATGATTGCATAACTGTGTTAAGATCTACATAAGCATCCATGAAGTTTAGGATGTAGAAAAGTGTAGAACTGGATATTATTTCACACTAGATATCTACTGTAGCTTTAAGTAATAAGTAACATGCTTTTCTGAATATCAACTAACCCTTTGTAAATCCAAAGTCTTTATTTGTTATCAATTCCATTTATATAGAGAGCTTTCCTTTGAAGTACAGTTGCAGTTGCGTGACCTGAACTTTGGCACACCTGGAGACCATGAAGTGCAGGCCTTCAGGGCACTGGTGAGGTCACAGTTTGCATGTGAAGGGCAATGTGCGTGTATGAATAAAACAATTGACCCTAAGAGCCCTATTTTCCATTACTCATTCCAGCACTACGGAGTGCAGCTTGAATTTCTGTGTAAAATCAGCTGGGAATTATATACTTCATTTATCCCATTGTAGTATGCAATGTTGTAATACTAACTGGAATTCTGAAACTAGGAATAACCACGTGGTGCATTCTTGTGGGGGTGTGTATGTGTCTTGACAGGGATAGAATATAGAAAAACTGAGAAACTCCACTTGTGAGGAAGGTCAACTTGCAAGAAATGTATATTTTTGACAATGGAGCACAGTTTAAAACTGGCCCAAGTTAGCTTTAAACTACATGGTAATAGCTTGCAATAAAGTTTTTTTTAATCCACCGAAATGGAGAACTGTCCCTTTAGATCTGATGTAATTTTTTCTCTGGTAAGCATAAGAGATATCCATCACTTGTGCACAAGGACCACGCCTGCACTTTGCAAATGTTTATAAGTGTAAGACTTAGCTGGTGCGTGTAACAAGGTGAATTTATTTGGCTGGGTGTTGCATACGTTTGATCATAGCTTTAGGAATTCAACAGTAGCTTGCATGATGTGGGAAAAATGAATACAGAAAATGTCAATTGTAGAAATCAAATGAAGAATAGTGTTGTAGTAGAAAATTCCTCACTGAAATACAATAGACCAGTTTTTCTCTGTTACAGATTCCCTATCCATTAACTTGGTGATGCCCGTACGTACAGCGTTGGGTCATTGCAATGTTTACCTTTTTCTGTAATTGATATTCCATTAAATCCACTGGCATTTACTGGACTGCTGTCTTTCCCTGCTTTCTTCAGTAAGTAGAGGCAAAACTGAAACTCAAGCAGTAATGGTAATTGCTAATAAAGATTTTAATGGCAATCACTTTAACTGATGGCAGAGATTAGTCTACTATCACAGACACCATCAGAGGCAGCACCAATGGCTTGTCACCTTACCTTCTGTAAGGAAAAAAGGTGTTTCTGTTATCTAGGTGAAATGGTGGAATATTTAAGTTTGAAAAGTGTGAGAATATAGCAGATTCAACCATTAGTTTTAGCTGGTTTTCATTAGAAAAAGTAAATTGAATAAAACAATAACAAAGTAAGATTTTTATACTCCTGTCCTCCCTTATGTAACCTTCTTCAACACCTTCTGTAGTGAAAATACATCATAAAAATGAAGACTTTTCCCTGCTTCCTTCATTGGAGTTTTTTTTTTAAATAGTCTTTATTTTTTTTTCTCCCTACAAAGTGAAAGAAGTTAGAAAAGGAAGTTGTTTCAGTCTAGGACCACTGTTATATTGCTGCTGCACAGTTGTGTTTTCTGGGACAGGAGTGAACGTGTGTCTGTGTGCTGTGCATTATGTCTTCAGTACTTACATTTACTTTGGGGACTCTCTCTCCCAAAGTTCTCTTGGTCAAAGACCCAATTGCTTAAGGATATTACTTTTGACATTACACTATGATCTTAGTTTTTCAGGATGTAATCTCTTACTTCACCAGTCAAGATTCTTCCCAAAATAATGTAACATCTACAGATATTATCATTGATTTCTGCAAATTACACCTGGGAAGATGATCTTGTGTCAGAGGTCAGGCTGTTCCAGTGTGTGGTAGAAGAGGATGAAATGAATCCTGTTAAATTTTCCAAGCCCCTCTTATCACTAATTATACTGTCTATTTCACTTTTTTGCTTATGAGCTTTTAAAATCAAGATATGAATGCAAAAGGAAGTCTGAGTTAGCTACAAGAGGGTTAAATTTTATTCGAGTTGTTACTAAGTGATTTCATGTCCAGAGAGTCTTCAACTCAGGATGTGTAACATTTATCTGCCTAAAATTAAAAGGAAATGAAAGAGATTTATTAGTGCTTGTTTCTTGAAGATGGTTCTCCATTTTTGGATTGGTTGAATGATTGAGGATAAAAGGCTTTCATAACGATGTTGCACTGTACAAATGAGCTCTAACCAGAAGTGCTGTCCTAAATGCTGCTGACTTAAGGATAAAAGTACTAAGAAGAGAGGATAGCGTCTTTGCAGTTAAAGTTATAGCCACAATCCTCTTATAAAATTTTAATTTAACTGGTGTAGTTAAGTCTGGGGTAATTGTCTATATGTGAAATATGACAGGATTGGATTGAAGTTTAAGGAAAGGAATTTTTAAAATGGTCAGATGAATTTTGAGATACTGACAGACTGATCATCAGTAAAACTGGTGGTGTGACAGGGTTGCTGTAGTTTTTGGATTGAAGGCAACCAGAAAGGGCAGAGTCATTTTTAGAGAGTATGGGGGGAAAAAATAACAGTATAGGTGAAGCTAGGGAGAAGTATTTGTGTCTTTACCTTGAAAACCTTGTTTTACTTAGACATTTTAGACATTCAGATAGGTTATAAATCCTTTCTTAAGATGTGAAGGAGAAAGTCAGCATTCAAAATATTGATAATACAAAAGTATATGTGGAAAGTGAACATCATAAATTTTCCCCTACTCACATAAATATGGATTATGTTTTTGCAAGGAACAAGAAAAGTATATGCCTCATAACATCACAATTCCAACCTAAAAAGAGCTTCAATTTTGTCATTGGAGTTGTTTTCTAAAGGCAGTTGTTTTCTAAAGGCTTTTTGATAAGAAAAACAATGTAAGATATATTGATAGCAGTTACTTGGGCAAGAGCTCTAATTTTCACATAACTTTATCATAATCGCATAATGATAATAGTGATAGTTCTGTAATATCTCATGAACCACAGGTGTTATAATTTCTGTTTCCTGAGATAGAACCCCTTTCCCAAATTCTAGCCTTCCTTGCTGAATTAGCTGTTTAACTGTAATTTGAAATTTTCAAACACTAAAAGAAGGTACTAAAAGTAATGAAAAAACTTAAGTGATTTGACTGTGTACCATGTGCCTTCCATTTTTTAACACAAACATCCCCCATTACAGTTGGCTGCTACAGTTCTTGTGCTCTGTTTGGGTCTGGTAAGGGTTGGAGAGGTGTTGCTGTGAGATCCTAATGCAGATTGGAATTGGGGGCAGGCATTGTTCTGAGAGCACCTTGTGTCGTACTTCTGCTGGGTGACCTACAAAGGGCTGCTGCAGGTAGTGTGTAAATTGGAAAATCCAGGTGCTAGCTAATTTCAGGGCCTGGGAAGGACAGAAAAGTGGGTTAAGAGTTCTCTCTCAATTCCTGTGCTGCAGAAGTGTGGAATTAGGGCCAGTTTATGGTGTTGTTTGCCATAAATTCTTTGGCTTTACTGACCTTTTAAATCTTTCTCCAGGAATGTTATATTGTGATTAACGTAGAGAATGTATTCTGAGATACATATATAGAGAGAGATGTGAAAGTAATCCTTTTTTTTTTTTCCCCCTTTGAATTTTCAGTAAACTCCTCATGAATGCATGGGCTATTTGCATTAATTAGTGTTGTACTGGGTTCCGTGGTGAATATTTACATGTGTGGCTTTTTAGTGAAATTTTTCTGTGGTATTTACAATTTGGTAATTAATTTGTGTGATTTGTCACTCATACCAATTTGTTTTCTGACTGAATGCTTATAGCAGGTATTAATATGTGTATTCCTGAACCTTCCTGAGGATTGGTCCGTTTTCAGTGTAGGCAATATAAGGTAGATATGTAAAAAAAAAAAAGAGGTCTAAGGAATATTATGAATCCTTGAAATACCCAGTTCTAATTTTCTTCCAAAACATTCTAATTTTCTCCTAGTGACTAATTTAAATATATGATTATGATTCTAGCAGTTACCTCCAAGTAAGTGCAGATGCAAAGATTCAGAGTCTAAGCATGAAAAAGAATAGTTAAGTTGTATCCTGAATGCCGATGTGACCTTTACTTGATGGTTAAAATGGTGATATCTTTATGGCTGAACACGGCTTTTAAAAATAGAATTATAAACTTAAATATTATTACAGTTTAAGTTCTTAAATTGCTCTAAAAAGGTAAACTGGACTTATTAGATCTTGATTTTTTTATTAATAAAAAAATATAAAGTCAGTTTTCTAATATAGGTCATGAGTTTCATGTGTAACAGCACTGTTTTGTTTCAAAAACTACTAATCAAAAGGATTTTATTTTTGAAAATATCAAGTCATCCAGCATAATTCTTAAGACCCTTTTTATTTTTGCAATATCTTTTTCGACTGTCTTTTCCTCACAGTTGCTTAATTATTATTGATACTGTCATACAGATGTCACTTAATGATCTCTGCTGTGTGATATGGCATGACAATAATATATACTGTGTTCAGCAGGGTTTTCCTGTGGGATTTACAGTGGATTTGGCAAAAAGTAAGCATATTACACAATTAGAGATCAAAACTTTTACTATTATAAAGATGGATTACTTATTGAGAAAGACTGTGAAAGCCCTGGAGAAAAAACGAAACAACCCATTGTGTCATGAGTTGTACCCAGCTAAAATCTGGAAAGTAGAAGGGTGCTATAAAGAATACAGAGAGGTGCTCCTGCTCATGAGCAACGTTAACAACCGAGCACTGCTCACCTGAGGAACCAGACCTTTTGGAGTTTCAGGTCCAAGTCTTGATTTCATGTGACCCTGTGTAAGTTCCTGGCGTTGCTTTTACATCCCTGGAAGAGATCGGAGAGCCCCATGTGTTACATTGCTAATTCATTGGCCTAGTATTTTATTCATCTTAAAATGATGAGCTTGATGTAGTCATCAGATTGATGTTTGATGATTTACACATGTGTGGATGTGCAGAGAACTTGCTGATGTTTACTTGGGAGGAACACAGAGGATTTTGAATAGTCTATCTAGCTCTGAAGGGGATACAGAGGGCATGGCACTGACAGAAAAATTGCCATTGCCAGTGAAACTTCACAAACATGCTCATGCTATTTACTGAAGTTTCCTTTCACCTGGCTTATGCTAGTGGAACAGGGGAAAGTCTGCCCAGGAAAACACTGATACCAAATGCTGAATCAGAATTAAAAAACTTCTTAAAAATGTGAGTCTGAAAATACTCAGGAGCGCTGTTGGATCTGATGAGTATCTCAACAATTTACTCATCTGCGTATGCTTTAAGTAAAGCTGAAGACTTAAATAGTGGTAATACTGTTTTGTGTGCCATAAAATTGCTCTAGGTCTAGTAAGTGGCAGCATTAAAACATGCAAGTACTAAAACGGGGTAACTCAAATTGGAGCCTAATAAAATATCACCCCGTGTTTGTTCCTTGTGTAGAACAATGACCCCTCATAAGCCATTGCTTTCTTACTTTTCTAAGGGTTACTCTGTTGCCTTGATTCCTTCCCTGATTATCTTGAAGCCTGTCAAGTTGGAAAGCTTTCCCCTCCCTTGCTCTTTCTTCCTAATAGACATGAAACAGTCCAGTCAATAATATTTTACTTGTCTTCCCACTGCGTGTCTCTTCCTCTGATCAGTTTAGGCGGGTTTGACTGCAAAAAGTCAGAAGGGAGGTTAAGATCTGAAAGTTCAGCCAAATGTTATCAGCCACAGAGATGTTGCTAAGGGAAAGGCCTTACAGCCCCTAAGACCGGAGCCAATAATAGCTGCACATAACTGATAACATCAACAGCTGTCAAAGATCCAGGCATTTGTGGTTCGTCTGTAAACTCAAACACCTGTATTCAGTCAAGCTTTGATTGTTATCCCCTCTTTTCCTGTCATTTTGATTCGTTCCTTGAAGGTGCTGCCAGGATATTCTAAGCTGCTAGTTGATTTATAAAGTGAAAGAGCCCTTCGAAAGTTTGGCACAGTTTGAAAAATCGACTGAGGCTCTCATTCATAGGGTGACAAGTTACTTTGACATTGATATTGACAGCATTCTTTTAATTAAGTTTTAGACGATGTAAGGCTGGGTTCAGATCCTTGAAAGCACGGGTTAAAAGTAGGCTAACAGCTTCAGCATGTGTCACTTAGGAGAACATTATGTACTTTAAGATGGTTTCTTTTGTGATGAATTAGATCAAAGTGACTAATAAACATTCTCCATGAAAGCTCTTCAGAACACAGTATATACATGTTTGAGATATTTAAAAGATAGAGTTTCAAGGACCAGGCTGTAAACTAACCTAAAATAACTTAAGTGGACAGCTGATACTGTTGTCTCACTATTATGAATTAATATGCAGCACAGAAAAAAGGATAATTTTTATTTTCAAAGGGAATGTCATGGTAAATGATGCAAGGGTGGTTTTCCTTTACTGATCCTGTAGGGAACTGTACAGAAATGTGTATTCTGCAAACTAAAAGAATGTGCAGTTTTGAATGGCTGGGCTAAAAGGGTAGGACCAGGTATGTAAACTATAATTACTTTGAATGAACTCAAACTCTGCGGTCCTACTGGCTTCCTCTGGCCTCTGCCTTGTAGTAAACTAAGAAGAGTGGCTAAAGTGTAATGGAGTTGAGTATTTTGGTTATGTTCCTGTAGTCTCTGTTTCTTTGTTTATTTTGCCTATTCTTAAATAGCACAAGTTGCTTTCTTACTCGTCTTCATTATTTGTGACTTTATCCCAAAGAAGTGATAGGGACTGCAGTGACAGTCAAGAAAAATATAATTTTAAAATAATTAATTGTACTTCTGGACTGTATTGAGTATTTCAGGAAGAATATTTCCAGCTAGTTCTAGGTGCCTTCAGAACTGAAATGTTTTCTTTCTAAAGAGATTGTGGTGATGAAAATTATATAAATGTTGCAAAAAAAAAAAATTGATTGTAGTGGTTGCAAGGGCTCTTTTTGTCTCATTAACATTACTGTTTTTGATCTGCAGTTTTAGAGGACCAATCTTTTGCAAAATGAGTTCAGAACACGAACTGAACTTGTGTGTGGGGCTGAGCACAGAGTTGAGAAACTTCCCCAAGTTAATAATCAGAACTGTGAAATCATGGAGCTGCAAATTAAAAACTAATTTTTCTCAATTATTTCTGAACAGAGCAGCAAAGAAAGGATAACAGAGTAACCTCTTTCTTAGTCAAAAAGCTCTGTTTCTGGGATTCATTGTTTTTCCCTAACTGAAGCCTCTTTTCCTCTTCAAGTTGTAGGAATCCGGAGGAAAACATAAGCTGAAATGTTGGGAACCTCAAAGTCAGTAGGTTGTAGATGGGCTCGGAATTTAAGATGTGCCTTTTGTTCCGGTTAGAAAACATCAGTTAGCAGCTAAAATTTCTTACGTTCTGAATTTTAATGGCTTGCAAATCCACTCTTATGGTGAAAGCATTCCTGATGCTCCTGAAGGATTCTACAGCTGGGTGAATAAAAAAGCTTAGATTTTGTGTGTGTGTGTGTGGAAACATGCATAAGTATTAGAGTTGGGGAATGGAAAGAAAAGGATAAAATATCTAGAATTTTAGTAAACCAAGATTTGGTACTTGTCATTACTTTAACCTGGAAAGCAAAATTCAATGAAAGTGACCTCAGTGATAGTGCCAAACTCACGTTTTCTTTAGTGCTGAGCAACCCTGTTCATGTGGAATTGCTGCACAGCTCTTTCCTTCTTTTGCTATTTTCTTTCCTTTCCAGCTGCTTCCCCTTCTGGCTCCAGAGGGGCAGTTCAGAGGCAAGCCCAGCTTGCTGATGCTGTTTCTGAGCAGTAAGAATTCGGAATACTGGTGGATCATGTGAGAAGAACATTTTTTTTTTTTTTTTCTTTTTTACCCTCTACACTTCCCTCTTCAAGAAAATAAAGCACATTATGCTTCCTGCAAATAAGATTGTGGAAGAAGTAGAAAAAGTTACTGTGACTCATACTTTAAAAAATAACTTTTTTTCAGGAGAAAGTGTATCAGAAAGCTTGAAGATATACACAAAACTGTACTAGTTTTGTAACATGGATGCAGTAAAAAGAAAGTAAAGAATAATTCCAGTGTATTTTGGCAGATGTATCCCATGTGTTTGCATTTATCTTTATGTAAAGTGAGGGTCAGAATTGGAAGCTTACACGCTGTCACTGGCTCCTGTTGTACTGCAGCTGCCTGTCAATTTACCATCTGTATGGAGAGTACCCATCAAGGTACGTTTTGAAATATTACTCTCAGCTCCTTATTTGTGCTGTTTCCTTTTAAATCCATGCTTCATGGTGTTGAGTGGGACCTCAAATGTATTCCCTGACTTCCTTGAAATAATCACCTTTGATTTTTTCAGAGGAAAAAAAATCTAGAAAAAAAAATCTAAAGGTGTGGATTAAAGGGGCCTATGATCATTATTATATAAACAGTATTTTATAGACTGAGTGCAGCACGGGCTCAGGCAGTGGTTTATCCTTAAGAGTATGAACTCTGATTTTGGGGAATATCTTTGAGTTTGGAGTTGGTCACATGCTGTAGGAGTTGGGAAAGGCAACAGAGATACTACTTCAGTCGTATACAGACATCCTTCAACCTTTACAGCATGGGAATATGTTTATAACACTTTTATCATCCTTTCCACAGAGGAATTAGTGTGACATCCCGGTAACATTCAATATTGTCCTCAATGAAACCCCATATTTCCTTGGGAATGTCTGACTTATTTCCAAACATACTGAAAGCAGCAACTGTGTCTCATTTTCTGAATTTGTACTAAGATTCCTGGATGTTTCTGTTACAAAGCATAAGGTGAAGAGTTTTCCAGGGTGCCTTTCCCATTTCTTTAGCTGTTAACAGATTAGGTACCAGGTGCTTGTTGGGTTCCAGTCTATTGCGGCTTAGTTGTTATTTTGTCATATTCTGCATAGAATGAAGATGTTTGATCTTACAGAAATCTTAGCACTTCATTAATTTCAAAGCCTCTGAAAATATAACCAAAATTTTGAGCCAGTCTTACCCTGTACTGTTAGCAACATTTAGCTTAAATGAAGTCTTCTATTCCCTCCTGAAAATAATATGACCAATTTTCCGAAGAAGTCTAGTTATCAGTTCAAAGAATCAGGATATTTTCCACTTACCACCTTTAGGAATTGAAACGAGCATTTTGAAATTCAGTGGAAATACAGGAGGAAAAACATTTCTAATTTTACTCGTATCTCCGTTTTGGCATGTAGTGGGACATTTTGGAAGTGACTAAGTGACTTTGTAAAGAAGTGACAAGAAAACAAGTTTGATATGCAGTTGAAATAGTAAAAAAATTGGTATTAAGATGAATCAAACCAGGGGATATGAACTAGATTAGAGCAATACCCTGGGTTCTTTTAGTTGTTGTTGACAATACATTAACTTTGTCTATCTGTACTTTGCTGTGAGGACTAGGTTATAAGGTTTTTTAATATTTATTTTCACTTTAAAGTACTTTGTGAAATATGGATGTACTGAAATGACACAAAATAATTCCAAATGATTACAGTTTCCTGTTTTATTGCATGTAAGTATTTTAATTAACCTCTTGCCTACTGCAGAAATGGTCAAGGAACATATGAATCCTCGTCTGAAGCCATTTTATTGTGAATGTTGGTTTTTAAGCTTGGAAAGCTCCATCCTCAACCTTTCTCTTCACCCAGCACATCTATATCAGGTTCTTGAAAAGCAGAGTTGGTGAGATAGTGATGAAACTTGCAGCAGAACAGTCTGTGTGCTGCCTGTCTCTGCATGTCCGTGTGTGTGTCTGTGTAAACGTAGTGAGGACTTGGGCAGATGGAACACAGGACCTACACGAGGCCCTTTTCCTTTGGAACAACAGCAGGAGCCGGTGTGGAATGACAGGACGTTTCACATGACACCACGTCCCTAAGTTAAGGCAGCTAACTTGAACACCTATTTATTTAGCTGTTTATTGAGTTCGTTTGCTAGTTGTCTATTTGTAACTGAAATTTTTGGAAACAAAACATTTTGGAAGAATGGCAGGTCTCTGGCATGAGGGTAAGTTTACAGAATTAATCTTACACTCTGCATATGTGCTCTATACACCTAAAATATTACTGGGTTTGTTCAGTAGCACACATGGACTCTTTCCTGGGATAACACTGAGGTGGAGGTTCCAATCCTACCAGCTCCCTTGTGAAAATAGTCATACATTTGTACACTGCAGCAGCTGGGTGGTGCACAGAAATTGTATATTCATCTTTAATACCTGGAATTTTTAATCTCCCATCTCCCACAGATGATAAGTGACGGAGGAAACTAAAGCATTTCAGGGTCATAAGATGGATTTTTGGCAGGGCAAAGGTTAAATTTCACGGCTTCCTGTCTTGCAGTATCTATTCGTTTAAAATGATGATTTATTTGTAAGATGTTTTCCATCCTTCTAGCAATATACCAATTGAAGTGAAGTATGTGTGCACACTATTAACTACTCATAGGGCATATAGAAAATTCCAGGTAAGTGGGAATCATGTGACTGGCAAGGGGATAAAAGTTCTCTGCACCATTCTGCTTCAAAACAGAATTATTGTGCCACCTAATTTGTTGTTTTTCCTATTTCTTACAGAGAAAAAGAAAATTGCATGACAAAGGTTAATATAACAATCTTCTCTTATTACAATGATTTATGTATGCTGAGCATTAACAGCAGAATATCATCCAGCTTTCCTTTAATTTGCAGACATCTGGATTTTTCTTTGTTGGGATCACAGTGGTAGATGACAAAGCTGTACTCTTGAGAAATAGGGGAGAACACTGTCATTCAGAGCTTGTTATATCACAAACACTGAACTCTTAACAGTTATCTCTGGCAAGTCAGTGGACTTCAAAAATAGAGCTCTGTTTTTATCCAAATGATCCTCACTAATGAAATACATGGGGAAGAATATTATATTAGTCTTAAAATTCTCCTGATCCTATAATATGTCAAGTGACAGTAGATAGTGGTTAAAGCAACATAAATGTGAATTCTCCTCCAGTTTTAATTCAGAGGTGTCAATGTCGCACTTTGCAATGGTTATGGTTAGAAGCAACCAGTTTTGTTTCGTTCAGTAATGTAAGATATAATTTATGTTTTAGAAATATTTGAAGGGCTATGGTAGTTTGATTAAAAAAAATGCATTTTGACATGTTTAAATCAGTTGTAATGAGACTTTTTCATTTTATTGGTGTTTTAACCCAGAAAGATCTTGGTGTTGAGCAAAGGTATGTCTTGCAAAAACAGAATTTCTTTATGTTGAGTTTCACTGCTCCCTGTGTAGATCAGCCACCTCTGACATGAAATGTAGATTTCAAACATTACACTTCATTGGATAATGATCATTTAGCAAAAGGAATATTCTTATCTGAGAAGCAAGATGAGAATTTTGGCTTGCATCAAATAAATATATGAGCTGAAATTAGCTACAGTATGAATGCTTACAGTAGCCACAAAATATATCTTAGCATTTTTAGCACCTTCAGTCATCAGTTATAATTCTTGTAACATCCACAGGGTTTGCTTTCTTCTCCTCAAACTCATTTATTATATTTGATAAGGTAATAGTTTTTAAGTTGAAAAAGATCCTGGTCTTGAAGGACTGTTCACATCAGTAATTCTGGTAACAGGCAAAGTATGGAGGGAAGAAATTATGTTTCATATGGAGATGATTCAGAAAATTAATTCTCCAATTTGCTCTCACATGAGGCAGTCTTATTTTGCAGGTTGTTGTTGGCCTTTTTTTTGTTATTTATTTTTATGTCTGTAGCTACGTTTTAAATTTTTCTGCTTCACAAAGTGTAATAAAGATTCCATGCAGGAGAAAACTCAGCAACTCCAAAGGCATCCTTTTAAAATATGACCCAAAGTTGTATCCCTTTATATTTATATATGTTTGGCTTTTAGAATGTTTTACCCAGTGTTTGTTTAGCACCCATGTAGTTTTGAATTCTTGATTCAATTCCTGTGAAACACACTGGTAATGACTATATCAAAATCTTTTCAGCAAAACTATTTCCAACGTCAGCACAAAGACTTGGAAAAGAAGGAAAAAGACTAATTTCTAAATTCACAAAATGCAGTTTATGACCCTTCTTGAACTGGAAAATGGACGTTACCTGCTCCAGTCTGCACACTTTTTGCTTCTTTACCTTCTGATTAGTCATGGAAAACTCCTGCCTTTCTGGGATCTGCTTCAGCTTGGTACAGTACAGGTGGGGCCTTCGACTTCTGACTGAACATTGTTTCTTGGAGTAATACTTCTATTTTTTGATGGAATAAATCCATTTGATTAATATGATTGCAGGAAACCGCTCAGATTAAAATGTAGCTTGGAAACTCTTGAAGTGAAGACTGACATTCAGTTAAAATAATAATGAAAACCATGACAGGCAGACAGAAGATTTTTTCCTTATAATTATTTTGCTGTGATCTGTATAACTGTGGGAGAAAAATCTCAAATATTCACATAACAAAAGTAGTAATGAGGAATGTATTTTATAGTATAAGTGGGACGGTAAATTCAGATGTAAGAAAAGAGCACAGACTGTTCTTCTGTTTGAAATAAAATCATTGTTCCAGGACATATGTTTCATATGTAGCTAATCTGTGCAGTTGGCTACTGTTTGTTATTTAACACTCAGTGTGTGCTTTGTAAGCATACGGCTGTATTAATCAGATCAACATTATTTTACTCCCATACAAAACTTACTCTTTTAATCTATAGACTATTTAGAAAGAGGAAAAGAATGCCAATTCACCTCATATTGCAAAGGAAGACAAAAAAATTAGCACCAAAATTAGCTTAAGAATATGCGGCATCAATAAGTGCTGAATGAAATAACTACTTTTGGGAAAAATGGAAAAAAACTCCCAACTAAGCAGAGATC
The DNA here is from genome assembly GCA_013400975.1 of Atrichornis clamosus. Classification (NCBI taxonomy): domain Eukaryota; kingdom Metazoa; phylum Chordata; class Aves; order Passeriformes; family Menuridae; genus Atrichornis; species Atrichornis clamosus. Next base: position 128,908 of record WBMZ01005505.1, read on the forward strand.
TTCCCTATATGAAATGCATGATGTGAAGAATTTTGAAAGGATCAGAAACACCAGATCAAGCAAAACATTCTGATTTTGTCCTTGTTTTTTAAGCTTTTTCTAGGGAAAAGTTACCTGGATACTTTACCTGTGATTCTCTGGCAACTGTTCCATGAGCATTTGAACACAGCATGTACCTTGGCTGATGCTTAGATAATATCCTTGAAAATCTTTTAGCTATGTTAGTGTTGAACAGTGCTTGTTTTACGTTACTGTCTCTGTTTCCTTGTAACCCATTGCTGTTGTGACTGGAAAATTTGGGATTTTTTTTCCTTTGAGAAAGTAAGGAAGAAATTACTTCTGACTTTCTTCAAGAAAATCATACAAACATTAAGACTAAATAGAAATAATAAATTAGAGAAGTTGAATCTTTTTTTATTTAAGTCAAGACCTTCATTGCATAAATAAATTAGTGTTGTTACAACTTCTTTCTTCCTTATTATCAAGTATAAAGTTAGCTTGATGTGCCTATCAGTTCACTAAAGGGAAATTTTGCTGGCTGACAACCCCACTTCAGGAAAGAGAAGAGAAGCCTGAACTCTCTCTGTTTGGGGAACGTGAAATAAAAAATTGATACTTTTATGAAATAACTCCTGACTTATGCCCCCATTCTCCCTATGACCCTTATTCCCCCTTGTCATAGCAAAATAAAGCCCTTTCCAGCCTAACGTCATGTTACAGCATTAGTGTGATTCCTTTAGTAATTAATAGAACCTGGGCTCCAGCATAGTCAGTTTTGATTAGGCAAACATTAAATTAATTCAATCTGCAAACACTTAACTCTGTTAGAACTATTGAGGGGAGAAAGCGTTTGGATGGACGGCAGGACGCATCTTCATCGGATTGCTCGCCACCTCCGAGTAGTTAACGGTGAGATCAATACAGCTCCTCCAGCTATAATAAAATGGCTTCGACAAGCTCATCTGTGGCTGAGAACACAGTATACACATTGATTTCCTGGCCTGATATAACCCATTTACCTATTCAGCTAGTCCGTTAAGGAAGGTGTAAGGCTACAAAGGCCCAAGGGAGCAATGATGCCTGTAAGTAGGTTAGCAAATACTTGGAAATGTCTTAATTTGTTTTACAGTTACTACTTCAGGGAGATGCTTTTTTTTTTCTTTTAAAGGAAAAGTTTTACATGTAATTTTGTATTCTTTTTTAATGGTTTTTAAGTTGGGAAATAGATAGTGCTCTTTGCCTAAATCCTGTCTACTTTGAGGTCTCACTGTTCTATTAACTCAAGGACTTGAATATGTGTGGTCCCCAAAACTGTGACTTATCACCCTTCCAGCTTTGAGATGTACACGTTATAAAGAACATGCCAAGCCAAAACTTACCCACTATCTGTCATCCTCTGCCTTTTCATTCACTTGGCTTGCTTTCTAGAATCTGATAGAGAAAAAGAGATGGAAAGGGATTTTCTCTATGGGGATACATGAATCAAGGTTACATTTTTCCAAGCTGAGTTCTTGCACTTCTCCTGGTTATTTCTTTGTTACTGCTTTTTGAGGTCTAAACTGCAGAACTGGAAGATGGAAAGGTGATTCTAATTTAGCTGTACTAACATAATCTGATGAATTCTGTTCTTCTCTGCGTGTGAGTTTATGGGTACAGGAGGGGAAAAGCAACAAGGACCTGATGTTGGTTGCTGGTAAATACTGAATTTGAGTGTTCCAAGCAATGGTAGTTTCCTGTGAAAGTAGCCTGTTCATTTGCTTAGAGAACTGTTCGGTTCTTCCCCAACTCTACTTTTTATGTCATGTACTAAGTGATCAGTATAATTTCTAGTAGCTCTTCTGTATCTTTTCGAATGTTGCACCATCTAGAACTGAATTGAGAAGTCTGATATCTGTGATACCATGTTCTAAAATATATCCCTAGGTATGTGCAAAAGCTGTTTTTTTCATGTTTGTTAATTTCATTGCTCTCAAACTCAGTTTTTCTGTTTTTTCACTGGCTGGTTTTATTCCCTCTGTGTTTCTGCACAGAGCGGGTGGATACTCAAACCATTCATGAGGAAAGATATATTGAAAAAGACAGAATAGTAAAGCAGCTGATAGGCAGTTATTAGATTCAGATAAACTGTAATCTTAAGTCATCTTATGAGCATGCTAATTACACAATGACATTACCTACGTAGAGTGCCATTGCTTTGTTAACATGTTATGCAAGGTCCTTTATTAACACTGCAAGAAAGGACTTCCTCTCATTAGATGGCTATGCAAAACTGTAATTATACTTGCCTGTGAAAAATGGTGAAGTTATGAAAGGCTTGCTTCTGGAGGGCTTTACTGCTCCCCCCTTGCAGATTATAATCACTCTTTCTGTGGAGCGAGGGTGACACAATTTAAAGTAAGAAATTTGTTTCTATCTCAGGTTTAGAATTCAGTAATCCTTTTATCTTGCTGCTAAGATAACTATAATCTGTGTTATTGTAGCATTAAAATAATAAACATTCTGTGGTAACTCAGCATATGTAATTTTGAAGAGAAATTTGAGTTCTGTCACTGAGGAGAAAATTAGCAGTGAATGACTCAATTTTAAAATTTCTTTTCATTGTAAATAAAACATTTTGGATGTAATAATGACTAGTGGTTTCAACTAACATTTTAAAAATTGAAATACGCTTTTTTGTTATTGAAGCACATTTGCATTTTTAGGTTTGCAAAACTGTGATACCGATACTTGTGAAAGTTCTGCAACCTGCAAGCAGTACCCCAACCTCTCCAGGAGTTGTGCCACAGTCACCTCTTAGAAGCACAGTATAACTGCAGGGAGCCTTACAGAGGCAGAGGAGGGATTTCACATCAGTTTTCACCCATAACGCCATGGCCACTATGCTTTAGCCATGTCCTTTTAAAGGTTTATTTGGAGAGTTCCTGTTTCTTCATAAATTGGGCATTTGCACACACCTGGCTGTGTTGGGATACTCTCTAGTGACCACGTGGGCAGAGTTGCTTTTGCAGTTTTGCAAGAGTGTGCTTAGATTTTATTGATATACTTTTTATTTTACCTGTTTCCTTTTTCAGGAAGCCCTTGGGAAGCCCCTCTTGAAACCTTTTTTTAGGAATGAATATGCTACACAAGGATTTAATGCTCTGTATGTGCATTTCCAGTGGAAATGGTCACATTTGGGTAAGGAACATTTTGTTTCTATTCTAGTTGTATCTCAGTATTTTAATAGGTTTGTTGTTCACATAAATTTTGCATCTGTTGTGAGGATATTCCACGTCCTTAAAATCAAGCTATCTTAAGTTTAGATATAAATTAGGGACCTTAAGTTTATGCTACCAAACTTCAAATTTTGGTGTCAGCATTTTACTTGGACAATGCATGGGTTATATATTAATTAGGTAAATCAGAAGCACTACTACTTTAACTTTTACTTTATTAATTATGAGGTGAAATGATGGTAATTGGAGTTTCAAGGCAGTGCACTCAGAAATTTTCAATATACTTGCAATGCCAATGGGCAGCACAATGAAGATATTTTGAGGAAGACAGAGGAGTCCTTTGGTGTTGCAATTGATTCAATTTTGTCGATATCTAATATGCCACTGACTGCAGGTTGGCAGGTGACAAAGTGCTGTTTGTCAGACATGAGGGCTGGAGGCCTCTACAAGGATTTTGGACAAAGTAGATATAATTTCAAGGTACAAGACAAGCTTAGTGAACAGTGGGCAGCTGATGCTCCTTTCTGATTATCCTAAAATGTAGAGAAAGTAAAACGAAAGATAGCAGAAGGATATATAGTATATGAGAGGTTAGAGAGAAGGCAATCAAGTGTGAAATGACAGTAAGAGAAGCCAAAAGGGAACAGGCAACTGATGGAGAGTTAGTGGTATTGAGGAAATAATCTGGGGCCTAGCAGGAGACTGGAAAATGTTACACCACTCTGCAAGTGGAAATGAGCATCTCAGGAGAATTTATTTGTTGAGAGAGAAGAATATTGCTACGGTGAAACTTGCAATCGTAAGTGTAGAGGCTTCCTTTAGGAGAGATGTTTGGCGGTCATTAGCAAAGATTGGAAGGGAAATGAAGAGTGTGGTAATACTGAACACTTCAGTAATGAAACAGAAGAGTTGTAGAAGAATTTCTAGGATGGTCTCCTGGCAGCCTGGTGAATAAATCTATAAATAACCAAGAAAATCATACCTAGATTAACTACACCACTGTTTAATAATAGAGCTTGTGAAACTGTTCACTCAGGCTCCCACTTCCTTTCATGCTTTCTCAATAAACACTTAGTTTACCGGCTTAAAACATCAAGGTGTTTTAACATCCCCATGATATGGACTAACATTCCCAATTGTCAGTGGCACAAGACCACACTTATTTCAAGTGAGTGCAAAGGCTGCCTGAGACAAAATGGAAAGGACACAGAACACTGATACTGTTGTGGCCTCAAGCAAATACAGAAGTCATACACCAAAACAGTGCATTGCTAAAGGCAACCAGAACAGTACTAGCACAAAAACTAATAGGCTGGAAAAAACCAGCACTAAGGATATCTCTAATGGCTTACAGGAGTGCATCTCACTTGGTGCCAAGGACATGTGTAACTCAGCGACAGGACAGGACTGAAAGAGAAACTAATGCTGAAAGTGGGAAAAATTTGAGTGAGGAAGTTATCCTACAAATCTGACAAAGACAGAAAGGATATATGAACCAGGAACATCAACCAGAAGTCTTGTCTTTCAGTACATGGCTCTAACCACAACTCTTTTCTGTCTTTGAAGAGGTTGGGGATGTGAATAGTTTATTAAAACAAATATGTTGAATATTAGCAATGAAAAGAATGGAAAAATTTTATGACAAGGTTAAAGGTTTGGACATATGAATTTCTTAAGTAGTCTGTGTGTGTAGCTTTATCCTGGGCCATCAGGTTAAAACATCAATGAAAATTTAAAAAATGGCTGAAGTTCTTTCCTTTTGTAACTTATCTTGTAATCTAATATTTTCATGAAAGATTCAATTGTTGGCCAGCCTAAGAGTTTTAGAAGTGAACACCAGCACAATTTGAGGTAACAGATAGTGAAATATCTCTGCTTTTGCACAGAATCACCACAAAACAGAAGACCTTAGGAACTTGATATCTATTAAGAATGTTAGAAAACACTGAAAAAAACAGTGCTATTTCAAATAATACATCTTTGGATCACTCAGAGAAGCAGAGGATATGCCAAATTTTGCCTACATTTCACTGAATAAATTAGGTCATATTACTTGTGAGCTGCTGAAGCATGGGCAGGTTATATTTATATCTTGATGCTGAGTTTTTTTGTGTAGAATGACTTTTGTGTGCATGTTACCATGGCTTGGTTCACTTAAATGTTTTGTAAATCTTCACAGACCTTTTTGAACTATCTCATTTTTTTAGGGCTGAGCTTACGATTTTCATGTGGTTTAGAGTGTTTTTGTGGATACTTAGCATGGTGTACTCAGCCTTTGTGAGTCAGTGACTTAGATTGCAAATATAAGTGATTTAACTTCTGCTTGAATAGTACCCATCACATAAGCCAAGACATTCTTTTAATAAGTGAGACTAATAAATAAAGCAAAAGGGTTGGAGTCAGAGGGTCCAGAGCCCTGCCGTCAGTCTGACTCAACTCAAGCAATTACCTAAGTAATGCAGCAATAAACAAAAAGAAATCAAATAGATTTTTCACTTCAGAATTAAAAAAAAAAAAGTTTTGTTTCTTTTATCCTTGACTTCTAAGGCCACAGCCACACACAGAGCTAGGGCAGCAATTGCACCTCGCACTTCATAGAGTGAGGCATGCATACTGCCTGGGAAACAAAACATCTTTAAAATAAAAAAAAAAGCAGTCTGAAAATTAATAACAAAGAAAGTACATTTTCTTTATTTCCTTCCCTCCTCCTTTCTTCCTTCTGAGCCCTACAACGTATAAAAGAGAAGCAATTATTATGCAGCAAGAACAATATAATTAATAATTTCAAAGGCAAGGAAAGCAGAATTCACAAAACTGAGGCATAGAGTGAGCTTCTGCATGTATGACAGTGATATATGAATAGGGATGATATATTAATGTTTGTGGTGAAAATTTTCATATATAAAAATTCATTCATCAAGAATGCAAAAGTTTCAAGTGAAATATTCTGAGGTTAATTGTAAGCTTATACTGTGTTTAAATAAGACTTTGTAGACAGCTCCAAATCATGAATTCCAACTCTGGGACTTCACATTCTTCAACTTTTTTACTATGGGGTAATTTTAAAAAAATTTTTGTATTAAAGTCCACCTTTATTATGAGACTGACTGGTTTTTTTTTCCAGGGTAGAGGGATAAAGAGCCTCTTACTTTCTGTCCTGTGCAGTTAATTTGGAGAACACTTGGTTGTAGTCCCTGGTGTCTCCCATGGCCACAGTCTCAGCAATGAAAATGCCTGTGCAGCAGATGAGGGACCTCAATCTCATGGGTGACAACTGGACATCTAATGCACCTACATTACTAAGAAAAGAAAGTTCAAGCGAGAAAGCTTTTTTCATATTCCTCAAACTCATGTGTGCTTTTAAAAGAGTAGTTTTCAAAAAATGGCCTTTTTTCATGTTTTTCCCAGTTCTGTGCATGGTATTACAGTAAAACAGGTTTGTGGCTGACATGCAAACATACTTCTTGTGCCACATAGCTTTCATATTTTACTGAGCACGTGGCCATAAATTTTCTCAAAATGTCAGCAAAAACGTCCTGAATTCTCTATTCTCTTGTCTCTTCTCCTTCTCTCCGTTTGTCAGAGGTAGGATCATTCTCTTCAGTAGGATTTTTACGATTGTGACTAAACACGTAAGCAGAGACATAGGTAGCTGATAGCAGCAACAGGTAGCATGGATATAACTGGGTTGTGGAAAACTGTTTTCCCAGTGTCTCTTCTCCAAGCAGTGTCTCTGGGAACAGAGAGCTTAATGAACTGGTTGTGTCAGGATGCGTAGGCAGACCTTGCTGTTATCTGTTTGGTTCTGGAGAAACACTCAATCACAATTGAATAGAAGAATTGGCACCGGAAATTTGGCAGGATGCAATACTGTCCTAATGGCAAGATTTAAAATGAGTACTTCAATTTTGGTGCCAGAATATAGTAACTAGTAGATGAAATTGCTCATAAAGCATTCAGCAGCCTCATTAAGATGGGTCATATTGTCTGCGGGCAGAAGTAGGCTTGGAAGATGAATCTTTCTCTGTCCTTAGAACTGTTGTTTAAAGAATAAAATCCAGCATCTGGTACTAATTTAAAGCCTTGTCCATGCTGTGGAATTAGGGTCTTAGCCAATTATTTGAAAGTTTTTGTTTCTGTTTCTAATGGGTAATGGTGGAGCTCATAGATGTCTCGTAATTTAGGTGTGTACCACAAAGCTTCAGGTAATTGAGCCAGTTCTCTAAATGTGTGCTTGTCTTTAGGTATATGAGTTGTAAAATGAACCAGAATGGGATTTTTTTACTTTTGTGGTAAACACTCTTTCTCCCTAATTTGTGCTGAAATGATAATCGTGTCAGTTATATAGTAAGTAAAAATATTTCTAGTAATTTTGCTTCATTGGCATGACTAAAAAGAAGATGCATTTTTTGGTGATGAAAAAGCAAAACAGGGACTCTTAAAGCATACAATCTCTCTTATATAATCTATAAATGTAAGTTTTAAATGCATAGGTTATTTATTTGAAAACTTGATGTGTCCTGGCCTCAGGAATATAGTTTTATAGCCATCTTTTTCTGCCAGTGTCACGTCGTTCCATGGAGAAGTCCCTGGATGTGAGTTTAAACAACTTCTTTTCTTTGCTAACTTTCCCACCCAGTCATGGATCAGTCTAATAAAACTAATAATAGAAATTGAATATGTATGAGATTCCCGTTCATCCCTTTTGGAGTGAGCAGTGTAAGCAGGAGCCATTGATATCTGGAGAGTATCAAAATTAATACAAGAAAAGCTCAGTTAAAATGTTTACTTAAAAATATTTCAGTAGCTCTTACTGAGCTGCCTGGCGGTCCCGCGGCAGCGAGAGGAGTGTTCTCACACACGCATAGAGATGTCACGCTGAGCTTTGCTGCAACGTTCTGGGGCTGCCTCACAACCCTGCGCTGCTATTAGAGTAGGAAACATGCAATGTGTTATTTGGTTTGAAACCATAAAAATTACTTTTGTTTGTCGTGCTATGCTCTGCATGGTCTCAGGGTACTTTGCTGTGTAACTTGAATTTCAGATCCTTATGGCATGCGGTAGAAATGTTACAGTTGGGGTTTTTTTTCCTCCTTCTTCTTCTTATCTACATAAACAACATAACTTTGTCAGAAAATTGAAAATGTGCACTATGTCCCATCAGCTAAAATGGGCTGTCAGATAATGCTTTTTTTTTTCCTCTGTTGCATCAGATGAATGATGTAAATGGTTTTTGGCTTTGGAGTTTTTTGCAAGGCACTAGAGTAAATGATCAGAGTAGTAACATTTTTAACCTTATCTATCATACTGAAACATTTTTTCTGCCTCCAATAAAACATGTCAGAGTCGATTAAGGACATTCTTCAATGAGGTATAATTCACAGATTTTAGTAGCGAATCCAAGAGCACTGAAGTATTAAAGAGGCTGTGAATACTTAATTACGGATATGTTGCCATCCTACCTTTTACTGAATTCCCTTAACACTTTGGTGCTCTGTATCTGAAAATGCTCTTTTCCTCTGATGGGGAAGTAAAAGGAAAAGCCAGGTACACTGGCAGAGCATATGTCACATTGTATCTAGTGACAGTGCAGTGAGAGATACTGCTGTTCTAGTACATTCAGCTGTGCTTATCTGGTACATGAGTGCACATTACTTTCCATGGGCTTGGATCACTTTGGACAGTATCATTAAATGCCACGTCATTACCTGTTATGGAGTAGTGCTTTTGCTTGAAGTGCCTCCTGGGATACATGCAACAGTAGGAAGAATGATGGGTAAAGATGGAAGCAGCATTAAATTTTCAATGGAAACACTATTGACTTTGACTTTTCAGAAGCCTTATCTGTTAGATGGTGTTTGTCACAGAACCTGTAAAGCTGTGGATGTTCGTCAGTTGAAAGTTGCAGGCAGTTGAACGATATGGACAGGTGAAGGCTCCAGAGGGATCAGCTGGGCTAGCATCGAGCTGGAGGGGGTAAATTGAAGGTTTATTTATCCAATTCACTGTCAAGGTCAGCTTGCTGGAGAGCTGTCCTATGTGTGCTTACAAAATGCCAAAATCCTGGCAAATTGTCTGAAAGAGCCTCCAAATCACTGACCTTTGTACAGCTCACATCAACATGCCAGTGTCTCTTAACAGTATCCTTAGAGTACATTAAATAGTTTGTAAAATCAAGCTTTTAATGTCAGCAGAAGTAACTTTTTATTTTCAGCAATAAGGAAAAAATAAAAGATACCTAATGATGATAGAAAGAAACGTATGAAATAGAGAAGCTGTTTCTTCTGAAATGAGACTTTTAGCACCTACTGCTTTTTCAGAGCGTACTTCAGAGCATGTTTTAGAGAGGCTGTAGTTTCTTTTCCTTGCAAGATAAAACATCTAAAACATTTGGATTTCTTTTTTTTCTTGCTTTGAAATATATGGTCTTTAGCATATTTCTATTGCAAAATCTAGGTTTGCCTTTAGCCTCCTTTAACTCTCTCAGGTGAGTTACTCAGATTTGTAGCTAATTAGAGCTTAATTTATTCTTTTCATTAGTTATTGGGTTTCTCCTATATCTGTGTTACGTATCTGTTGGAAACAGGTCAAGTTTTTACTGATAACTAGATATCAGTAAATTATAGGTATCACTTTGGTAACTACGTAGTCTTTTAAAAGTGATTTTCTTTTTGTATAAAGGAATCCTTTAGCATATAAGGAGTATTACTCTCTGCATAATACCCACTCCTAGAATTTATATCAGGAAAAAAGTGGGATATACCTTATTTTACTGTGAAGCATGTACCTCTCTGTTCCAAAGCCATTTAAATTGTCTACACTTAACTAAAGTAGCATGAAAATAAAAACACAGCAGGCTTAACCATAATTGGCTTGGTCTTATAAAGGGGTAATGGTACATTTGGCTGTTTTAGTGAATGTGTTTCACTTGCTTTTTAGTAGGTCTTGTTTTCATTTAAATATACAAGACTCATCATAGCCAAATGAAAGACAGGTATGTGCTGATTTTCTGTTTTACATTTTGGTGTTTTCCAGTCTGCTTCTGGTTTTTTTTTTTCTCTTTTTCTTTTCTTTACTTTTTTCCCCTGCCCTTGTTTATTAATGAGATACTCAAGTGTTTTTCTGGATTAAACTTTGTAATTTCCTTTTTTTCTTCCCCTTATCTTTTGTTATGTCTCTGTGCAAGATCAATTTTCTGAGTAAGGCAGCTCAACTTGCATTTTCCCCAGAATGGAATATTAGTGCCAATGCACCATACAGCTCTTATGGCATGGGTGAAAATGGTGAAATTATTGCCTAGGAGTGGATGAAACGGAAAATCAATTTTAGCCTATTTTGAGAACCTTCATGTGCAACTCTCTTACTACGTTAAACTAATTTCTAATTATACTAGCTTGTTAATGCAGAGTGTGTTACCAAATTTTATCAAAATCTATTTCAGTGTTTTGATACCCCTTGGTTGATATTTTATTAATAAATGTATGCATCTGTGAACATTTTTAGAGTTTGTTGCAGAAATTTTTGTAAGAACAAAGAAAAAAATAAGCCCTTGAAGTTTCTGTAACTACAGCACAAATATCAATTTTGGTGTATGTACTAGTTTTGAATATATATAATTCCTATTAATTTTATTACTTTCATGTAAATCATTGTTTAAGTACTTTTTAGGCCATGGAGATTTTATATGATGGCTGCTAAGGGCTGCCTTTTGAGCCATAATATATGATCACGTGAATGTGCTGTAGTTCACAGATCACTGACTTGACAGAACTTTATGATTATTTAATATTTATGTTACAATATTGCCCAGAGTCCCCAGACTTAGACAATGCCCTGTCACAGTGGGTGTTGTACAAACATCGATGTAGACATGATCAATGTCTCAAGGAGCTCAGAGCTGTTGTAGTTATGAGGTCACGCTGAAATGAAGTTAAAGTCAGCATGAACTTTGCAAAAAAGTTTTGCAGTGTGCCAGTTTTGAAGTAGAAGAGATCAAATCAACGAGAGAGAGAGCAGAGACAAGGATTCCACCTTGTCTCTGTAACAAAGCAGAGCCTGCCTTTACTGTTGGTAAGCACACATTAAGAAGGAAAGCAAGGCTGAATTACGATACAGTGCCTTAGGGTACACACTGCATTTCAAATTCAGGTATTAGCCTATGTTTTATGTGCTTTGTAGTCTACTTTAATTGAAATTGCTGCATTTTCAGATTGAGACTGAGCAGATACAAGAAGGAAAAAGTATTTCCTAGACTGTGTCTGAATTGCATGATTGCTTCTCTGAACTTCTGGCAGTCAGATTTTTCAGTGTAAGGGTTAAGAGCTATGATTTACCTTGGGTTTGACAAAAAGAGAAAGTTTGTTTTTTGAGTCTGTGTCCTTTGCTGGAAATGTAGATCATGAAAATGGAAATACTATTGAACAGAGTGTGTGTCTCTCTTGGGCTATATTTTCAGTTTAAACTTTGCCTCTATGTGCCATTAATTAATAGAAAATTAATGCAGAGTAGAGATACAGAGCTGCCATTTTTTTTTACCCTTCAAGTTTCTTCTTACTTCTTTCCTCTTGATCTGGTTTTTAGATACTGAGCAGGGAAGAGTCCCTTTGGATTTTTTATTTATTTATTATTTTTTTGCTGTTGAAACCAGCAGGAATCGGTAAAAACTCCTTGATGTCCTAATATTCCTCCAGCGGAGTGGGAGCTTCCCTGCCTCTAACTAAGAAGTTAAATGTTTATGATGAAATGGAGAGGATTTCTTCTATTGTTCAAATATACTTTATTTACTATTTCTTCTGATTTACACTAAACTGTAAGTAATTACTCTTCAGACTCCAAGTTGCTTTGGCACTAATTTAAAACATACCATTTTTTGCAGTAACTCTTACTTTGTAATATTTTAGTGACAACAAAATATGTATAAGGAATCTTGAACTAGCAATAATATTATCTTTTAGGGGAGTCTTGGTTAAACAGAGGGAGGAAATTGCCTTGTAGTGTCCTCTGGATGTTGGAAGTGAATTATAGCAGCTCTGAGGATAACTGGGTTGGCTCCTTTCTATTTTTTATAACCAACCCATTGACTTCTACCCACAAAATTTCATGTGTTTTTCAGCTCTTCCTCTTATTCTTGCAGACGACTATCTGGATCATTAAGAGTTGGGTTCAGACTTGAGACACAAACATGGTTTCTGGAGGCAGCATTTTGCTGCAGGCCATCTCACTGCTTTCATTAGCTGGTGCTGGGTGTGGGATATGGGTTTTGGTAGGAGGAGCTCAAGGGCAAGCAATACTGGCAGAACACCTAGTCCTGCTCAGTTTGCTTGTGGCTGTTCACAGGTCTAAAAGACTGGTTCAGCAGTCCATGCTGTCACACAGCATAGCCAAGTTTCCCTTTTACATGCATGATCCGTGTGTTCATCTGTGGAACTGTAGAGAAACTTCTGTGCCTGCCTGATGACCACTATAGATTCTGCAACCCAGGGGTCTCAAAATAACACAAAACATCTGAGCCAAAAAGAGTGATACTTCTGTTGTTTCCCCTCCCTGTGAAAGGTTAGGATACTTAGTTTGTTCTCCCCTTAAGTTCAGATGGAACAGGCTCCTATGACCTATCACACATTCCTCCCCTTGTGGTTGCTTCTGACTTTCTCCAAGTGCAACTCAGCTCTCAATGAGCTTGGAGCTCTCTTTAAGTACAGAGGCACTGTTGTCTGAGAACACTTTCCTTTTGCAATGGCACCTTTTTAGGCCTGGTATTTATAGACCAAAAGGGCAGTGTACAACACCTGAACTAAGGAATTTTGTCTCTCCTGCAGCAGCCAGCAGTGTTCTGTGAACTCTTGCATTGGTGATGTAATCTTTGAAAGTCGATGGTGGTTTGAGCACCTTAGTGTGCTCCTTTTGCTTGGAAGTCTGCAGAGGTTTGAATAACAGATTATATAAGCACAATGGCTTTTAGAGCATGAGGCCATAGTAATAGGGCCATCATGAACACGCTGAGGTATCTGTCCTAATAATGCACCATAAAATTAATATGTTCTTGTGCAGTAGTTGCTGAGGGTGGCTGCTTCTTTGCAGATCAATTCGATATATTGCTCTGTCTGTACAGAACTTACACCATTCATTTTCTGTAGTTAAAGAAGCAGACATTCTGGATTGTACGATGGAATTTGATGATTTTGATAATCCATTAACCTTTAAAATACGAGGTAAGTACCATGCTGAAAAGAGACCTTAGTATGAATTTGAGAACATTTGATGAAAGGTCTGAATTTAATATTAGATATTATTGTCTGAGCCAGCTGGGGTTTTCTTTGTAGCTTTCACATCATTGAATGTATCCTCATCATACAAGTTCTTTTCTTAATATGCAATTTTATTTCACGACAAATCCGCCAAATGTAGAGGTATTAGACAATTACTGTTCAAGAATTTAGGAAATGGGAGAGATTAACTGCAATGATTATGGAATGTGAAGATCTTAATTTCTTGAACTAAACAAGGAACAATTGATACCTCATGTCTTTAATGCACCAAAAAAAAAAAAAAGTGTATATGAAGCTTTGGAACTGGACTTAATCTACTTCACATACACAAAGTGTGATGGATGCATCAGTTTCTTCATTATCAGAGAAATATGTCCTACATCCCTAGGTGAAATATCATCAGGGTTAGTGAGGCCAAAAGAAGTTGCGCTATGCACAGTGAATCTTTGTTTCTTGAAACAAGTTCATTGGACTGATGCTTTCATTAAAAAAATAACAAAAAAAACCCCACAAAAGAAACAACCAAAAACCCCCAGCCCACTGGCTATTGAGGAATCCATTGACTGCAGGTGGCTAGAGGCTGCTGCAGGCTGAGTCTGGGTGGGACCCCCAGGCGAGAGCCCATGACCTGCTGGTGAGGGATAGCCAGGGCCAGGGCAGGGGCTGAGAGAAAGATCCCAGACTACAGAGCTTTAGATTGTAAGGGGATAAAACCCCAGGTGTTCCTTTGTTTGGGGCCTCCCCTTGGAGGCACCAGTTTGGGTTGTTTCTTGTTACTGCACTGTCATTCCATTGTCTAAAGCATCCAGAGCTCTGACACTCGGCTATGGATACTTGGAGACGAGCTGGGGAGGAGACCTGGCCTGGCTGTGAGTGGGGTGTGTGGAGCCAGGTGGGACCCACAGGGTCAGTGGAGCCTGTGAAGGGCCCTTGGTCCTGGCAGTGTCAGTCTGGGATAATGGGAGTGGCTCCTGGATGGACAGGCAGGAAATTTTCCTTAACACAACTTCTGTGATTAGTGCCAGTTTTCACCCAGACCAAACTAATAACTTTGTTTTATCAGATAGACCTGTATCTACCGACAGTGTGGAGCTGGGACTGAACAAGGGAGAAATTCAGATCTGTAGGTGAAGAATCAGGATATGCATCCATCTATTTCTGATTTCAGGAAAAATCAAATGACAGATACATATACACTTTGAAGGACTACATGTTTTATGACACAGAGAGTCTCAGAAGAGACTATTTGAACATTATAACTTTATGCCTAACTGTGGTGCTGTCAAGACAAAGCATAATGTTTTCACATCTAAAATTTAACTACACTGTATTTATTGTTTTGCTCAAGAACATTAAAGGAATCTTATCTGTCAACATACAAGAGCAATGAATGAACAACTTAAATTACAAGAGTAAATTAAATGTCAACTTTATTTCACCAAAACAGGCTGTTCCTTTCTGTTAGCAGAGGTTATAACCACTGTCTTGAAATATTTGCTGTTGAAAAATGATTGACAAGTGTGGACAGAAGTGTGTAAATCCAGCAGGTTTTTAATTTACTTGATTACCATATTTATTGCAAGCATACGGGTGAGTTTAAAAAGTAAGTTCATTGTTGTACTATGTTAAATCTCCTGCATTCACTGTAGTTTCAAACTTTACTGCTCTCTCTATTCTCATATTGGCCATGTTGTTGTAACTGGAGCATAGCTCTGTGTTTTATTTTATAATAGTAAATCACTGAGACCAGTGAAAATGTAAAAAACCCTAATAGATAAAAAAGATATATAGTTTTGGCTTAGAGTGTATGATCTATTTCTCCAAAGTATTTTGAAGACCTCTTCAAATTCTGTGTGTGCTTATAAATTGCCTGTTATTAAAATAACTCTTTTAGGTGTAACAAAAAAGAAAGCAAAAGAAGTTATAAAATAGTGTACAAATTGCTGTTGAAACCTTCCTCACCTGTATGTCTGTATTTGTTTGCTGGTCTTTGAGGACAGAGATTTCTTGGACCAAGACTATATGCAGCTGTATACAGGGATTAGAGAATTATAGTTCTTAGGAAAGGTTCAGAAAGACATAACAGATAAGTGAAATGTTATTTCACAAGGTCTGCTTCGTTGTGTGGGATATTTCTCCTTGACGGGTACATATAAAAGTGTTTATCTAATGTATCCACACTGTGTATAGTGAAAGAAAAGGGAGTAACAGGTCTTTATCAAAACTATTCACATGGAAGGGCATGATGTAGCATAAACCAAAGGAAGAGTTTATTTGTGGCAAAATTATGGGCAGCTCTCATGCCTTTCATCTCCAACAAATGCATGTTGGCCTGTGTTGTGTTCATAAATGAGTGCTCTGCCTGCCTGGAATATGGACTCCTAGAATCAAACAACTTGAACTGGATGAAAAATGAGAGGGCTAAAAATTATTCTGCTAAAGAAAGGCAGTATTTATCCTTGTGGTCAGAGCTATATGAGAAAAGCCCTCAATCTGCAATCTTCAATATATCTGTGCTGGGAGAAGATAAAAGAATTGCTAATTGAGTTTACAATATGTAAGACTCTGGGCTATGTAAGGATAGCTTATCATTACCTCTCTGTTGTCAGTAGTAAATCTAACTGCTTCTGTGGTCTAGAAAGTCTTCCCATAAAATGAGGGTCCAGTATTTTTTGAGCCAAGATGTTCTCTCTCCAGCATATGTCAGAAATAGTGACATAAGACAGAAACTCTCATAATACTAGCCATGAACCAAAAGGAATGTGTCTTGTTAACAACTTTGGAAAGATCCAGTTCTCAGTGTAACTGCCTTCTAGCAGCTACATGGAAGAGAGGATAAAAATTATAAAATATAACCATGATGTATTTTCCTGATGAAGCAATAGTTTATAATGATAGTCTCTATAAAGTTAATTTTTACTTGAACAGAGCTGAGCTTAATGGTTTTCAATTATACTAATTTGAGTCATGGGTTTAGTTCATGTGGATTTTGCAACCCCTGGGTTTTGCTTTTATGTCTTCTCCTTTAAATGCTTGGCTTCTTTTTTGGTGTTATGCCCTTCCCATTCTCTTTTAGCAGGGAACATCAGGCAGTGATGGGATGGCTCCATCCCCTTCCATTTGCATCAGAATTTAATCTTCTGTGAGGAAGAAGATTAAACATGTAATTTGAAAATAAGGTCTCATGTTTCAAATGGCTTTGTCATCGAGCATATGCTCACGGAAGAATGTCCGAAAGTATGTCGCCTTTCTCCGACAGAGGTTGAAATCTCTACTTCACCTAAATTTTTCTAAGGCTTTCTCTGCATTGGCAAGGAATTAGGCTCCTTATAAATGCATCAGTTAAACTGATTTGTGCTGAGGCTTCATATCTGCAGTATGTTTGAGGATTTTTTATTTTAGTAAAAGTTGGTGTGATCACTGGAACCAAATGACCCCATCATGTCTACATTTGGGGATGACTGAAAAAACAATCATTGGTTTGCACCTTTTACTCACATTGAATGATGGAGCACATCTGGTACACATCTGTGGAAGGGCTTCTGTTTTTTTTTTTCCCTACCAAAGGAATCTGGAATCAGGTTATCAAAACAGTTTTATTAATGAAGCCAACTACAATAAGAGGAAGTAAATACAATCAAAGCTGTGCCACTGTTCTGGACTGGAATGCTGGGGTAGGCACAGCATGGAATGATGTGCCTGAACAGAGGGTGAGCCAGTATTTATTACATTTTTGCCCATCATGCCTTTCTGACAGTACTGGCAAATATATAATGTATGCCATTTCTTTCTGATTTTTCATTTGTTTGTATTACAAATTCTATGTTTTTTCTCCACTGTCTTGCTCCTTTTTATCTTTTTTTTTCCTAACTTCACCCCTAATCTTCCTGAGTGAGGAGGTGGCTGCCGCAGGCTGTGGCTCCAATGTCTTCATTCAAGCCTGGAGTTGGCCAGTGGTGGCCATAAACCCAGTGGCCACTGTTTTTTCAGAGTGTACATTGCATTAAAGACACCTGAGAACCTTTGTGGCTCTGCCCATCACGCAATTTGAGAAATTGTGGTGTATTCATTTATTGATTTAAATGATCTTGGTCTCAGCTTTCCTGTTTAGAAAGGATATATTAAGTGGTATGGAATCAAAAGAAAAAGGAAAGTCAGTCCCCTCATACAGATGTGACTGCAGAGGTATTGTCACTCTCTCGGTGTGGGGAGGCTTTTGGTTGCTGGGCAAAGGTCTGGTTAAGATCTCTAGTCAGAGGTGTCTGCAAGTCTTAAGCTCAGCTTTTGTCCTTCCTTGTTACAAAACCTTTCTAATGCCATAAGCAACATCTATTACATAGTTTCAGAAAATAATTTGCTACTTAGTCGCATTTTTATTCCATGTTTCCTTAGAAGTATGCTTTTTGCCTCATAAAAAATGTTAATAAATTCTATCATTATAATTTGCTTTGATGGCATATTTAAGGGTATGTCCTCATGGAATGTCTCTTGGAGAGATGATACCCTAGAAAGAATATGTCTAGACTGGACAGTATTGTCTGACCTCATTAGCCAGCAGTCCAGGGAGCAATTGCAAAAGACCTAGATTGCAGTAAAACCTTGTTTCTCTCCAAGACAGGCAGTAGATTTTATGACTGGGGTGTCACCTTGGTTGTGTCCTGGAGCTTTCAATCTGCAACACATGGACAAGCCTTGAACAGGCACTGTGTCAAGCAAATAGCATCAGAGTTTGTCATGGGTGCCATGGTTTATTACTTTCTTGATGAAATGGGCATTTGTCCAGTAAGAACTTGAGTTGTACCTCTGATTTATTTTGCCTGAACTATTTAAGTTGCCCTACCTGGTGCAAATTTGGACTGAATTTGTACTACAGGGGAAAGGCTCCACATCTACTTTTTATGTAACTGTAATCTTCAATCCATGGTTGGCTAAAACATTAGATGTGTTCACCGACCTCTTTGACATCAATAAGAATATAGTATCTAAATCAGTTAAGATTCCATTTATTCATATACATTATATGCATTTTAATATCGACAAGACAGTTCTTATCATTAAAAGGATCTTGGATGTAATGTTTTCAAATTGTTACCATAATAGTTCATTACATGCTGGATCCGTTTTGAGTGTCATAAATTGTAGCAACTGATGGAAAAAGAAAGAGCAGCAGTTAGAGAACTACAAAGAAATAATTTTAAAAATAGGTTAAATAGTGTTTACTGTTAAAAAGGGGACAGGTATATGACAATTTTGAATTACTTTTTACTCATTTCTTAAGTTTAGCTGAGCTCCATATCAATTAATTGGGGTGGAGAGTGGGCTGTACTTTTGGGCTGCAGACTCATCTAATGTTGAGAACTCATGGTAACTGTTGCTTTTATTTTGTGGAGAGATCTTTTTGTCCTAATCCAGTTTGTATTGTCTTTCCTGAAAATATTTAGACTTGCTCCATTTAAAATGTATAAAGAAGAAATAATCATGTTTCTGATAAATAGCATCTTTCAAACAGCACATTTACTTTTTGCTTGTATAATTTCTTTGAATGATGTATTAAAATCCGAAGTCCTATTTTCTTAAATATGATCTAACTTGTAATGCAGATCAATATGTATCAATACAACCTTTAAGACAAACTATATATATTTGGCTTTCAACTTCAAGGTATCCTTTTTACTGGGTGAACGAATAAACTCAACAACTGAAATGTTATTAATACATTTTTCCAGTATTTTTGGGCTAAAACTTAACTTGAACTACACAGATAAAATGCTCTAATCATTTTAAATATTTATCTTGGTGTTTGAAGAAACCAAAGTTAGAAAACAGATTTGGGTTTTTGGTTGGTGCTTTGTTGTTGGGTTTTTGTTTTGCTTTAGTTTTTTTTAGTAGCTGAAGGCAATTATATCTTTATTGACCCTCTGCATTCACCCCCTCCTTCAATGTCAGGTACTTGCTTATTATTATCAACATGACATCTCCTTTCTTTGAAAGGTTGTCCGTCACACTTTGAATCACCTCTCTCCATGGTTACATTTTCTAATCAGTTCACATGATTGAGCCTACATCAAGTGATGCTTTACTTAATTCCTTTCCGTTTGTGTGGTGTGATTCTTGGAGGGACTCTCGTCAAAATTTTGGAGGGCCCTGTCAGTTTGAAAAGAACATGACCTTTAAATTGTATCAGTATGTTTGCTGGTGCATAAGGGAAAGGAAAAGGTTTGTAGTGATGGAAAACCACTCTAAAAATGAAAAGTAATTCACTCAGAAGCAACATGCATAGGAAGTTAATTTGTTTATATTTAACTGATTTTAAAAAGAATAAGGAGGATATGTTCTTTTAGGAAAAAGGGATCCAAACAGTGTGTCCTTAAAGTTGGCTTAGAAAATGTTATCTATTGTTCTTGCTTTTCTGCATTTATAATAGATAAAAGTAAAAACATTCAAACATGACAGAATAAAGGTGTAATTTTTTAAAATTATCAAAGCTGTTACTTTGCTGCATTTTCATAAGTATATCTGTGGGCACGTTATAATTAGTAATTGACAATGCTAATTTTTGTGCAGTCTGTCACTGACTAAAGTAGCAGAGTTAGATTTTATGTGGGTATAAATATGCATGCATTTATGTGTGTGTGAGAGGATACTTCAAGTTAACATAGAATTTTGTATTATGAATGCAGGAAGTCTGAATACAAGGAAAATTCGTCTGGAATGCCTACCATGGATGGTTGAGGAATATAATATAGATGTATGCTGGTGGAGCTGAGCAATGCTGGGAACTTTATTAAGTTTACAACCTTTATTGAGTATAAAAACTGTGGATGGTCAAATACCCTGCATAACTGAATCAGGGATATTGACTCTTATCTCCTTTCCCCTAAGCTTTGAGGTATGTTACTCTTAAGCAGCTTTTACATGTCAAAATGAGTAGTTTCACTGAAGCTGTTGAAGTCTGTTTTGCCATGGATTTATATCTTATGATTACTTGATTTTGATATCCAGAAGCTGTTTGTCCTCTACTTTTTTTCTATATTTGGAGTGTTTTTAATCACACTGCTACAGATTTTTTTGATATCTAGTAAAGTATGAGGCATTCTGAAAGTGTTCCCAAGGTCAGTAAAAAGGTTTCTCTTTTCTTTGTGGATATGGCATGCTCAAATAATGTGTAGGAACTTGATTATCTTTGAACTTTTCACACTTCTGTCAACTTTGTTGAAACGGGCCAGTAGATTCAGAAGTTTCTGGGTGGAGATGGACAGGCTGGGTGTGATCACACAGAATTTCTGTAGTGAAGATGTTTGTGCTGCTCCCTTGTAACCCTAAGTCACTTGTCATTCTCTTCAAATTTAATAGTATTCTCAATGAATCCTAAAAAGAATCTAAGCCCTCCTACCAAGGGTTTTGTGTTCTGGTACTGGATCTCATTCTTGCTTCAGGAATTCAACCTACTGGAGGCAGTCTGACAAAATCCAAGTTGACAGAGCTCATTTTGGGTGCAGCTGGAAAGAGTTCAACCGGTTAGGCCTTACTCTGAGTTTGTGCTTAGCCAGCATTGTGGGAGAGGCAAATCCTGGTCTTTCATTCTTCCCTGATTTTCAGCTTAAGGAGAAGAAAAATGGACCCCACAAGTTAAACACTTTCTACTCTGCCTCTTTTACCAGCTGCCCTGGTGTCAGCTCCAGGCTCCAACGCTGGCAGACACTGCTCCTTTAAAACAGCAGCTGTGGGCTGGTTCTGGGCCTTGACAGCAGAGAGCTCACCTCTGAAATTTGCCCTTTATGAGTTTAATTATTTGGCATGTCTCACTTTCCTAATGATAGTGGCAAAGCCGTGGTTGTTTGCATCTGAAATTAAGGCTGTTCACAAAGTTCAGATATGTAGGTTTTTGCAGCAGTAAGGTGTGCCAACTTCTGTGCACACACTATGTAGCATTAGATTTCCCCATGCAAAATTTGCAATGATATAGTATGTGGATTTGAGATGCTAAAGGAGATCAAGGCAGCTGTAGCTGGGGTACAGGCATGTATGTTATCTGCATTTCATAGAGGCATTTTGCATAGGATTTTATTTTAGCATTTTGTGCTAATTCGTATTTCATGATTCATTCATACATTTAACCCGTTAACGCAATTCTAACCTTTCCCTGATTGCTCAGATAAAAGTGTTTTCTCTGTGTTTCAGAGAGTATGAAATAAGGTGGCAGAATGATAAATACCAATAGCGGATTTCTGGGTCTGTAGCAATATTCAGTAGCGTATAACATGGCTTTCACTTACACAAAAGAAAGGTCATACATTTTCATCTGTGACGTATCATTGTTGGCTGAGAAATGAACTTCACAAATACGTGAAGCCACTATATTCTACAGTTGTTTTCTTCTGGGCCATAACCTCTGGTTGTAGTTACTGTAACTTGATGGAGCCCCAGCTTTATGATATCTAGGGCATATGATGTTTGGCATGTCCTACTGGAAATCCCCATTTTGATAGGGTGCTTTGCTTTTTAGAACATCTGAAACCTCAGAAATTCTGGAAATCATATTCTCTGTTTGAAAACAGAAACAAAACCATATAGAATATATATTAGGAATAAGGCCTTGACTGAGGCAAAGGACTTTTGCTTTTGGATGACAATGCCCTACCAGAGGTGTACTAGAAATGCTTACATAGCATCCCTCAGTGGTTATATCCTTTTAAAGAGCAAGTTAATTTATACAGGTTTAAAATACTAATACATATTTTTCTTTATGCTTCCTTTTTTCCTCAAAAAGTAGACAAGAGAAACTGTGCATACATTCAGACTCCTGTGGGAAGACCTCAATATCTTTCTTTCTTTATTTATTTACTTACTTTTTACCCCCCTTTTTTACTCCTGGTCTGGCTAATTTGCTCTTCTTTCCCTTAAAAGAACAAAATTGCATGTTTTAACACATTCCATTTTCTAGAAGCTAAGGGGCTCACATTGTAAGGCTTTTGTCGCTTTCCCTCTTATGGATATGTAAAATTTAATTTCATATCGAATTGTCTAACACAGAGTAATAGCCTATGTTCCTACAGCCTTATCCACTTGATTGGAATTTTTCACATGGAGCAAATGCAGTGCTGAACCCGTAAGGAGCACTGTGGGGACTAGATCCCAGAGTTGCAGCCTACTCCTTGCTTAATCACAGGCAGTATTCATTCAAAAGTCTCTCCTAAATTAATTGAGAGCATTGCCTGAGAGGGGTTGAAAGATTGGGATCATTCTGAACAGCAATGTAGTTATACTATACTGTTAAAAGATGCCATGTCTTAAATATACTGGAAGTCATAAACACAGCATTATAATAAATTACAAAGCAGACTTTTAGAAGATTTGTTCTACCTTTCACAAAATGCTAATGTTTATTTTGCTTTCATTCCATCGCATTGTCTTTCATTTAAAAATTACAGCTTTACTACAGTGAACTAATTTCATAATACTGTATTAACTTAATATTATATAAATTATGTTTGTCAGATTTGGGCATTGTTGTAGATGTACAAAGCCCAAATTTACTACCAAAGCTCTCCAAACACATGTATTCATAATTTGCTACAATGAACCATATGCCACAATATAGTATTAAGGAATTACACATTCTAATGCCAGGCACAAATCCTGCTGCTCTTTCTGCAACTGTTCTAGGTACAAATAGAAACAATATATTTCTAGCCTTTTTTTCCCCTAGTTGCAATTATGAGCAAAAAATGTTACAGTGCGGGAATATTTTAGCCACCTGCACTTTGTTGTCTGACTAATTTTTAGCTGCGTGTTGCCTTTGAAGATTATTGAAAATATGCAGAGATTGCAGCAGTGCCTGGGTGTATTTTCTCTGCAGACTATTATAACTTTAGGCCTGGAAGGAAAAGGTAATAGAAATTGGCACAACGAATATTACAGAGTACAGAGAGCTACAGCTTTCTTTTAGTAAAGAACGGGAACGCTCCTGCCTAAGAGGTTTAATTGCAGCTGCCTGCAGTTTTGCATGTGGTGTTTTCCACTTGCAAGGTGTAAGGTTCTGCAGCGTAACCTGGCTTATTCTCTCCATTCAAACAAAGAGCAGAAACGCTCTCTGTGAAGGGAAGGGGAGAGCTTGTGCAATTGTGGAACATCTATAGGTTTTTAAACACACACTGTCTAATCAGCCTCTGACAGATCCATTGTAAATCAAAGGTCTGGTAAGTGGGGATGCCAGAAATGTTTGATCTCATTCCAAGCCTTGAAACAACTTGCTTATTTTTTCTGCAGTTTGGCTCCTCACTAAAATAAAACATTGAGAGATGAATGTTCTGACAGGTCATTGTGTGTCAAACTGTCACTCTGTAATGGTTACATATTTCAGCTGGATTGAGGTGGTGGTTGGGGGAGGTCTGAGAGAAAGAGAAAAAGAGGGAGAGAAAGAGACAAAGAATAACAAGATTTCTGCTCCTTCTTATGGCTGATCTTCATTTAAACCAAACACTTGTCATGTTCAGGGGAAGTTTTATAAATTTTTAATGATGTTGGGTACAACTGGTGCTTTGAAATTTGCTGTACTTTAATTTTTTCTTCGTTAGCAAAGGTTCGCTAATGCATTGAAGTGCTAAGAGCGTGTCCTAGGGATGCCATGATAATTGTGTTGTTAATAATATTGTGGCACTAGTAATGTTCTCCTGGTAATCAAGCCATGAGATTTTTTTTTAATATATTCAGTTATTACACTGCATCTCGTACAAATCATGTCAATTACAATTGCCAGTCTATGACAGTTAAAATAATTGTATACGTTTTCTAGAATTTTCCATTGGCTTGGCTAATCAAGCTAAAAAAAAAATCAACGCATTATTTGCATTAATTTTGTTTCTAGTCTATTTCTACTCCTAAATCATTTGTCCATCTACTTCTAAAGGCAGAACAGTAAGTATTTTAATAACAAATATACAAACATATTCATACTGTAACATAATATAAACATACTTCTGCAATAGTAACACTGGATATTGCCTAGGATTAATTTGTGTGCGTCTATAGAGAGAGATATATATTAAAATTATACTCATGTAGATCGTGTGTACTCTATCAGAGATTTATAAAGACAGATATTCAGAGGTGTTTATTTTCAAAGATTTGGAGTGTATATATGTACACCTATGTAAAGATGCCAGCCTGTTTGTAGACATTGATATTTTATGCCTCCCTTAGAGATGATTGTGTGTTATTGTATTTGAATATTTATTTACATTTTAAAAAATCAATTAAACAGTTGCCAGCTGAAAGGGAGAGCAAGTTTGGTGTCCAAACACTAGCCTTCTGTAACACTGGCATCTCCTGTCTAATGCTGTCGCTTTGTTTCTTTGAAAACAAGAGACAAACAGCAAAAACTGGCTCAGCATTCTGTCACCAGAGCAGGAAACATCCCATTGTGTGGTTGAGTACCGTGTC
The DNA here is from genome assembly GCA_013400975.1 of Atrichornis clamosus. Classification (NCBI taxonomy): domain Eukaryota; kingdom Metazoa; phylum Chordata; class Aves; order Passeriformes; family Menuridae; genus Atrichornis; species Atrichornis clamosus. The sequence goes on from WBMZ01005505.1 coordinate 153,830, forward strand.
CTGGTGGGGAGGGGGAAACTTGGGGTTATTTTCTCTATAATCACTGTAATTTCTTTTTTCTGTTTTTCTTTATTTTTTTAATTATTGTTTTTAAACACAATGGAAATACATTGCACGCTCCCTCCAAGCTGTGGAACTGTTGTTTCTCCCACAAGAGGGTTCGGTGTTTTTCAGTGTATATTTACAATAGCTACTAAATGAACACAACAGGGGTGCAGAGGAAACAGGGAGTCAGTGCATGGATTGCAAAAATATACAGAATGATAATATTATTTCCTTTCTCAAGGAGGTACAACATGTCAAAGAAGTGGTAAAAAGGAAACAGCAAAGAAGCATATCAGTAGTACATGAGCACTAACCAAGTACAGCCAGGGGTAGTATATGAGAAGGAATAACAAGTAAGGGATGTAGTAATTACACGAGGCGGAATAACGAGTAGGCATGGAAGCATTTGAGAAATAACAAGTCAGCTGGCAGTGGTATTTGAGGAATGACAAGTGAACATGACAGTATTATTTGAGGAATAATAAGTGAGCTTGGTGATATTATTTGGAGAATAACAAGAAACCAGGGGTGCTTTCTCTAGGCACTTTCCCCTGCTGTTATCTTGTGAAGGAGGTGCACAAAAGAATAAGTGGTCACAGGTTGCAAGGGTCAAGGAAACAAAATGTTTTTTTATGCAATAAGCTTCTACTAAACATAGCCTGAACAAATCATCCCTCAAAATGTAGAATTTATTCCTCAACTTTGCCTGGAGGTAAAAGTGGAAAGAACAGATTTTTTTTTTTTTCCCACTCTTCTGGCCCTGTGAGTCCTGACCATAGAGAATGAATGGCTTTAGAACTGTACCCAGACAGAAAAATCAATGCTTCATATCAGGAGGCTTCAGGGGTTAGACTCCCATGTTCATGTCAACAAGGCTATTGGTTTTCTTAATACTCCAAAGTTATCGTTTCCCCGCTGCAGGAACCCTCCACTGTGACTTGTGTGGTCACAGCTTAACAAAAGCACTTTCCCTTGGCCAACTACCAATTGGCAAAATGGCAAATGGCAAAAAAATTAATTGTTGATGAGGTCTATATTTTTCCAAAGCAGACCATTAACAAGCATATGAAAGTTAGCATTTGCTGCTGGGATTTGTTCTATTAAAATTATGCTGGTTTGTGTGTGCTATGGAGGTCACTACTGTTTCACTGATGATTCACGTTTTGAGCAAAACTATTGCTGGGATAAAAATTAATAAGTATTGGAAAACTGGAATTAAGGAAGGTGGGCTTTTCTTCCTCCCCCTCCTCTCTCCCTTGGCTGGCTATTCCTGCTATTTGTGTGAAAAGGCCTCTGCTTCCTCTGGACAGGTTCCTTCAGGCTTGGTCGTGTCACTGTTTTAATCTGAATGGGTTGTTTTGTTCCGCAGTCATCACTTCTGTGTTAATCACTTCTCCCTTGTCAAGAAAGTCTTACAGTTTGTCAATAGAATTATGTTACATGAGGTTAAAATCATGTTGCTTCGAATAATACTTTTTATCATCACAAGGTATTAAATAGACTACCTGAAAATGAGACCCTCTTTGAATCTCTGTCAATTTAATTAGTGTAACAACTATATTTGGCTTATTGGGCAGGGAAAAGCCAACCCTATGAGCTATTGGAGGGAAAATTGGCTACTGTACAGTTGCAGTATCATCCTGATGTGCATACCGAGAGCTAAGAGACTTAAATGTTGCATCAGGTTAGAGGGGCATTTTGTGGTCTGGTTAATTTGATGGCTTCCCCCTCCTCTAGCCCCCCTTTAAGTATGTTACTGATGCTTTTTTTTTTCCCCTCCTGATTTTTTTTTTTTTCTTTTCCTGTGCTGTCTTTAGTGACACAGTGCTAACACCGAAAATGCTGGCGGCTACAGTGAGCATTGCTCACCCAGAGCAATCGGATGAAAAGGCAGTGCAGATGTAATTTGTTTTCAATGACTGTTTCAAAAGAATAATTGTGGTGACATTGTGGGATCAATATTATAGATTTTTGTTTTCAAGTACACTGTATGTGTGGTGCTAAGGGGAGGCAGGAAATATAACACTGCAGCCTGAATACAATAAAAATGGATTGAGGTCTGTGGGTATTGTCGGCTGGTAGCCATCATGGGTTTGGAACATCATTGGTGGGATTACAGCGCCTGTCCTCTGGGCTGGGATTTCATTGTGAGTGCACACACACATTTGCTGCAGTTTTCCTGCTCAGCTCCTTAAGGGACCTGCTTACTGCACTTGTATAAACTAACAGTGAATGAGGCGCTGCAAACGCCGCCTCGGTTCTCGCCTCTAACAAGTGGCGGGATTGAGGCTGGGGGTTCAAGTTTGCTGCCATGTCGTTTAATTTGCCACGCTATGTACAGCGTACCCAGCAGAACCTGAGGTGTGCAGGGGTGGATTTGCACACCTATGTGAGCGTTTCAATTCTCCTTCTGTCCCCCATCTCTCTCGGCCACCATGCTAGATAAAACTTCTTTAAGGCACCTGAGAGAGAGAGAAACAACACTTCCAGAGAGCAGCCTGCTGATAGAACCTACTCCTAACAATATGGTGAGTGTCATTTTAAAATACCAAGAGAAATATGATGTAGTGATCAAGGACTTCCTGCTTTAAGGGTTTCATGTATCAGGGTAACTAGACAAAAAATGTAGTTCCCAGGGTGAAAATTATATTAACAAAGAATTAGTAATAAAGCTGAATAAATGTAATGAGATGTGAAAGAGAGTGCGTAGCACATTTTTTTTCTGTCTTTCATAATTAGGCCCTGAAAGAAATGGAAATTCAGACAAAACACCTTCCTCATTACCAATTTAAATATTACAAATTAAAATGTGTTGTTATTGGACAGATGATTGTTTTGTGTTTTAATTCAAGAGGTAAAGATGCTGCCTTTGGTTCCAGTTGCTATTTTAGAGGAAAGGATTTTACAGAATGGTTTTAGCTGATTTTCTTTTCAGCTGAGATAAAATTTCAAATTTTCTCTCTGCCAGATTCTCCCCTTTCTTTCTTGGCTGAAATGATAGTTACCCAAACTCTGCTGACAGTCTGTGCACTCCAGGGGTGGCCCAGAATCATCCTTTGTTATTCTCACAAGCCATTTATCATATTTATTAAATCACATAGATTTCTACCATAAGTTGGAAAAACAGTATGTGCTTAATTTGGACCAATTAATTCCACAACAAATACACTCTCTCTTGGCCTCTTTTATAAACCAGAACATCAAACAGCTGTTCTCTCATCCCAGCGAAACTAGTATGTAACATTTTTAGTCAGCTTTTACTAGCGAGTATTGGATAGCAGACACTTACAGGGATCTATTTCAACCAGTAAATCCTGGTAATTTATTAATGACTCAAAGCTTATAAGAGAAACTCTATTTCATGAAGTTTTTATTTCTGCATTTTATAAATCTTCAGGCTAACAGTCAGTAATCTCCAGTTCCTTTCTGTCTCGGTGTTGTGTTACAGGTCATAAAACTCCTTTCTAATAGAAGAATAATACATGTTCCTATTTGAAAAACAAAATATGCAAAACAACATTGTGCTTTGAGGGCAGTTTCAAGCCCCTGACATGGGTTCCAGAACAAAAGCTACCTTTGCACTCTTTACCATGGCTGTTCAGTCATTCCATGTGTGTCATGGCATAAACACCTATCCCAAGGATCTCTCTCTATTTACATCCTGGTGGGTTTGGTTAGAGGCTGAGGAGGTCAGGTGACACTGTGTGTATTTATACGTGTTATCCTAAAGGAAATCCACACACAGGCCTGATGAATATTTGGAAATGAGAAAAGGTTAGAGGAGCACTGAGCAGCTCAGCTGTGTTCGACACCTCTGTGGGGCTATAGGGGCTCCACTCCTTCCATCAGTTACAGAAGCTTTGTTTATCTCTTTTATCTCACGGTGTCTATCTGGTTCTATCTCTGATGCTTGCCCTGTGGTTAGAGGAGATGACACGTGTCTGGTAGTGGCACCACCATCATCCACCACCAGTAGATTGTTGGCAACTGGTGTAGCTTTGAGCTGATGTTACTTTAAATTGCACCTGACCACCAACTAATGCAGATGTGCTTCCAAAACACATGGGTGGAGCTGTGGCTGTGGATTTGCTATGCTGGAAAAGATTAAGAAATGCTGTACAAAGCATTGAACTTAGATAAAGGTTTAGCCAGCTACTGCAGTGCCTGTGAGACAAGTGGGAGTAGCCTTTCCGGTGTTTGCTTTGAGCTGCTTTGGAGTTTGTCTTTTTTGTTTTTACAATCTCCGAGAGCAAAGGCTATTTGAAAGTGGCTCTGCTGTGAGTGTGGATGGTCTGCAAGAGGTGAGGGAGTCAGAAACAGGGTTCACAACATCTCTTTCTACTCCATGCTGCCTGACAGAACCAGGCCTGCAGAAGTGGGATTGCCCATCACATCCTGTTCAAGCGTGCAGGGATTGCTCAGGGCTGTTTCTCCGTGAGGAGGCAGCAGAGTAGGACGTGGCGCTCCCATGCCGCAGCCTCAGGTCCATGCCCTGACTGTCACAGAGTGGCTGGATGCATTGATCACGGTGTAAAACTCAGGCGCTGTCTTTGAACTGGAGTTTGACAACAGCTTGCTGGGGTAAGAGTTTGCCAGTACAGTGCTCCAGCTTTTATTTTCAAACAATTGAGGTATCTGAGCTGGTGCCTAACATTATGGTTTGGGAAGGGCAATAAAACCTTGTATCTTGGGATTTCTTCCTCACTGGGAAACCAGGAGGAACCTGGAATGGGTTTTACTCAACTCTGATATCTTTGTACTGCTTGTGCTTATTCCTCTCTGCTAAATCTTCCATCTAGATTGCTTACAGAGCTCTTTGTAGCAATCAAGCTTTGTCCATGATACAAGTCTGTGCTTTGCTCTGCTTTTGCTCTCCCAGTCCCCTGCTGCCACTCCCCTTCCTCCTTTTCCTTTGGTGTCCTTCACCATCACAATTTTAGTAAACCTCAAAGTATCTTGAGGCAAAGCTGACACCTTTGCCTTTTCTGCCTTCTGAAAAATAAAATAATACAGGAAAAGCAACGTTCCCCCCAGTGAAATTCCTACAGACTTGTTCCATGAAATGTGTCGTTCAGTAGTTCCCTGGTTTCTGTGTAGGGACATAGGTAGAGCACCTGAGTTTGGGAATCAAACCTGGAATTATGGAAATGTGTGCAGACCAAGTAAATGGCTTTATAACTGGAATAAAACATGCAGTTGCTATCTGCTGACTAGTAATAAATTTGAGACTAATGCAAAGTGTTAATATTTTATATTGCTTACCTTTTTGGTCCTATTCTTTATTTCTGAAAAGATGTGTCAAAAAATGAAAGCTGCATATACAATATAAACTGCATTTCTTCACTTCTGAGTCTGTGGTTGATTAACCTTAATACATATCTATATTAATTTTTCTGGATTAATTTCTGCTGAATCTTTAGAAGGAAATGAATAAATGGTGTTTGCCTAGCTAATCTTGGGTCTGTTTTCTTCAAATTAGGATTATGTTATTTTTATAGAATAAAGGTTGTATTTGCTATCTTGCCAATACAAAGGTATTCAAACTGTAGAACTCTTCATAAATAAAATATTTTAAATGTACATTTAACTATTTGCAAGCTGATCCATTAGTCAGTCATATTTTTGTGTGATAATTCAAAATTTTGAGTACATCAGGCAATATGAATTTCTGAGGTTTGTCTTTAACTGAATGAATCTATTCTGCTGCTGAAGTATTTGCATTGAGATGCAGAGCCTGAGATGTGGTGCTCATTTGAACAGCTTAAAAAATTTACTTTTATATTACCTAGGTTAGCAACTGCAGTTTTGGAAACTCAGATCTCTTGTGCTGTTAATCAAAACATGGTTTTAAAATCTACTTAAGTTTTTCTTTTTCACAAAAACTGTATGTAAACCTATATATTATATATAATTGCATAACCAAAAGATTGTAGTTGTCTTTAATTTGTTTTGAAATATTAATTTGTTGAGTCTCAAACTAATACAGCATTCACCATTTTATTTTAAATTGGTGTGTTTGAGCATAGAATATTTTCAGAGTCAACTTTGAGAACCTCTCATCTTGACAGATAGTTGTTAATGCTCTAAATGCTTTTTATTTCTCCCTTTATTATTTTACTATGATAAAATGTTAGCTGACATCAAATTAATTTAAAATCATAATTTTTGAGGTGAAAATTTTGCCTACGGTCAAAAATACATGTCATGTATTGCATGGTTGCATAGGTGTTGATAGTCTGCTTTTAGTGTATACAAAATTGTTCTTTAAATAATTATTTTTAAAGGCTGGTCACAGGTGGGGAAAATTTGATAGAGAGGGTGTTGGCTTACTCCCAAGTTCTTTGCCTGAACATGAAAATCGAGTATTTGATATTTATTTCATTAAGGTAATCTGACTTCTTTTCTAAGAAATTCTACTTGGAAAAAAGCAGTTCCTTTCAGGTACTGGCTGTTGGTACGGAGAAAGAGAACGTCAGGCTAAAGGAACAGAAGATGATAAGGATGTCACCTGTTCTTGCAGTATTTTCCACAGTTTTTTTCTTGTGAAAATTATGCCATGAGAAAAGAAAGGGTTTGTATGGATTTTCCTTTTGTGTGGTTAGGATAAGGCTTTGTTGGATGTCACTCACTCACTCACTCATAGTGATATTGCAGACAGGTAATCCAACAGCTACAACTGTGCTCCAGCAGAACAAATAAAGGATTTGGAGAGTCAAACAGGTCTAGAGGAATTGAGTGTTTACCATCACAGGAAATAGACTTTCATAGTTATTTTTCATGGCCAACATTGCTTCTTGAGAGTCATCATATTTTATGAAAACTTTTATTAGCATTTCCGAATGACCTTACCCCCATTGTGTTTTTATCAGCCCCAAGAGCCATAACCTTTTAAAAATATTTTTTATCATTATAAACACAATAAAGTAAGCTGTCTTGCACATAGATTTGTAGATCTCATTAGAGATATTTTTAAAAAAGGTGCTTCATCTCTTGGGAAGAAAATGACAAGTAGTAATCTTGGCATGCAAAGTTTTCAGACAGGAACAGTTTGTTGAAATAGATTGTTTAATCTTTCCAGCATTGTTTTGGAGTGGATGTACTTTTTAATTGCACTTTTGCACAGCATTAGTGAGGGAAAGACAAGGACAACTGAAAACAGATGCTGTGGCAAGATCAGTTAGGTGGTATTCCAGGTGAAAAAATAGCCAAGTATTTGCTTAAGATATCAGGTGTTATCAAAGTCAAACATGAAAAATGACAGTTTTAAAACTCATTAAAGTTAACATTTGTCTGTATTGTAAATGAGGTATATTCCCTAGGGTAGTTAACAGCTTTGGTGGCACTAGATGGGGATAATTTTTCAGATGTACTGTTTGCAGTGGGCCAGTGTCCTAAGGCTTTGCTTTAAATGGCCTTTTTATGCAGTGGGATAATGGGCAGTTTGTGCATTGCTAAATCAGCCCTATTTTGTTAGGAATGTTACAGTCAGGGCGCTTACAATTTGTCAGAGGAAATGCAGAACATCTCTACAGGAGTCTGTTTAAGAGGACATCATTTCTCGATAAGCTCTTGCTTAGGTCAACATGCAGCACTGCTCTTACACTATTCCCCTGTTGCTTCTGCCACACGGGAATGCTCTGATTTATTAGGATTGCACAAGTCATGTCCTCTGCCTGACTGAAACTACAACGTGGAGATTTTCTCTTCCCTCCCCCTTTTCAAAAGGAAATGTAGAAGGTTACTTTAAAGCCCTCTTGAAGTGTTTCTGAGAGGACTTGTTTCAATGAAAGGAAATACCCGTGTGCTGTACAGGATCTCTGTGGCACAGCTGCATGTTATAAATACATCAGGACTATCATCCTTTTAGAAAGTGTGCTCTTTGAGAGGGTTGGCTGTATGACTATTATCAAACTACTGTATAATGCTTGTGGTGATGTGCAAAGACAGCACAAGGAGATTATGAACCTAGTGAATGTGGTACAAAAACATCCAGCGACTAATGGCATTAGAGTTTTTTAACCAGAGCATAAAAAACCCCCCCAAATACCTACATAAAAATCCAGAAGTCAAAGTGAGTTGCAGTGATGGATACTTCAAATGCACGTCCTGTCAACTTTTTAATTACATTTAAATTGTAGAGACACTTCTCCTATAATACTGGCTTAATGAACGGTGATTCCTTAGTCAAACCTGCTTTAAAAATAGTGTACAGTCCAGGGTTGTGTTAATTTCCCATTTGATAAAGGTGCTAACACTGTCATTCAGCCTGCTATTAGTAAGAAATTTCTGGTTTGTTTCAGTATTGTGATATTTTAAACTCAATGCAGCCAAGGACATTTTTAATGAAAAGAAAAAAAAGTGATGAAAAGCTTTAGTAATTTTGTGTTTGATGCCAATTGTAATATGAGAAGTGCAGAAAATATTTTGAAGGGGTCAAAGCTATTCATCTTTATTGTTTTCCTTTTTTAATTTTTTTTTCCTTTAACACTGATTTTAACTGTCTACAGGCATTTAAGTCCAGAATAGTCTACCTTCTCTGCAAAGAGATAAAACATCAGAGTTTCTCTTAAAATACAACTTGGGTGGCTGTGAGTAACCTTCCCTGGAACTGAAGTAACTTCATTATTGTGATTCACAGGGACTCATTCCTTCTGTTTTTTTCCCCCACTTTTCCAGCTGCTGTTTAGCACTCTTACTTCACCCCTGCCTTTCTCTTTTATATCTTCCTGAGATGCTCAGGGGTAAGAAGCCTTTTTTTTTTTTTTAATGTTTTATAAATACATGAAGTAGAAGTTTGTGTAGGCTTCCTGGATTTGCATGAGCCTTACAAAGGTCTTTCCTTCTTTGTAACTCTTTATGGTCAAGTCTTCAAGGTCTGGAATGATCAAATGAAGCAGGGGAGGTAGTCCTGGAGTTGGTAATAAGGCAAAATAAAGAAGAAATGATGGAAATCCCGTCGTGTGACTTGTTCTATCTGCTGTCTGCAAAGAAGCATGTCTGCAAGCGATGCCAGTGCTGGACCTGACAATCATGGAGGACATTAGTTACCCACAGCAGGACAGCAATCTGTGAGCAATCTGCTCGAGCAGAGGGCAGGGATGGGGAGGAGAGGGCTGAGGAGTGACTGCTGCACCACGGGCTGTGTACTGAGTGGGTAATTCCAACCCAGGACTGTGCTGAGCAGTGATTAACAGCAGAAGTACCTTCTGCTGGCACTGCAGAGTTGTGTGGCTGCACTTCAGTTTGATATATAGGTAGCTAAATCAGTATGATTAGACTGTGCAAATTAAATTGATGTAACATCATATAAGCATTGCCTGGAGAAGAAAGAATTTGATTTTCAGAAATGCTGGATACTTGCAAAGTTCAGCTGCCTAAGGATTGCTTTGAAAAAATTGAATCTTTGGTGTGGAGCCTTTGTTTTACAATGAGAAAGAACTGATTTTTAGGTAAAAGACAAGGAAAAAAAGAGAGAATTTACAAGATATGGTCAGAAGTAGAGACAAAAAAATCTCAAAATAATATTTAGGCTCAAATATATTCTATGAAATAAAATAAGAACACAAAATGGCACGTAATACCCAAAGTAAATTTCACTTCAATAAAGTAGTTGTAAAGCATTTTTGTGAAAGCGTTAAATGAACATGTAGGAAATTGATATTATCTTAGGAAACTTGTCACTCTAGAGTCACTACTTGACATTCAGTTATTTTCAGTTTACTGTCAGGTACAAAATTATTCTAATAGCCAGCATTAATTTTCTGGAGTACTACAAAGAGCACTATTTGCACTCCTTACTTAAAAGCCTTAAAGGAAAGAAAAAGTACAAGTACTTACTTTCCCCAGAAATCAGCTCTCTGGTCTGCAGTGAGGGAATGAACATTTTTATATACCATCAACTTCTGTAAAATCACAGTTGCCATTAAAAGTATCTAGGGTTTTTTTGCTTTTACTTTTGATATGGTAACATTTGAAATTTAGATTACTCTTAGATCATTAAGGTAAAAGATAAAGAGACTTACCTCGTTTAAAATTAATTAATGAATTGTTAACTCTGAAACCTAATGATATTAAACTGACACTACCCTTTTTATGTCATATCATGTCTTTTTGCAGAATCATCCAGGTACTTTAGTATCTGTTCTTTAATAATGCATTTCAGCCTCCAGGAGTTGTGAAAGACAAATGCCCTCCTTGTTTTCAGAAGCGCAGTGAGACTAAACCTTTTATTGAGAGTTTTTGGGACCCCTCTTTTTACACTGCTCAAGTAGATGACCTTTCTTTTCAGGACAATATCAGCTGAAAACAATACAGATTTCAGCAAAAAATAGCAGAATATAGCTCCTGTTTTATGTGTTTCATCTTTTAGAACTGTGTTTAATGAAGTTTGGCAATCTTTCAGATTTACTATGTCTTCATTACTGAATATATTAGTAGCCTATAAAGAATCTTTTCTATGCCCGAAAGACATTGAATACAAGCAAAGAAGCAGTAGAAGTGCCTATACTGAGAGGTGACATGAACTCTACCTGCTGTAAATACAAGTTGAAATCTGGGCTATTGAAAGAGTCTGGTCAATGACATGAAGCAGCTTTTGGTCACTGAGCTCAACTGCGGAGCCTCCACAAAATGTGCTCCATGTTCAATATTGCTGTGTTGTAGAAAGAGTAGAGAGGGACTTAGAAGGCATCTTAGTTATACACAGAGAGAAATGACAAGTGTTAATGCCCAAATCATTTAATTTCAAAGAAATTGCCCACCTGTACAACTCAGGAAACCTCCAAACATACACAAAATGCTTACGGATTCTGCTCCAGTAAAAATAGAAACAAAAGGGATGAATGTGTAAAACAGGTTTAACTGAATTGAAAGAGCACTAGAAGAAAATCTAAAGAAAGAAATAGGTAAGCAGAAGGAGTCGGATCATTTGTGATTTGGTTGTATATTACTCCATGAATGGCGTAAATGTGTTTTGTTTTTTTTTTTTAATTTTGGTTTTGCTTGCATACTGTCTAAAGTATCCTCCTGAGCTCACGAGGATGGTTAGATTCAGGCACTGATGCTCAGCCCAGGGGGAAGAGAGAGTGCTCTTCCCTTCCTGTGTTCATCCCTGACCTTGTATTCTCTGCATTGCTGGTAGGCAGCTCTAAGAGCTGCCAGTAGTGTCAACAACTTCACTGAGCTGGATGGGGGGGAAGAAATACAGCACTGAGCTGTTCTGCTGCCTTTTTACTCCTGACACACCCCATATGCTGAGATGGTGGGTGGCAGTAGGAGAGCTGGCACGTTAACAGCAGTGTGTTCCCCGTGCCAGGGGAGTAATCTGTTGGCTGGTTAAATCTCATTTCTGATTCATCTTCACTTTCTGAGTAGCTCTAAGAGGCGAGATCCTCACAGAAAACCCAGCTCTTGGAGTGTGTGACTGCAGTCTAGAGGAGACTCTGCATCTTGTGCCTTGAAACTCTATTTTGAATATTGATTTTAATATATTTAAAATAACCCCCAAAATCTAAAGTGTCTGGAACTGCAGTGCATTAGAAATTTTAATGGAAATAATAGAGCTGTTTGCCCTTGTTAGGTTTTTCAGATATGCACGTGCATGTGAAAATTCACTACACCAGAAAATTCAAGTAGACAAATCAAAGCAGAAACAAAAAAACTTATTTTCTCTGTTAATAACATTGCTTGTTAAACAGAAGTTGGCATAGTATCCCAGTGTGAAATTGCCAAGAAAAGATTGTTAATTTGGCATAAGCTTTAAGTTGTTTCATTCAGTATCACATGAAAATGAGTAGAATTATATGTGTGTTTGTACTGTGCATTTCTAGTGAAAAGGAGGATTTGCATCACAAGGAAAATAGGTGTGCACCATCAGGGGGAGTTCATGTTCGTTTGACAACCCCAGGACTTGGCAAACAAATGCAGCAAACTTGGAGGCAAGCAGCAGAGAAAACATTCTGCAATGTTTTGCTGGAAGAAGCAAAATAGAGCAGAATCAATCATCTTTTCAATGAGAGTTTGAGGTGACTTGGGCCCTGCTCTCAGCTCTGCTGAGGACTTGTACACTTTTCTCTGCTAGTGCAGAAAACTTTCCTTCCAGCAGGGTTGGTACAGGGCTCTCTTTTATAACTGAGCCCCCCATCTGCTGGGGTGATTTACCCTCTGTGGAGTTACAGAGTCTGCTGGAAAGGGAGTGGTCCTTGCTGCCTTTGGGCAATCATGTCTGTTCCTCATGCATCAAACTGTACTTGTCAGCTTTCCTTCTCCGCCCAACAGAGCTGCAAAACTGGGGGAGGGGGGGAAATCCCTTCAACAACAGAGTTACTAATTGACTTTTTCTCTTACTGAACTGCTGTAAGTATCTAGAGGTATTTGGTCTTGTTTTTTTTTTTTTTTTTTGTTTTTTTGGGTTTTTTTTTGGTTTTTTGGGGTTTTTTTGTTTTTTTAATCTAAATATCTAAATTTGCCTTTCTTTATGTCTGCCTATGGATGCAACAGAACCCCACTGGCACAGTGCAGAGTTTCTGCTTGGTTCAGCTTGAATGTGTCCAAGGCTGTTTCTTTACACCTACCTTTCATATGAGGGGTCAAATCAGAGTTATACCAGAAAGTACACAGAATAAAACCCTGATTCCTCTGAAATCAGTTTGATTTTTCACTGTTGTATTTGTTTAGACTAGGATTCTAACTGAAGTTACCTGGAGATAGGAAGTTTTTCCTAGTGGGTTCATGATGCTGAAATATTTTTCTTCACATCTGGAAAAAGACAACAGAGAGCACAGGAGTGCAGCAGAATTCAAGGGGATGGCAAAAATAAAAGCCACCCAAATAAAAACAAACCAAAATAATAATAATAATAATAATAGGACTGCCTTTCTCCACTCCAATGTTCCTGGTGGGACTGGCCTTTCCTCTTCAGTCTGCAGAGCAGTGAAGCAGTTCTGCAAGGGCACCTCTGGCTTTGGGGGAAGTCTCTTCCTCCAGCAGCTCCTTGTTGTTGGAAGCTTCCATTCTTCTGCATTATTGGCCCCCCTCCTTTCTCTGTGTGCAGGAGATTTTGGCTGTTTGGCTGTGGGCTGGGCACGCACTGCAGGCTGTGCTTGGAAAGAGCTGTCTGATTCCTCCTCAGCCTCTGGGATGTTGTGCAGCCTTCTCACCACCCCCTGCAGCTCAGCCACCTGCTGCAGGGCCCTTCCCTGGGCTCACCTTCTGCAGACAAAGGTCCAGGCTCTTCCTGCAGCCAGGGCTGCACTGCAGCCTCTCCCTTCAGCACTGGGAGCATTGCCCCTGCCAGAGTTGATGGTGCTCTTAAATGCTATTGCACTTGAATTTTTCTTAGTTCACAATCAAACACGTTAATTTAGAAATAAAAACCCTCCATGGGTAATGAAGTGGAGCAGCTGCAGAACAAGTTTTTGTTTTGCCACTTGTGTGACAACCAGTGGCAGAGAAGCAGAGAGGAGAATTGGAAATGATAGTCTCCTAAACCACTCCAAAAGGAATTATTAAACAATGTCAGTCAGAACCAGAAAGTGAAGTTATAAGAGTTGTGGTTCTGTATAAGAGGAAAATTCTGTTGGTGTAAGAGTTGTTACTTTTTTCTCAAGTGTTTAGAAGTTGAGAAAACTGAAGTCTGGTTTTAGGTAAAGAGAAATCAACAGTTTGTACCAAAAGTGTTCTGAAGATACAAAGAAGTATTAAGTATTTTTGATTAATTTTTTAATCATTTTTGACGGGGGAAGTGGCACAGCAAAGGAAGCAGGTATCCTTGAACCTAATTTTGTGCATTGATGATTAGGATGCTTTTGGTACCTTCCTACAGACTGGCATATATAACATTCAGGCTAGAAATACAAAGTGAGAGAATAGAATTGCTTAGGAGAGACTCGTGCTTGCCTTTCTGCTCCGCAGTGGATTTGTGTGGGTTTGGCTGAAATCCCCTATCTGCTTTATTTTGTTCATTACCTTGTTCTGTGCTGCACAGGGAGAGAGCAGTGAGTTATCAGGCGTAGGACTGAAGGGGAAGATGAAGATAGCCTTCTTGTGCCACAAGAAGTGGGAGGTGAAGCAGCAAAGACAGGAAGACTGATTCAGGAAGATAACAGAGTAGCTTACAGCGTGGGGGACAGGAGAGCTCCTTAAAGGTAAAAGAACTGACAAAATTTCACAGCAGGCACTAGTGGGAGATGAGAATCCAAGGGAAGCATCATGCCACGTGAGAAACAAGCTTTCATTGATCACAACGTGCCAGGGTGTCTCCATGAGAGCACTGTCTAGGAAACCATTAACTGTGGTGAGGAGGAACACAGCATCTGACAACTTTTTGTTTGGTTTTTAAGAGGTACACATTAAAAATACATCTAACGTATGGGACACAAAGAATCTAAATAATGTTATTAAACTTCTGGTAGATGTGAATCTCCAGGGATGTTTACATATGCTTTTGAAGAAAACTGAAAAATATTAGATTTTGCGTTTCCAGGCTTAATTCATCATTTTATTTTGTTCTGCTTAAAGAAATCTATGCAGAATTATTAAGTTGCTTAAAATAAGCCCAAAATAGAGGACTGAGTTTTATAAACATTTTACATATTTGTGTTTAATTTGTTGAAAATAGGATAAAATCTGCTCACATTTGGCATTCCGAACACAAATATTAGGAACCCAATCCCCTGATGCAGTATAATTTTTAACAGTACAATTTAACAGTCTTCCAAAAGATATTGTGCACACTTTTATTTCACAATAAGGGTTTTTTCTTTAGTATAGAAAATAATACACATACATGTCTCTGTACTTTATGGATTGAACTACTGTGTGTTGGTTTCTGTGCACATCTGCGTTCACTGCAGAAGAAAAAGGAAACAAAGTTCCACCAAGTGTTTGATTTGGAAATATATTTATTTAGCCAGCTCAAAAAATTGGATTAGGAGAGAACAGGGCATGGAGGGTCTTCTACCTCTAAAATATAAACCTTCTGTCTCCCAGCACGGGAGTGTTAAGTGCAGAGCTTTTAACTTGAGAAAATATGCAGTTCATGTGAAAGGTTTGATAGCACTATATACCCACCAAAAGCTTAAATGTGCCTGACTGGTTTTATGGAAGACAGTAAATTAGTCTTTCCTTTACCTCTGACAGGTGAGGAGCAGTTCTTGCATGACCAGTGGCTCTCACCACATGTCCCTACCACACAGGTGAGGCTTCCTGCTTCAGAATGATGACTGGTAAGAAAAACAAGATGTCTTTGCTGGTTATAAATTTAACTCTTCTATGATTAGCCTGGGCCAATTAGGACACCCCTGGGGTTCAGACTATGGCTCAAGTACAAGCTTGAAAGCCTGATTAGCTGAGGTCTCTTGATACTTGTTCTTGGTAGTAAATGCTGGCACATATAGTATTGATTTTCATTTAGATATCTTAATGTTTCCAGACAATCCTAGCAGATGTGGGCTGAACTCAGATCTATGAGAGTGCTGGGCTGCAATCTGCAAGCATTTTTCTTGCCATTTTGTTTCATTTTTCCTAAACTTAACTGATTTGGAATCAGGAGATATAAATGAAAAATGCAGAGTTTGCCTATCAATCATGGCATGTACAAACATTGCTACTGCCCTTTTCTAACATCCTATTACCACTGGGTAGTTGGCTAGTCAAACAGGAATAAAAATTACACTGCAAACATCATAAGTTAGGCTTGATTTGTTGAGCAAGAAGCCTGACAATTCTGTAAGAGTTATATACCTCAGCCTCGCTGAAAATCAGCCTTGTTATGGCTCTGGTACGTCTATAAAGATTGTTCATTTCATATAAAACAGCTACCTGCACTGAAAGGCCTGAAAGGAAGAATGATGCTGGTTATAAATATAGAGGAAAATCTATTTGTCTGCCCCTTCGTGCTGTTAGCGAGTCACACGACGCAGCCCGGCCGCGCTTCCTCGGCAGCAGGGGGAGTTTGCCATGGCCACCTTTCCCTTTCATCTTCTGGCCTGGGCTGAAGCACATCATCTCTCTTTGTCATATGAGATAAAGCAATGAAGTGTGACCAGTGCCACCGCATTGCACTCTGCCCACCAGGAGCACGTTAATGATAATGAAAAACTATACTGCGCTGCATTTAAACTAAATGTGAGCGTAAGGCTGTCTGTCGGCAGACTGCTAGAACAGTTAATGTCATAAAAGATAAATAGAAATTATTAGAATTGGCTTGGAAGGGATTTTTTATAGAGCAGGGTTGTATTCCTTTAAAGTTATACATTATCAGACTGTTAAATCTAATTTCAGGCTACCGGGCAATTAAAATGATTAACATTATTTACTCATATAGTTCGATTCATTAAGGTTTTAAACACCCTTTACACACTATTTATGTTGAAAATAGAGAAATAATGTGTTAAAATGTCTTGGATCATTAATCATTCAAATTTGCTGTATAGCTACTTTCTCAAAACCTTAGCACCACAGTGAATATTTACAAACCTGAGAGGCATTTTGAAAGGATGAGCAAAATCAAATTCCACCCACCTCTATGTCCAAGAGACAGTCGGTGGTTTCCAAGCCTATTGTGTTTGCAAGAAAAATCAGGCAGAAAAATCGTAAGATTATCTTAAAAGTTATTCTACCCAGGGGCTTGTACAAGTCTTGTCTGTGTTCACCTGGGGGCTTCCTCCCTCTTTGACATGTGAAGGGAACAGCATGGATGCTGTTACTGAAGCTGATAGGAACTCCATGTATAAAGTCTTTTGTACTGAAATGGAAATATACTCTGAGTCTGGCACTTAGTTTTCAAGTGTATCACATGGAATTTCATATTATCTACTGACAAACCAGTTTATTAGATGGATATAAGAAGAGATCGTCAGGCTAGTAAATGCTGCCATTAGTCAGAGGTGAAACACCCACTTCCCCTCTGTGTTGGCATTTATAACAACCTTTGAAATACTGTGGGAAAAGTCATGAAAGTCAGTATACAGTATGTGACAGGACAATTACAAACTGCATATTGATGCTGGTCTTTTGAAAATATTGTCTGCAGGATTTTCTTAGTGGTTTAAAACACCAAGGGTTTGCTTGTTCACTTGCTTGTCTTTATTCCTGCACCTACTGAAAACACCTTTTTGAAATAAATACTGTTAATTGGAGGAAGTGGTTTGATATAATCTAGGCTGTGGTCCCATATTCTGGGAAGCCAGATCATTATTTTTGCCTGTCCCTGGAAGCAGTGGTAGAACTCGAGGCCCACGAAGTGCCTCACAGTACACCAGGTAGGGAAGCTCAGTCCTCTCCTGGCAGAAGTTCTGAGGTACACAGGGGCCTGCGGGAAGCCTCTGAGTCTCTGAACGTCCCGTTCCCCTTAGGCCAGATCTGCTGAGCAAGGATGGCCATTACTCTTTTGTGGCACCATTAGTAAGACGAAGAGGTAATTATAATTAGCCTATTTGAAATCACCCAGGGGCTCAGCTGATGTGTCAGAAATGTGGATGGTATTCAACATGACCACACAGCTGTATTTTTTGAGCTGGCAGCATGACCCTACCTAGCACCACTGTTGTATTTAGTATCTAGGGTCTCCCACTCTGAGAATATCCAGGAGTATTCAGACAGCTCCTCAATGCTATTTCAGGAGCCTTGTGCTCTGGGTAGACGCTGCAGAAGTGGCTTCCTGATTTAGGTGTTCTGGATGAGGCACACTTACCTTACAGATTTACTGAGGAACACTGCCTTCTAATTTATTCACTTACCAGGGTCCCCAAAAGCAGTGAGAGAGAAGTGCAGCAGTCCCAGGACCATTAGTAGATGCTGTACTGACAACAAAGGTGTGCCTGTGCCCAGTCAAATGATTCCTCTTCCAGAGAAGATCTGAGAGTGGGAGGAGGCCAACGAGCTGTCAAGGATCCACACAACTGTCCTGGAAGAGACCATTTTTCACCTCTTGGATTAGCCACTTTCTCCATTTCTTCCATTACTCTTAGGCTCTGTGTAAAGCTGTCTGACATAGGGAGTGTTTCGCCATGCAGCCCCAAACCATAGTGTTTTCCAGGACAATGTCCTGTTTCTGATGCAGTTTTAGCTCTAGAAAATAAAGGCAACGGTCAGTCTGTATCAGTGAGGATGTTTCTAATGTTATTCATCATTCATTTCAAGAGCAACAAGAGCAAAGCCTTTCCCTTGAGAGACTGACAGCTGTTATCTCAGCAATACTCTAAGCTTTTGCTGACTTCAGGGAACAGAAATCCCAGAGTTACTCCTGAATTTCATGTCAATGTATGGCGGACTAAACCAGCCCACCACAAAGATAGACAGGGGCACTACAGCATTGCAGAATAAGGCTGCTAATTAGCAGCTACTCATGTGAATATTAAGATCATATTTCTTTCAAGCCATTCATTTGCTTAACTTTTTCCTACCCCAAATCCAGATGGAGGGAAGCAAGGTGGAGAAATAGTCCCTTTACCTTGGACAGAGATCTCTGCCTGTGTTCTTGGTGCTCTCTGCTGTGTCCCGTGTGTCTGTCTTACTCAGAAGCTGGGGGCTTTGGCATATTTGTGATCTCTCTGGCACCCCTGTGGTAGTCAAGGCTTCTGCCTCCTCTTCTTAAACTTGTGCATTTGAGTGGAAGAAGGTGGAGTGAGGAAGGGAATCCAGAAAACTGAAAAGGGCTTTGCTATTCAGAGTAGTAAATTCTCCTGTTGCACTGGGTTCATACACCAGAAATTTATCCATCATTTTGATGTGTGTCAGAGTTTTGGCCTTCAAGTTAACCTGGCTGTGTTTGGTCACACAGGATTAGGATGGATGCTGGTGCCCTCAGTACCTTTGCCCAAGCTGAGCTCTCGTGGGGTTGTTGGACTTGTTTCCCCACAGGGCTGCAGATGAGTTCTGCCCAAATGATCAGTCAGAAGAATATACTGAGCTGAAAATATAACCCCAGAATATCGCAGGCCCTCACAGATATCAGTGAAATACAGAATAAAAAATTTAGTCTGGGTCTCTGCCTTTTCTATTTTGCTAACAATTAGAATTATATAACATGGGAATGATTTTTATTGTTGGTATATCTGGGAAATTATTTTTCCTTTGAGTTTTTTAGGCTTCTTATACCTCCCATTGATTTTGATTATTTACTGTTTGACAAGGGGAACACAGGCAGCCCATGCTGTGCGAAAGATCAGAGGTGCCTTCATTCCTCAAGGCTATTGCCTTCTTTAATTCTTCAGTGTAGGATCAGTGAACTGATTGCATTTTCTTCTGTTTGACACTTTATATTTCACGTTTCTTCATCAAACTATGGTAACATGCTCTCCTTTAGAGCAAGCTGCTCCGAGAATATAACCTTTTTGTCTTGGCCATTATTGTAACCCTTTGGTGCCTTGAAACAGCGACTTTCAGCCACTGTCCTGATTCATCGTCTTTCAGTTACACTGGATGGAGTTGAGTATCTTGTTAATCCACTTTTTGTGCTTTTCTTTTATTGGTGTTATATGTATTTCATATTTAATCATTGCATGATGTGGCTTGAGGGTAGTTGTTCTTTGATTTTTTAATTTTTTTTTTCCTTCAACCAGGATACTCTTACAGGCCTAAGGGGAGATTTTTTAGCTGTAAACACTGTATGCCAAATCTGGTAGTAAAAAGCACAGTTCAAATATTTGCAAATAGAAACAAATAAATGTACACTCTATTTGGGCATGTAGTTATGTGTGTGCATTTCTGAAAAATAGCTCCTTGGACAGACATGTTTTACAATGGTGGGAAAGAAGCCAAAGGGATATGAGTGTTTTGAGTCTTGCTACTTTCTGAGTGATCCACTTTGTATTAGAAAATATTTAACGTAAGTATCTGAAGTAGAAAAAACAGAAGTTAGTCCTGTCAAACCTGGCTTTAGGTTATGGTTCCAAAGATTTTGATCAAATAGGCTTCTCTCTCCTTTTTTGTATTATAAGATATGCAATGTAGTACATATTTCTAGTGACTAATGATTGTGCTGTGAGTCTCTGTAAATGAAAACTTGGGTGATGTTAGATCAAAGTCTACAGTAATTTCATAATTTCTTTGAGAAGAAATGCTTGTTTTCAGCTCTAGTTGGTATCAGTCTAAATGAATCAGTAAAATGGGATGATCTCAGCTCATATAAATAATAGCAGCCCTCTCCTGTTAGAAATTTCTTTCTTCTGGAAAAGCCAGTTGTCCCACATTAATGCATTTTTAATCAGAAACACTAAGCCCCATATGGTATTTTTTAACACATTTGAGAACCCTGGTTAAGACAGAGCTCTAAATGTACTGGAAACCAAAATTCAATGTTGTTCAACACGCAAGAGAATGTGCAAAGAGTAGACCCTTGATTTCTGTCTTATTCTGCTTATTGGTTTTACAATTCTGGATCTCATTCTCTTTCCTATTCTTCTTTCTCTGCTTGGTGTTCTTTTTGGTTTTGTTTTTTTTTGTTTGTTTGTTTGTTTATTTTTGTTTTTTGTGTGAAATGACCTTCATATTACCATATAATGTGGTTCATTCTCTCTCTCTGTCTTAAACATAATGAAAATTAGGAAAAGCTCTCTGAGAGATGAACATAAACCAAGAGGGTAACATTCTAGAATACCAGGGGATGCTGAGAAAGGAAGTTCACAATACTTCAGACTAACAGAATATTAGGGCTTAAGATAGGGCTTGCCTGTAGAATTGCTGTGCGAATAGAGTTTGCTCACGCTTTTGTGAAGTTCATCCAAACAACCCTACGTTTCAGGTTTAATTTTGAATTTTTATTAGTTTAAAGTAGATCTTTTAGTACCAATTAAAAATGTTAACATGGTGTTTTCTAAAACTTGTGATTTTTCAGCACAGAATCATGTAAGAATGGAGGTGGGAAGGTCAGCGTGTTTAACCAGCAGCCCAAAGCAGGGCCAGCTGTGTGAGGCTGCTCGGGGCCACGTCCTGCTCAGTGTTGCAGTGTTTCAAGGGTGGAGATTGCACAGCTTTGCTGGGTGCTTGGGTCAGTATTTGACCACCCTCTCATCAAGTAAGCAAGCAATCTAATGAAGTTTTCCCGTATTACAGCTTGTGTTCCGGGGGTGTGCAAACCTGTGGGCAGACGTTCCACGTGAAGGCAGAATGAAAAACACTCAGACCCTTCACTCCCTTTTTAACACTGAATTTCCTGTGCCCTTTGATCAGTGGGCCCACACTTTCTTTAACCTTCCTCTTGTTGCTGTTTTGGTTAAGGAAACCCTTCCTATTCTTCCTAATATCCCTCACTAGTTTTAGTTTGATTTCTGTAACCCATCCCTGCATTTTTGAGCAATATCTCCGCTTGGTGGCACATTGCCACTGTCACCTTCTGTGTGTGTCCTTTCCATATCAGCAGAAGTTCCTTGTTCATGCACGGTGGCCTTCAGACACACTTGCTCAAATTCCTGCATGTTGGAACAGGCTGCTTCCGGCCTTGAGGAGGTTTTGTGCAACAACAACAAAAAAATTCTAGGGAGAAAAAAAAAAGTAATAATTCAGTTTCTAGTTCTGGCCTGGCAATTGCAAGGTAAGCAAATATACTTCTGTGTGTGTGCTAGGAAGCAAAACTGCCCTTAATGGTAAATTTGGCAACAGAAGAAGAAATGACAGGGAATGGGGAGTGGTAATGAAAGGGTTTAATTTCAGCATGCACAATTCAGAGCTTGAGAAAAAGTGAGATAAAATTCTGTCTTGACAACCTGTAGTTCAACTACCCTTCTCAGCAGAAATAGCCCCTGTGTAGGGTGATTGTCTGGCTGACAAACAGGTCTGTGTCACTTCATTATACAGAACATCTTTTGCTTCAGAATTTTTACATTCATTTTAATAAGTAGAATGTAAAGAAAAATTAATTACTGGCCAGTACATGGTGCTTTTGGAGGGAACTATCAATTCATGAGGAGGATAGAGCTTACCCTCTCTCTGGGTGTGCACGAGTTTTAAATGGGCTAAAACATGCAGGATGGAAAAAGACCTTATCAGAGGCACACTTAGAAGTAACTACCTGAAATTATTGTTCAGCACACCTGGAGTCTCTTTCAAGCCATGTGAGGCCACTTCCCGCAGTGTCAGCACCAAATGGTTATTCCAGGAGGATAAGAGAAGCTAGAAATTTAGTCAGCAGAAGGAAAACCAAGCATGCCAATGTGCTTCCTCAAGTTAACTTAAATTGCTCCTGCGACCCTGCAGCGCTTTGCACTGATGTACTGCTGTAACATTGCTTGAATGACATTTTGTCATTTGCTGAATGTTAACCTGCAAAAATGCAATCTTTGCTCCTTTACTCTGAGACAGGATGACATGTGCTGCAGCCCCCAGTTGTTGGGGGGTAATTTTATTCTCCTTTCCTGACAGACAGGATTCCAATAGCACCATATGTCAAAAACTCCAACCCATTCCAGTCATGTACCCACACCGTCCAGCTGTCACAGCTATAATTATTGAAACTAAAGCCCAGAGAAGTTTGTAGTTTTGGAAATGCTCTAGTCTCCTTAGATCTTTACTACTGATGTTATAGCTGATTAGGACCCTGCCAGCCTTCTGTTGGTCTCTTGAAAACTGCTGTAATTCCCATTCATCATGGAAGCTAACCAGCTGCTCCAGAGCCATCCCCTCAAATGTGTTGCTTGATGTTGTACTTTGCTGTTGTCCTGACCTTGATACTTTGGATGTTCAAACAAAGGCTCCTTATTTTGTTGAAGTTGGTCCAAAAGGAACCAGTTAAGTAGATCCTGCACAGAAAAATGGAAGCATTTTTTTTGGAGGTACCTGGTGTCACTGTGAGGGCTGATGCTGATATACACTCTTTTCTTGGTCTTCCTGCCACAGCTCTCTGGCTATTCCAGGCAGGGGAGTGAGAGGCAGCAACCCCCTGGAATGCTCTGCTGTCGGGCTGACACTGAGCTTTTGGCAGGAACATCTGTCTTGTCTCTTAGTAGGGACGAAGGGGACTCCTGTAATCAGGGTTTTGAGCCTTTACAGACACTTTTGTCACTTTTAACCAAATGTAATGAAGTTTAACATCTTTTGAGTCTGTTTGAAACTTTGGTCTGAGTAGAGAGTTTAGCTGTTGGCATTTTTTACTGAAATCTTAAAGCTGAAAGCTTTATGATCTTGAGGTGTTTAAAAGTTTTAGGCTTCTTTGACAGCCTTTGCATTCATATCTCTTGCAATGCAGGTATGTGTAGTACATAAACCAGAACCCGTTTAGATTGCATTTTGACACTATAGTCTTTATTTTTTATAATTTTTCTTGCCTCCAGGAATCAGTCCCCTTGTACCCATTGCAGTAACTTACTTAAAGTGTTACTTATGCTTTTCTGGTTTGTCCATTCACTTAGAAGGCATTTTTTATTCTAAATATATGAAGGTTTTACATTTAAATAAACACGTAATTTAGCTGGCTTATATTTTGAACAAATAAAAATTGTAATCTGGTGCCTAGACTCCAATATACTGCTCTCAACCTAGGATTTTCTAAACTCTTTTGAGATGCTAGGTAAGAAAATGTCAATACATTTAAAGAGGAAATGTTTTATGGATGAAGAGAGATTTTTAAATTGTGAAAAGCAGGACTGAGTTGGAATTCCTAGACTGGAACAACTGACTAATTTGATGAAGAAACTGAAAGAGAGAAATTTGCTAAACATATTCTTTAGCAACTATCTTTTAATAATGAAGAAGCTATTCCAACAAAAACCATCACCAAAAAGAAAGGGGAATTTGATATTGCTGCTGAGAAAGCTCAGGATGACTTTGACTATTGGAAGACGATCAAGTGTGTTGTCATGCAGATCACTGGCTCCCTTTTACAGGCTGCAAGGATGATGTAGATTTAAAAGACAGACCAGATTTTTCAGAACACACATAAGAAATTATCCCAAATGGAAAATAAACTGTGTCTAATTTATGGTTAATTCATAGTTTTGAAGATTTTATTTTAATGGCCAGATTAGGAAAGAATAAGGAGATTTGGCCCGGTGGACCCTGAGGTCCTTGCTGTCTCCCAAATCTCCAGGTGCAGGGCCTTGGTTTTTTCCTCATTAACCAGTACTTGGTGGAAGCCTGAAGTCAGTAACTCCTGGACAATTGATTGCACCTGACCCCACTTTTGGGCGTCTTGGTCCTCCTTACACTGAGCTGAATAACAGTGGAAATGTTAAATAGGGGACTGAAGGAGAATAAAAAGAGCTGACAGTCAAAGAGCTCAATACAACAGGATGACCAAAGACACACAGAGAAAGTAAACTGAGGGAAAAAAAATCAACTGGAGAAGCAATCGGTGTAAAAGCAGCAGAGGGATGTGTAAGGAGAAATGTGGCGCAAGGATTGTATCCCACACAGGAGAGCCGAGGCAGACATTGAGCTGGGAGTGCCAGCAGGGACAGACCAGCCTCAGCACACAGCCTGGGACAGCCAGCACGGAATAAGGGATGCAGGGAACGTGGGGAAGTGCTCTGCACTGTGGGGTACAAAACGGATGGGACAGGTTTTAGGAGCTTCCTACTAAACCTGAAGGAGAGAATACAGGTTGGAATCAACGACATAGTAAAAACTTCAGTAAGAAACTGAAAAGAAAAAGGTGAAAGCACAGGCTCTGGCTAGTGCACAGTGAATATTGAGTAGAACACTTGTTCAGGACAACAAGACTTAAAATAAGGACCAGAACTGTATGATTAGGAGAAAGTGAAAAGAATACAGATCCCTTTCAGAAAATACTAAGAAAGAAATACTTGCAGAATGTATGAAGAAGACACAACAGATAATTTTATGTGGTATTTGTAATAAGATGGAAATGGGTGTAGCTACAATATAGCTGAATCTACTAATAATCTGTCTTGAAAATAGCTTTAGCAAGTTATCTCACAGAAATGGTATATTTTGGAAGCTTAGAGCCACCCAAAGCATTGATTAAACTAATAGAAAACATGTGCAGCTATAGAAGATGCCAATAGAAGGAATTTCCATAATCACAGGAGTGGGATGAGCCAAGTTGCTGTTACTGCTGTCGTTCTGTTTAGCATTGGTTTGGAATTAAAAGATGAAGGGAAAGGGAGGAAGAATCATATTTTATGAGAAAATAGTGAATACACAGCTTCTCAGAGGATATTCATCTTATGGCTTCATTAAAGAACCATCAGAGGTTCCTCAGAGAAGCTAAGACCAATAAGCAGAAATTCAGACTGAGGTTCAGCATACAGAGATAAGGGATGAAGCCTGAGACAACTTAAAAGGGACTGTGAAAAGAGTTTGAGGAATTTCAGATAACTGTTCTTTTGCTTTTGCTTCTTGTTTGATAATAGTGCTATTTCTTTTTACTAAACTGAGTCTCTTGCTTCAGCAAAACTATCTTCAACATCAACTTGTTAAAAAAGGAATGTGTGGGCAGTAGCACCCTGGAAAGCTGTGCATGGATCTTTAGTCTAATGGATGTAAGTATTAAGCAATCTGGAGAGGCTGACTTAGTGGAGAGTGCACTTACAACTGATGGCAAAGGTACTGCTACTAATTTATATCAATTTTGAATTCAGTTGTATATGTTTGAATGTTTTTAGTGATATGGGTATCCAGTCCTTTTTCCTCTTATATCTGAAAAAATAAATGGGCAATTTCCTGCACCCTTAGATCTACATAAATGATAGTCAAGTGCCCACTGTCCCTCTACTGTGTGTGATCTGGGAGATTGTGTGTTGAAAAATGAAAGTTGGAAACATTTGCAAAATTTGCTTTGCTCAATTATATGTAACTTTCTTATCCTTCTGGAATGTCGTAGCTGGAGATCACGTAGAACATGCTTAATTCTCTGTTGTGACATAGCATTGCCAAAACAAACATAGGCTCAGTGGCTTGCAGCAGAAGTGCTGCAAAAAAGTTCAAATAGGAAGTTCACTGGCCTAGTAAATACTATGTTGAGTTGGATATGGAACCTGTACTGCATGCAAGAGAAAAATGAAAGTGATTTCTATGATTTATTGATTTATTGTACCTATGCTAACTGAGGCAAAGGAAACATCCAGCTCTCCTAGGAAGCAATGGAATTATGCCCAGGTTTTCTTAAAAATTATGTTTAATACTTAAAATTCTGACATATGAAAATTTCTAATTTTCACTTCTAGACTGTTCAGTTGGCATGTAAAGAAAACTTGTTATGAGGTACTTTGAAAATTATTCAAGGACAGCAGTAGTTTTATAAACTTGCAAAGTTTTAACAGAATGTAGCAATAGTCATGTAATTGCAGTGATGTATTGATACCCATCTGCTTGGTTAGGAAGAGTTGCTACTTTAGGTCAATTTCATAATTGCCTTAAGGTTGATATAGTTGCAGTTTTCTATTTTTAAAAATAATAGCATGTAATAGGAAAAAACCCAATAGAGATGAGCTAAGAAAATAATAGTTCAGAAGATGCTACTTTTTGTCATGTTTTTTTTTTTTAGTTTTTGTTTTTAAATGACAGTGTGGTACAGAATTGTGGCAGGCAGAAGCATGCCAAACTTATTTTTATAATCATTGTTATTATTACTGTTTATTGCAATAATATACTTTAAATTTACAGTTTTGAGGCATCACTGGTATATAAGACTATATGTGTAGCTATACATACCTAATTATTTGTGGAAGGTATTAGTTTTGTAAACACAGCTTATCTTTGTTATGAGAGTGGCATTAATAACAGAATTTCATAAATGCCAACATACAGTACGATAATTTCAGGACTCTCTGAAAATATGGTGTATTGTAGCTGAAGATGTTCACAAATGCATGTTGTGTGTGTGCATGGGGAGGGGGAGGAGGGCTGTTTTGTGCTTAGAATGCTTTCTGATGCATAAATATTAGCATTAAATAATTTTGAATACCTTGTTTTCTAAAAAGATTAGTAGCTCTTCTCTGCGTGATAAATTGTGCAAGAGTTATTGTTCACACCAGCCTTTGTACTGTATTATCCTGTGTAGCTCTAAATAACCCAGCCCAAATTACGCTCAGCAAGCTGTTGGGAAAGCTTGGAGGAATCTCAGAGCTGAAGGGCCAATTTGTGCCCTGACTTACATCCTGTGCAAATGCACTGACTTCATGCTGCCTGTAAAGGATATAAGGCAGCAAAGAATTTAATCTGTAGCTTTTGTTTTATTATTTTTATTTAGCGTCATTCTATTTTTTTTCCCCGATTTTTTAATTTATGTGTGATTCCATCCTAATGCAGAGGAATGTTGTGCCTTTGTATTGCTAGTTTGTAGATAGCAGCATTTCACCCTCTTTTGCTTGGCATCTCAAATGTTACATGAAAATCTTATTAAAAAAAAAAAGCAAGCTACATGCTTGTTTGCCAAAACTCTAGTTTATATTGGATCACATTTTGAATCACAAACTTCGCCCTTGCAAATATTGCACAATAATATATATCCTTTGTGTAAAACATACTTGTTATCTCATTGTGGCCGTGAATTTGTTTCCTTAATTTGGTAAGTGCATGCCAGTTTTTTCTTTTTTTCTTTTCTTTTTTTTTTTCTTTTTTGTACATTTAGATTGTCTGTTCTCAGTGAGACTTTTTGCAGTCCATGTTGCTCTGGTTTCAAAGCTGTTCTTCCTGTAAAATTATAGACCTTGGGGAGACAGGCGGTGTAAATGTGGCTTTACTAAATTTGGTTTGAATCACCAAAGATCCATCCAACTATTGTAATACAAAGTGTCAGTGAATCATTTTGCCTGACGTTGTATTTCTCTCTATCTCCTAATCATTTAGGAATGACTTCTTGTGCTGGGAAATCGAGATACTGAAGTTAAGGGGTCTTTGGAAACACCAGAGTCATCCCACTTAGGTGTTTTCGTTTGATTTTGCTCCCTGATGACTCCTGCAGCAAGAACATCTCAAATTCTGGGTATTGTGAGGTGATTGGCAGAAAGTAAGACAAGCAGAGACATTCAGACATAGACCTAGTATTAATTCAAGCTGTGCAAATAATTAAACACACCAAGTGAAAGACGTGAACTGAGCAGCTTCCACTGAGTTTAAGGACAAGGTGAAGAATTCCACTTTTCTTAATGACCTTAGGAATAAAAAGTATTTTGTAAGGCCATCCATCTTACAGTAATTAGAACTAAGTCTGTTTAATGAGGAGGGTGCAAGGCCAGATGCTGCATTTGCCTGTTTTGCTGTCCCACCGTATACCCTGGGTATGTTCACTGGTCAGTCAGTCCCTCTGAAATAGGTGGGACTGGTTTAGCTCGTGGTGCTTCATCATGTGGGAGTGGACTTTGTGATTAGGTCCTCCTGAACTGCTCCTTTATCAGTCTGCTGTCTGCACCTCCAAATGCTGAGAGTTCAGCTCACCATTGACTAATACAAGGAAAACACAAATAATTTCAGTGGGAAAGAAAAAAGCCCAATACCATGTGTAATTGGAGTCTAGTTCACAGACCCACGGCTGTTTTCGAGTGAGAAGGATGCTCACTCTGTTCAGTTGCTAAGCTAGAAAAAAGCTGGCTGACTGTTGGCTGACTTGAGAGTAGAAGAGAGTGAGGAGTAGAAGTTGTGCTACAGTTCAGTGCTTGCTACAGTTTGCTTTCACAACAGTTTAATTTGGCAGTAATTGAATTGGAGGAGCAGGTTTAGAGTGACAAGAAACAGAAAATAAATGCAATTGTTTAGTGATTAATGTCTTCAGAAATAACTGGCTTAGAATAACTTGCTGGCTATAACCCTTCAGTCAGGGTTGCTGTGTAAACTGAGTTTGGCTTTTCTGCCATTTTGTGTTTTTTGGGAAGTCAATCATAAGTCTCAATATCAGAGATTTTGGCAAAATTATAACAATTTTAAAAGTTCACTGAACCTGCAAAAACAGTAAAATTGCTGGTAGATATCACAGACTAATGAGAAAAATTAATGTAGGTCAAACATAGCTGTGGTTAACCTCTACAACACACCTAAAATATGCAGTCTTGTACTAATTGATTGAAAGAAATAATCTCCACTTGAAATCCAGTTCAAACTATAATGTACAAGAATGCTTCAAAAAGGACAGTAACTTTTGTTAGTCACATCATAGACAAGCAGTTGGAGAAAACAAGAGCCTTGTGCTTCCAGATCAGGATCTCTTATCAGTGCTGTAATACCATTTCAATTGCACCCTATAGGAAAGGAAAAATATGTTTTCATCTCCTTTTTCTCCATCAAAACCATGAAGTTTGTGTCCCAGGATTCCCACTTAAGTGACCTTTAGAAATTTTTGCACAACCTTGACACATTTTCTACCTAAACTCATTCATATCCATTCTCTCATGGCCTTCACTACTCCAGACCCAGTTTTCTGCCTTCTCAAGAAGTTAGAGAAGCTGTGTCAGTAAGAATTTCCACCGACACTTTCTTCAGGTACCTGAAAGTTTAAGCTTTGTGAAGGAAAGCCTTCATGAAAAGGAGGAAGGATGAAAACTTCAGTTTGCCAGTCATAACCCACCATTAATAAGAGCCTTGGTTTTCTGTTTCCTTATAGAAAGTTTTACAAACTTACTCTTGTGCAAGCATAATTTTTGAAAGTTCCTTTAAGGAAGCTATTAACTCTGCTGGCATATGGATAATTTATAATTTCTGCAAGTGTTATATAGGAGAGACCCTCTCATGTAAGCATATGATGCATTTAACTCATGTTATGAAATCTGCCTCTATATCTGGCAATGATTTCAAAATTTCCTGAGTTCTCTGTTTAAACTATAACAGAACTTCCAAGCAAAAACTGTCACTGAAGGGGAGTTAAAGTTATAGCATGTTATGCTTAGGTAAAAAAAATATTAACAGAATATTTTAATTGTTTAGGCAGAGCAGATAGAAACTGATGATGTGCACAATTTCCAAAGTAGTGTTAGCATTTGCTTTTCTGTTACATACTGATGATCAACCTCTCCCTTTGTCCTCTCTCTCCCAAAGACTTTGTCTGATGTGTTTCTGAAATGCATTTTATCTCATGCAGATAACATACACTGATTCTGCTGGCCAAATTTTTTAACTATTGTTTGGGTCTTTTTGCTATTAAATACCAACTGCATGAGGCACTGTGGCTCTTCTCCCTCTTCTCCTCCCCCTCTGCTCCCAGAAAACCAGTCTGTGCCATGTTTTCCCAAAGGGCTCTAATCCTCCCAGCTGACCACCTCACCTGTGCCCAGCTATCCCTCTTGCACCTCTTCTAAAATAGAAATGGTTATGAAGTGTTTTGCGTTTCTCCCTTTGGAGTACTAAAAGCATATCCTGCACGTGGGTCTTATGGATGATTCCTGCACGAGTAGGAGTGTAACTGATGACTGGTGAAAACAAGGACTTTTTTTATTTTGGTAGTGCTACTGCACATGTTCCTAAATCACATACTTCCAATACTGTTTAACTCTCCCATGGGTCTGTAGCAACTTCTGCTAAGCCATGAGGATAAATAAGTGTCTTTTCCCTAAAAATCCAAGGCATTCTGGCTATTATGGCTATTATTATTGTTGAAGACTGTTTACTATGCTACCCCCTAAAGAAGCTTCATTTTGAGTTGTCTGAATTAAACACTAAAAGCAGCTCAAATAGTGGGTTTTCTGTCAGGAAGCACAGTCACCTATACAGACCTGCTACTGAAGCTGACAGGGGCTTGAATTATTGCTGTAAAAGATTTTATATGTTCTATAAGTTTATATAAATTCCCTTTCAAACTCAGAAAATTTCCTTTTCAGCCTTGCCAAGTTGTAAAATGAGAAAGTGAATTTTTATAGCTGTGTTGCAATGGAAAAGTTGACCTGAATTGTTGTCATATAATTGACTTCAATAATAGAAAAAAATAAGTAATAGAATTATAAAATTCTCTTTTTTTTTTTCTATGAAAACCTTAGAAAACGAGCATTATAACTTCAAAAATGCAGCACATAAAGATGTTTACATTTAGTTATGTTGATTCTTTGCTACTTTCCTTTCTACTCCTTAAAAAAAACCAAACAAACAAAAAGCCACCACAAAACTGTTTTAGGTAAAAGCTGTTTCTGTCATATTATTTTTTTCCAAGATGAAGACTCAGTGCCTAGACTTTTAAACAAGTGCTTTATCCTTGAAAATTAAAATATTTTCATGTAATCAGTAAATTTTGTTATGAAATTTTACAGCAGCTATATTAAACAATAAGAATAACTACTATTTTGAAATTCTGAACATCTTATAATTAGACCAGTCTTTAAGAAATATTCAGAGTTAAGGCACATTAGAATGTATTCCACAACATGGAGACAGCCCTGACAAAGAAACATTATTCTTAGATTTACAATTAATTACCCTTATGTCTATACCTTGCATTCAATTTGCATATCTTAAAAGTGCTGTAAATTTCATAGCACTCCCTTGTTATTTAAGATCATTCTGCTTTAGTAAAAGTTTCCACAGTGATAACTTTCTCTTGATTATGTAGTTGTGAGGTCAATAAATTTGGCTTTACTTGGCTCTACAATGTTATAATTTTTCTTCTTTTTTTGTGGTGTTTTTCATTATTTTGCTCCTTGTTCCTCCTGCCCTCTCATTTATAATCCCCTGAAGAACCAGTAGATAGAGAGGTCTGGCTCGAAGACGAAGTGAGTGGTCAGATCCTCAGATGTTATCTTTTTCCCAGAACGCACTGGTACTGGGTGTCTGACATGTTCTATACATCTTTCCAGTGTCAACCTCATTAAACAAATACAACTTGATGTATAGCTCTCAAGAAATGAAATTTCATGCAATGAATTTGCTCTATATCAGCTCATGTTCTCCTTCTCTCTCCCCCATTCTTTTCTGCTTTGGGTGTAATTTTGTGTATTCTTGATTTCGAGCATAATTTTACACAGTGACCATTCATAAATTTGTGCCCTGAAATTTGCCGGTGTGTTCTGATATTTGAAGAAATATCCATGTTTTATGCTCACAACCTGGTGTTTCCTGCATTCTAAGCAAGGAGTTGTTGCCTCTGGGTAAGGTGTGATGCATTCAGGGGTTGGCTGAGTGTGTTTACTCTGGTCAGATACATACATGGATTTTCTTTAAATATTAGACAGATTACAACATGTTTGTTGTAAATTCCATAGTCTTTTATGGGTAATTATATATAAATGTGCTAGACCAGTGTTTTACGGTCTAATTCAAGGTTAACACAATATCCTGTAAACCAGAAGGACATTGAACATTTTGCCAGAATAGTAAATATTACTCTCATCCTTTTTTCCCCCCTTTTTTCCCCTCTTCAGCTTACAAGAATTTTAATAAGAAATACGTTTTCAAACTAAAATAAACCTTCTTTAATGAGACTATATATTATTTACAGAAAAATGCCACCAAACTCAATTAGTACTGGTCTCACCACTGGGTAGAATTGAAGTAAATTTTTTTTTTTTTAATATAGTTCATTGAAGTCATTACTGAATCTGGGGAAATATTCTATTTTTAATCAATTTTAAAAGTATAATGTATGAGAAAACAGGAACACAATGTATGGATTTTTGTAGATTCACTGCTGCAAAAAATACACAGACAAATGCAGAAAGTTTATGCCCATCTTTCACTTAGAAAAATTGTTTGAATGTTTCTTTAAACAGGTAATTCCTTATTGCCACCTCCCTGTATTATTAATTGGTAGCTTGTTAGAGTTATTTTAAAAGTTATTATTACCGCTTCTTTCATTTAATATTTTATTGTATAACGCTATTATTTAAAACTAGTTTGCTGGATAACAGTAGTCATCCAAAACACTGTCTGTTGCTCAGAAACAGAAATAATAAAATAATGGCAAGCAGAGCTATTGTGTTAAAGTATGACTGGTTATACTTCATATATTAAACAAAACCTCAGAATACAGTATTTGGAATGCTTTCTTATAGAGAGATCCAATCATTGTGAACTTTAAAGCCAAATATATGTTTTTAAAATGAAAGAATCTGTCTTTTTTCCCTTGGGACATGATGTTGAAGTTACAGGACAGAACAGGGTGCAAGATTTAACATGTGTATTCATCTCTGCTTTTGAATTTCTCTCAGGTCGTTTAATATATAAATAATTTTGAAGGATTAAAGTAACTACTTTTAACGTTATTTTAATGGGCCTGATACAAGCAAGTGTTGAATATGGCACTATTCTATTAGATTATAATATAACATTCTTATTTAAATGATTTTTAAAAACCTTCCCAAAATTCCAATAACAGTATTTCATGGAATATAACATGGTAGTGGAGATTAGCTAGCCCTAGAATACCTTGGCAAAAGTGTTCAAGTAGCAAGAGTTTTTCTAGTCTTATGTCCTATATACATCTGTTAAATTACTCAGAGATCTCATTAAATAAAGCTAATGTACTTGTAAAACAGTAGGGAGAGACAGTATATCATTGTAACTGTTAGAAAGAGCCATTCTGGCAAGGAGGGAGCCAGGAAGGCTTGGTGTATGCTGGTCAGTGGAGATGTTTCTAGGCCATAAATCTTGGCCCTTTCCTGCCTAGTTATTGTGTATTTCTTTAGGTGAGAGATTGATTGTAGCAATGGAAGATGAATTTGCCCACAGACCCTTTCTTTTTTTCTGTATACTCCTGATGCCTCGCCAAGGTGATAATGCTTTTTTTTTTTTCCTGCAATCATTTGTTTCAGATTAAAAGCGTGAAACTGCATGGAGAAACACAAGAAGGCTTGTCTCTGCAGACAGGCAAAGGTGAGGGCATGAAGATGTATAACTGTCCCAGGTGGGAGAAGAGTACAGTTTACCCCCTCAGGATTTGAAGCAGGTTTGTCTGAAGGAGAATGAAATAGGGTAAAATTGAGAAAGAACACCAGCACTTCTTTATTGTGCATTTTGAGGATGGTTTTTAATTTTTTTAAGTATTGCTGTGTTATGCAACTAAAATATTTAGTGCTACTACAATAATCCTTACCTGTCTGTTTACTGCTGAGCAAATGGCTCAAGAACTGCCTCCTCTGTGTGTCCTGCCCTGCCTTTTGTGCTACAGACTGAACAGGGGATGCTTTTCAGGAATATATATAGATGCTGAATTTATAAGGATCAATATAGTCACAAATGTTGTACAACATGTCAGGATATCATAAAAAAGCAGGCAGTTCTATATAAAATACTAGCTTAATCTCAGAGATTTTAAAGCCTCATTAAAATGTGGATAAAGTCCATATATGGAATGGCAGCATTCAAAAGGTTGAAGTTGTATATCTGTGGTGCAGAAATTTTAACCATTACATTTGAATGTCAGTCGACTCATTTGATCACAGATTATATTAATGTGTAACAAGTTAAGATGATGGGATGCATCACAAGCATCTTATAACCAATAGGATTTGTTGTTTAAGGTTTGGTGAGTGCAGTGTGAAAAACTTGTCCCTTAATTTTTGAAATTTGAGGTTCTAAAATAAACATAACAATGTCGTAGCAATCAAATTTTACATCACAGGACTTCCAGGCAAACTTTATAAGTTCTGCTAAGAAAAGACCTCACTGCTTATTTGGGCAGAAAGATGGGGTGGGTCAGTGGCCTTTCCCCAGCGCCAGAGGGGCAGTGAGAGAGCAGGATTGTGACTGGGGTGGGAACATGGTTAAAACAGAATAGACACTTCAAAAAACAAGAGGATGTGTCTGCAGCAGCTAGCAACCTTAACACTGAAAATTACAAATATCCAGGTTCTTGCATGTGTGTGGAATTCATCTGTTCTAGCTTTGCAGAGAGTTTCTTTTCGCTAAAAGGTTGTGTTTGCTCCCACTTGCAGTGCTGTTTGCCAGATTTGTGACACTCTGATAGCATGTTGTACACATCTGCTTGGCAAAGTTATCTGGTGGTGAGAAAACTGAGGATTCCGAGTGTTTTTTCATGGAGAAACTTTGAAAGTCAAGCAAATACTTTTATCTTGACCTTTCTGCAAGGCTGCCCCATATT
Source organism: Atrichornis clamosus (assembly GCA_013400975.1). Taxonomy (NCBI): domain Eukaryota; kingdom Metazoa; phylum Chordata; class Aves; order Passeriformes; family Menuridae; genus Atrichornis; species Atrichornis clamosus. Next base: position 188,784 of record WBMZ01005505.1, read on the forward strand.
CACTAGTTGTCAGCACATGTTTGTCTGGAGCCATTCGTCACTGCCATCCGTCACTCCTCTGCCATTCCCATCAGTCCCATTATCTGGGATCAGGAGAGAGCTGAGGATGTAGCCTGAAGGATCATTAAACCTCAGCTTCCAGGTACTGCAGGTAGTCCAGGTGGTCTGTTGTTATTTATAATAAAGAAACAACACAGCAGAACTGCCTGGCAGTGGCCCATGAGGCCCAGGGAAAGGACGGGCTGAGGGATGTCATCACTGAAGGACAGCTAAAAGTGGACTTTCTTTCTCCCACACTGTAGGCAGAGAGGATTTATTGAACATCTGTTCAGTACATGGCTGGGAAGATTGATTAATTTAATTGCTCGCACTTTGCTTAAGTAACATTTGAATACTTAATGTCAGGTTTGAAGGATATTACAACTTTTACTCGCACACCTTTTTAAATAGGCAGAGTTTCCTATTGCTTTTTGTGCTTTTCAAGGAATTTGAAATGCATCCTGAAATTTACTTTGCCCAGAGGTCTCGAAAAACTGGAGCAAGTGGGGCAAAGCCACTTCCTCTCATAAATGCAGGTAGTTATTTTTTGTGTTTTACTCACTATGGTAATTCATTAATGAAATGAGGTGGGATTATCCTCACTGAATGGTGGCAATTTTCTTGTGGTATCCAGGATAAAGACAATTTAGCACATGATATATTTCTGTACCCTTTAACATAATATCATGGTCATACTGAAGGAATAGAAGAGTTAAAGCCACAATAAATTTTTGTATGTGGGTGTTTGGGAAGAAATTCCTGAGATCCTCTTGAGGACTCCCACCCATGTACTAAGGGACAAACATTAAACAAAGGAACATTCAGTGTTGCTTATTTCTGTACATTTTGTATACATCTGATAGTTTCTCAGCTGTGAAGCTCTGAAAAGTTTATCATCAGTCCGATCAAAAATGATAAAATCCAACTGAAAGTATTAATGGGCACTAAGCGTATTTGGCACAAAAACAAAACCTTGAGCAAATACACCACAGTTCACCAGACTTTTAGAGCAGTGAATGTTGATATTATTGCCTGTGTGTCTGTAGCAATGTCTGTGACCACTAGAAAATGCTTATTGTTTAAAGATAAAGGTGAAGCTCCTTGTTTCGCCACAGTGTAGAACTGCCTTTACATTTGTCACCATCAGATGTGAAACTGAGCAAAAGCAGACTGATAGATAGGGGTGCATGTGCAAAGACTGATTCCATATGATTTTTTTCCATCTGAAAAGTGATTTTTTTTTTCATCCTCATTGCTTTAGTAAAGATGTTCTTTGATCTCTTAGTACAGCAGTTCATTTTAAGTCTGATATACAGTCAGATATTCTATTAGATACAAGATCTTTAACTATTTGTCTTACTTTGTGTGTAATTTGCTTTGGAACTGTTAGCCCAATAAATAGTAAATGATACTGACTTACACAGCCATGTATTTTTATTGTCTAAGATACCATATATAATGTTCTCACAACAATGCTTAACTCTGAGAGGGTAGAGATTAAACACTGCTACATGACTAATTTACTGCCTTACTACATAAAAAGCAAAGCTTGGAGAGAAAGGCCTCATATGAGACTGCATAAAGCAGAGCAATGGTATCATGTAGTGGTACTTAATAATGGCACTGGCATTTTGTTAGCATCTCTACAAGAAAAAAATTGTTCTTAGAGAAGGATAATCTACAGTCAAATCTGATTGAAGTCAAAAGAAACATTGGCTGATTTCTTTGAAAGATGCCCGTCTGTCCCTGAATTTGACTGTACACAATACATCCTGCAACAACGAGTCAGATTGTCAAGGCCAGAACCAGGTGCCTGTGTTACTTGTATCCTTCTACATCAGTCATACTGTAGGGAGCAGACAATTAATTCTGGAGCAAAATTGAAAGTCAGAGGCAGAGTGTGAAAGAACAGAATGACAATAATAAAGTGCCCCTGCCTCACATTAATCTCCCTCACTTCAGGGCTGTCAGAGGCGGCCTGGCGGTGACTAATGCCAAGCTTTGCATACAGTGGTCACAGACATGAGCAGCATGCTCCCTTTACAGCATCCGCGATTCGCTTTGTTGAGTTTTTGACTCCTGCGGAATCATTGAAAAAACATCGCCGCTGGTCAGAGGGAGCAGGACGAAGTTCCTTCATCATACACCTATTGATCGATGGGCAGCATTCCCGGGCTTGGCTTAGGAAGGGAAAAAAAAAAAAGGGGGGGGGGGAAAAAAAAAGGAGGAAGAAAAAGAAAAAAGGAATCTTGACAAATGCAGGGAGATTAAAGTAACTTTTTGAAGGGATGAGCTCAGCAGACAAGGGTTAATAAGTTTATCTTTGAGTAAGTGCATATCATGTGCAAGTCTAAGCATCAAGGCAAAATGGTCTTACACCTCTATAGACACACTAATCCATTAACATTGCAAAAGACTTTGATGCACATTTGGGAATTGTGTTCCATTGATTTTATTGTCATCTTTTTGCACAAATAGTAAATAGGGTAACATTTAAGGAACAGTGTAATTATTCCCAAAAAGCAAGACATCAATGTAAAGTTTATTGTTGTAGACCAGACATTTTGACAGGAATACTGTAATATCCCAGAGGTGTCACTAGGTTACTGAAAAGGTTAAAAATTGGTTGCATTGTGTCGGAGAAGAAAGGCAGTAACAACAAACAGCATTCAAAAAATCACAGGCACTTCTGTAAGAAAGTGGAAATGTGTCATGTAACAACATACAGCTTCTGTAAGTGGATTTCTACACCGAGGAAGAAAGTGAAACACACCTAATGAAAATGCTTCCTCCACTGCCAGCCTTTCAAGGCTCGTTCTCATTACTGAGGTTGCAAAAACAACTTTCCTCTCAGGTTCCTCCTTTTATTGTATCGGAACCCCACACATGCTGTATTGCGGAGTTTGATAGTGCTGTGTCTGAAAATGTCATTTATCCTCTCTGGTAGTCATGGGAGAAAATTCCCACGCGAGACTTGATTTGCCAAACTATGCTGTTTTTCCCTTACTAGCCGTGGGTATGTATCCTAAATCAGGAGGACAATAGTATTTTTTATAGAGTGTCATTTGACAAGGAGAAAAGTACTTGCAGTCTTGTGTTATAGTTGACCAGCAGAGCAGCATTCATTAGAATCTGAATGAGAAGACGGAAGGGATGTACAGCAATTTATGGTATGTAACCAAGAGCAACATGTTTTATGTTTAAGTATATTGTTGTTTAGCATTCTAGAGGACTAGGAAAGAAGCACATAGGTCTCCTTGTATACTGTATATAGCATGTCATGGGATCAGGATTAAAATATATTTACAGTGGCATTTTGAGCCTTGTACACTGTCAAGAACTGTAGGGTTTGATTTCTTTTTCTAAGCAAATTTATTTCCATTAATAGCTCCCAAGTCCTAGTTTTGACTTAAAACATTTTCATAGCATTTCCAATAGTTTTCTCAAGCTACTCAACTGGATATGCAATTGTCTTCACTTCAAGAAAGAAATAGGAAGTGTAGAAAATGTCTGTAATTGACGCATCAGTATGGTTTGAATTTGGGAACCTAAACACAACCCTTTAGTGCTTGTTTGTGCCAAAGGAGGAAGTCTGCTATCTGGCAGCAGTGACTTTTACCCTGCACTTGGATTAGCCTTTTCATGTGTTGCAAAACATATTTTACAAGCATTATACAAAAGCATAAGATGAAATATGCATATGGTATGTGCCAGACATTTCCAAGAGTACTGATATGAATACACTTAACAATATGTCAGTCCCTCACCTTTGGGCTCCATTTCTGTGTTATTTTAAATTCTAGGGTTTTTAAACCCAAAACAGTTTACAGCAGTGGTAATGTTTTTGAAGGCTGGTGAAGCCACCTTTCATTTGTGCATGACCTGCCAGGGCAGACACTGGAGGTTGTTGTCATTCAGGCTCCTTCTGGCAAAAAGAAGCTTTCAGTTTTACACACACAATGCCACGGCTTTCTTACCTAGTGAGTTTAGACCAGACTTTTTCAATCTATTAATGGATGGTCCTGTTCTCTGCTTCCACAGGCAATGAAATCCTGGGACTGATTTCAGCTGCAGACCTGCCACTAGTAAGTGGTGATTATGGCATTCCTTGCTTTATGTCCAATGCCTTTGGAGTTTTTTAAGAGAGGTGGGGATCTGTTTTACCGAGGTGTGTAAGGTGTGCACATAGTACTCATAGGGTGGCTCTACTTGTTCTTGGAGGAGTCACAACTAGGAGCTGTTGCTCAAAATGCACTGTTCTAAAGCTTTGAATAAATAATTGTGTGTGAATCCTGCATCCTCAGCTGACCTAGATGTGGTAGATCTAATTATGTCAAGGCTGAACACTTTTAAATGCTTCTTTTTCTATCTTTGCCAATACATTTCTTCTATTTCTTTGTAATTGACCAAGAAAAAAAGTGATTTCCATATGTTTTTCTTTATGTTTTATAGGATTGTGAGGTGTTTGGCTTTCTTACTCTTCTAAAACAGGAAAATTTTGGTTTTGTTTTTACAGAAACTGTGAACAACTTATGTATAAATGGAAAAAGGACTTCAGTTGTTCAAGAAAACCAGCATTGTTATACAGAAGGCATGCTTGTAGAATACTTGAGCTCTGCTGACCTCAAATCACTCTCAGTTTAGGAAGCTGTGAAAAACCATTCCTAAACTTCCTGCTGCAGGTGTATCAGCTTGCAGAATGATACACAGTTATTCTGACTGTTGGTGGGATATACTGCTGATTCCATATCTGTAATATCTGGAGAGAATTCAGGGCACACAGACTGGTTTCCCTTCAGCCAAGATGAAAAATCCTGAATTCTTTTCTCCAGATTGGAAGATTAAGAGGTGCTTAGCTGCCCAGATTGCATTCCCACTTCTATGCACAAAATTGGCCCTTACTATATTTATAACATTTTGAAACAGAGAGAAATTAATGTGGTCTCTAAAATATTGTCCATTAGGGATACATTTAAAGAGAAGTTCTATAAAATTTGGGAAATTAACACATTTGCAAATAAGTATGACATGTTAATAGTCATAAAACTATAAAACAAACTCAGGAAAAGTTGTTTTCCTTCAGTGAGTATTCTCACTTTGCTCTATATTGCCTTGCATGTCCAACTCATCTGGGCACTATTTTGGTACAATCCACAAAAAGGCAGGAACTCTTTTCCATGATGGGAATTGATCCCCATATTTGTGACATGGATGATGCCTGTTGCTTAAAGTGGTGTCTTCTCACGGTGGCCTGTTCACTGTGATGTTTGTGTTGTTTTTTTCTGGTTTCAGGGAGATCTTGTGAAGCCCCTTTACACACTGCCAGCTTTTGAAGGAAAGGCAAAGCTTCCCCTTAGGTACATTTAATATTTTATTATTGCTTGGGGTACAAATAAGGGGGATGCCACATGATCTTAATGGAAATAGGTAGTTCTCTTAACTTCTTCAACCTCTTGTTGCAGTTTCCTCATTAGGCCATTCAGTGTGCTTTAGCAGGCAGCAGTGACCACCAGTAAGCATCTGTGTTGGACTTTGATTACAAAGCAATGAACAATACAGAAAAAACCTCCCTGAGTTACTAAATATTCATCAAATAAGATGGCAGTTCTTAGGATAATTCAGGTGGGGATGGATCTCAGGAGGTCATCTAGGTCAGTCTCCAACTCAAGCTGTTCCATCAGTGTTTATGATTGTTCTTTTTTAAGTACTTTAAAATGTTGAACCTGGTTCTAACTCTATATTCAGTGAAGCTGTGGGGAGCAGGGTTCATATTAATTGTGAGCACTTCTTAAATGTCTGTGCAATCTGCCTTTGAAGGTTACATTCAATTCCCTGTAAACCTAGAAGAGTTTTTATTTGGTATAGACACAGCAAAGACAGACTTATCTTCTCACTCAGCTGTGAAAGATTTCATTTTGTTTGACAATATTTTATACTGAGCTTGGCTCATTCTTTCACAAGGAGAAAGTATGCAAACTTTACACAGAAGTGGGCAGAAAATTTGGCTACATTTGTTTGCTATAGCAAACACCATTTCACAGAAAAGCAAACATTGTACTGATTTTGTTGAAACTTAGAGGAAAATACGTCTAGTGCCCAGTATGGAATTTTGGATCAAAATAGCAAAGGAAAATGCAGAATAAACTGCAGTTTGAGGTCCAGAGCATTTATATGGATATTGCCTATTTTGATTTCTCATCTTGTTTTCTTGTTCCCTCCCACCATCTCTCTCTCAGGCCTAAGAATTCAGCTGTGTACAGGTGAAATACTTTTGAAATTTCAAATGCTCTGTGGCATGGAAAAAAAACCTCCAAACTATTTTATTTCCATCTGTACCACATCTAGATAGGAAACATCACCTCGTGTGGGCTGAAGTCCTGCTTCCAGAGAAGCAGCATGTGGCCATGCTGGATTGATGGCCCCAGACCATCCCTGGAAAGCAGCAGAGGAGGCAGCTCAGAACACCACGTGCCACTATGGAGTGAATTCCATAGCCCAGGCCCTGCACTGACACATTTCCATCCATCCCCTGCGTTGCATGTGGGAGCAATATTCCATCTGTTTCTAGTAGGGAGGAAATCTTATGGATAAACCTCTCCCACATCACTTATAATTCTATTGAAGAACATCTCTGCAGCAGTATTTTTTTGTGACAAAGGTTTTTAGCTATTCATTTATTATAACACCTGTGAATGTCGAACAGAACAGATTAGCCAGTTTCCAAACCTGGCAAATTCCTTGGCTGAAATTTTCCTGTATTTTGAGAACCAGTTCTGGTCCAAATTCTTGTTGTAAAGGTCTTGCCTCTACTCTCTAAACCATAGACGATAATTTTGTATAAATCTATTCTGTTATAGGGGTGAGGCAGTTGTGGGTAGATTTAACTATAAGCAAAGAGCAAGTTCTTCTATATTTAATTCCAGTTATAAAGAAGTTATAGCAAAATATAAATGGAGGGTGAAATGAAGGAACAAACACTACCACTCTGTATTGGCTTTTTTTGAAAAAAAATGTACGTTTCTTTATACGGAAGAGTACTGCGATGGTTTTTTTAGAAGGAAATAGTTTACTGTGATGTGTATGAAATAGAATTTTGATAGACAGAATAAGCTGCAATCCAGTTCTAAACTATAGATTTTCAAGCAGATTGATGCAACAAATTGTTAGCAAATAGCAGTTTGCAATTTGATGCTAATTAGACATAAGGCAAATATGTGCCATGACAAATTAGCAGCAAACCATACTGAAAAGGATTAGCAAGAGCTGGCACAGAGACTGCTCGATTTTGCATACTTCCTTGTCTTAGTCTAGGAGGTCTGAGCCAGTTTTCCTTCTCTGTAAATAGGAAACCAGAGCAGAGATCACAGGCATGCTAGAATGCCTTTAATTGCATATTTGAAATGTTTTAACTCTCTCTTAATCCCATGGAGGCTTTTCTCTGTACCACCAGCTTTATTATCCTGGGAGATGATCAAGTACTTTATCTATTTAATATTATAACTAAATACATTATGAGGTAAGTAACTCACGGGGTTATTTACTTTAGCAAGTCTATTGTCCTTATAGATTTCAGAAAAAGCCCTATTCTTATTCAAAACACCTTTGCTTAACTTCCTGCAAATGTGTTTTTCGGCAGATTTAATTATTCATTTCATTAATAAATTAATTTTTGCTAGAGGATCATCACATTTTTTTCTTGATGTGCACAATGCCATTTTAGTAGTTAGTGTAGATCAAACTCATCACCATATCCAGATGAGATAACGCAGTTGTGTTTTCAAACCAGAGAGAAGCAGGAGGTAATTTTTGAGCCAGTTCTTCAGACCTGTGCCTGAATACAAACATAGCTGAGAGTATAACTTCAGAACTAAAGCAAAAACTGCTCTTGCATCTTTAAGGGGTGAGATAATTTCATTAGGATCAAGAATGCTAAACAAAAGCCATAGTAAAAATACCTGTTTAAGCAGTTTATTCTTTCTTTATGTGGCTGTTTATTTTTTTTCAAATTAAGAGTTTCTGAGGTAAACCATCACATTCTCCAAGCTTTCAGTTCGTATTTGCTGGTGTGTTCTTCAGTTTGGATATGTAAAATGACATGTTTATACTTCAAGGAATCATTGGGTAGATCAGAGGTTCTTAAGTATGGTTTCTCTTTCAAATCTGAGTTTCTAGGGCATACAAGACATTTAACTGACTAGGCTGACGGTTGTTGTCTAAAATTATATATATATATATATATTACATTCCCAACATTCTTATGTCTATATATGGATCAAAAAGATTGTTAGAAATAGTTCAAAGGTGCTAAAACATTATGCAGTTAGATGTAAACACACATTTTGGTTACCAAAATAAATGAAGTGGGAAAATAAAAGGATATTATGCACAAAAGATAGTTTTTTCGTAAGTCTTACAGAGAACTCCTCAGACAATTTAAACCATGATCAGTAACAAGTTTTGCTACAGCACTGTCTTCACATATAAACAGTATGATAACACACTATTAAGGAGTTACAAAAAGGTGATGAAAGTAGTTGTACTGTTTAAAAAGAAAGAGTAGAAATCTCCAAGGTTTTCCTGCAATTTCTGAGGGTGTTTATGTATTAGTCACATGAAAGGCACTGTCCTGTAAAAGCTTCTCTGTGCACTGAGGCCTGGAGAAGGTGTTTCTAGTATTGCCAGGCTGCCTCACTGTGAATGTTTGTTTGTTCCTTTTTGCCAATATTTTTGCCCATTTGCCACAACCCATCAGAAATTCAGACAACCATCTTTATGCTGATGCAAAATCTTAGAAAAGTTAATTTATTACCCTGCAGGCACAAAGCTTTATTGCCTTTTTGTTGTCCATGCACAGACTCGTGGTGAGCTTTTGGTAGGCAGTTTCCTATGTTGGAAGTGTAGCAACCCATCAGCTGGCAAATGTAGACTGAAAACAGAAATAGTTGAAAGAGAGTTGTTAAGAATTTTAGGATTACATGCTATCTATAAATGGTTGTAATTTCCAAAGGGAAATTCATTTCTAGTCACACCTTTGCCAATGGTATCTTCCCTCACAAAAGCATCACAAATTTTCTGCCCGTAATGTAGCTCCAAAACACCCCCACTGCTCAACTCAATGACAGCTTTCCTGGCAGTGCCTGAGCAGATTTTACATTTTCCTGTAGGTGCACTGTCAGCCCAGATATTGCCTCCTTGAGCTTTGCTGCTCGTGGCTGCTGTGGCAAATCTTTGTGTTGGAGGACAGATGTTTCCCCACTGTGCTGGGTATCTGGGTCACGCAGCACCTACTGACTTGGAGCATGTTGGGAATCTCCTCTGAGCCACTGACTGCTGCAGAGCCGCCTTCCAGTTCTAGGCCTGGTCACCAGCTGTAGGTAGGGTGTTGCTGGTTTGTTTATGGGACTGGGCTTGAATTCTGCTCTTCTGGTTTCTCCCAGGTGGCTTCGTGGAATACGTGGTGGTTGTGAATTTTTTTCTATGTAAATTTGTTCCTAAATAAGAAAAAGAAATTCATGGGGCAAGAAATAAATAATTGATGAAAGTGAAAACTGCATAAATTTCTTAAACTGCTAGGAAAAAAACCAAAAAACAAAAAACCCAAAAAAACCAAACAAAAAAACCCAACAAAAAAACGTAAAAAGGAAAACACTTTTTCTGTGGTTCTGTGCAGATTATTTCATCTGGCTTGGGAAAAGATAGTAGATGTTAGGTTAGAGCAAATTCATCCTGATAAAGCATAGACATTTTTTGACAAATGTATTATCTCTTTAGATCACGGGATTAATAAGGTACATTGTCCCCAGGAAATTATGTGCGCTCATGGAGAGCCTCACTGACATTGCTGCAGAGAGGTGAGTTCAAAAGGCCAGATATTCAGAACAGTTTTTTGGAAGCTGTGCACACGAATCTTTTTTGAAACCATATAAGTTTGCATTTGTATGACTTACAGTGGGTGACTGTACACTTACCTAAGTTATTTGCATGCCCACTTGTGTACAGATATGAATGAAAAATGCAGATGTGCTACAAATTTGACTTCCAAAGTCCTGTTTGTTTCTGTTTGCTGTGGGGATGAGAGTCACAGGATGGTTGTTGTTGGAAGGAACTTCTGAAGATCATCAAGTTCATTGCCCTGGCAGTGCAGGGTCCCCTGGAGCAGGTGACACTGGAATATGTTCAGGTGGGTTGGGAATATGTCCAGGGTGGGACACTCCACAACCTCTCTGAATGCTAATGTGTTGTTTCCTATTGTGTGCTTAACTGTGTTGAGAATGACTTTGACAATTTCACTTTAAAATCATTCAGGTTATCATTATCAATATTATTAGTATTTACAGTGGAGGGGTATGATATAATCTGACACTTCTCCCAGACATTGAAATATTTAAGGTTGTCTGGGGACTCTGGAATGCTCATAATAATCATGAAACATTTATTGTCTCTATCTGTGTATCTAAAATTCATCAATGAATAAAAAAGGAGAGGGGAATCTTTAAAAAATAAAACAAAATATTATCCTGCCATAATTTATAGTTGCTTTCTTTTATCTATTTAAGATGCTTGAATTCACTTTGTTAGCAAATTTCTCTTGACAAGCACACCTATTTATTATTACTAAGCATCCTTTTTAGGAATGTCTGAAGTGGCATGTGTATTGTTTTAAATAAGATCGTAGAGTTAATTTTTAACCACACAAGCAATACAGTAAGAATAGAGAGAACAAAACATAATTAATAGTTTTATGCCATTTGTCAGGATCATTTCATTTGCTGCTAGTATATGCCAAATACAAAAACATTTTGACTTCAATTAAAAATTTTAAACAAGATTAAACCTGTTGTCATTGAAATCACAGAACATACATACTTCTAGGTAATGTGTGCATTCCTGAATGTTGGCATGTCTACAATCATGGAAGTGCCAGTGGGAAAGCAGAGGTGTGTCAGAATTTGCCACTTTGCAAAGGAGAATATAACAGCTGTTTCTGCATCCACCCACTTATTGAGAGGCAACTTGCCTGTGGCCTTGGATACACATCTCACTCTCCCCTGGAAAAGGAATTGAAAGAAATAGCACCACAGCTACATTTTGTGTTTTAAAGAGAAATTCTGATACCATAGCCACAGTATGCTAGGTTCAGGGAGAAATAATTTTATACTTGTGGGGTTTTTCTTTCATTGCATAGGGCTTTTATATTTTTAATTAGTTTTAATTTTTTTTTAGCAAATAATTGCATCATGTTTTACGATATCTTTATGATAGCTGCCTCACTAGACAGGACCTCATCACTGCCAGGGACCCTTACTGCCACAGTAAAGGATATATTAAACACAAAAGACATGTTTTCTCCTGAATTTGTGTGTGTCAGAGTTTGAGTTTGGCTACCAGTGCCACGTCAGCAATTTGAAACTAAGAGCATGACCTAGAGGAAAAAAGTGGTATGTATTGTCTTATGCTCCTATTTAGTAACACACTTCTTAAGTGCTTATTTAACTTTAAACATGCCTGAACCATATTAATTCCATATTAATTGCTGATTTGTTAATTTGAGTAGATTTATTCAATTGAAGATTTAAGAAATGAAGAGCCCCCATAGGATGATAGGACTAAGGAAGATCCACACTGAATAACTCAACTAGTTCCCCTAAGGGCTCACAGCTCCCTGTTTACTTAGGCGCACACCAACATGCATATTTCCTGCCTGTGTACTGCAGTGTGTGGGAAAATCCCAGATTATTTGCAAGCAAAGAGGTACCTTTGATGTGATACCACGCAAAAACAACTAAAGCCCTGAGAGCTGTGTGCCCTGAATAAGGTCCACACTAATGGGGCTGTGCCTGTGCAGACCTTCACCACGTTCCAGCAAGAAATGCTGTGGACAATACTACCAAATATTGCAATGTTATTAAGAGTTTGGAATAGAGATTGTGTTCTGCTGCTTTGCCTACATTGCTTATTTCTGAAATTGATGGTTAGATAAGCAGCAGATGGTAGAGGCAAATGCATGGTATTTCCAAATTAACTTAAATACGCTGCACGGGCCTGTGCCATAGAGCAGCATTGTCAATTGTAGCTGTGCACTTGTAGATATGAAATGAGGACTGCAACCTCTAGTTTTCTAGCTGTCAACTCAGCTTTTGTTCTGTGTTCCATTTCTGGAACAGAAATCCTTCATCAGTTTGTGAATTTAGATTCAGCAGAAATGGGGGGAAAGATACCTGTATTTAAAACACTAGCAATAGTAATAACAATTTAAAAATACTTATAAGAGGGTACATGCAGCAGGAATGGGGAAATCATCATAAATTACACCTCTCAGGCTACTAAAAATATTTACATTTGCTAAGGAATGGGAAAGTACAGAAAAAACAGCTTAATGAAATGAATTTGGACCCTTGGAAAAATAACAGAGAGTGGAGAACTGGGCATTGTTGAGCATAGGTACAAGTTAACAGGGCTCCCGGAGACTCAGGATTAACAGTGATCTAGTCAGTATATTTATTGGATTTATTTGCATTGTAAAGGCTAAAGTGAAGGCACGTATGGAATGCAAAATAAAAGGCAAAAAATATAGATGACAACAATTTTTGTCTAGTCAAGTCCATAGAAGCCTCTGAGGAATTCTGGAGATCTAACTGATTTAGGAAATTAGGGAGCAGAAATACAAATATACTCAGTTTTGACAAATTTCCTGCAAAGTAAATTGTGTAGAATTATTTGCAGTATTCATAACCATTGATTGAATTGTAAATTAGCTATAACTACTTGATAGAAAGAACTTCAGTGAAATTCAGATCCTGCTGAAGTCTCTGGGAGTTTTGCCTTTTCTTTCACTGGGGATAGGGTTTCCCCATGATCATCATTACTGCAGACAGCTCAATAGAAAAGGCTGCTCAGTTCACAGCGGTGGTCTGAGCAGCCAGCAAAATGGTTGGATGAATAAAGAATGGGCTGGAAAATAATACTGCAAATATTATGATACCTATCAGTGATACCCTCTCGCCTTGAATACACTGCTGAATTCGTACCTTTCTGCTTGAAAATATGCACCATGAACAGAAAGAATAAAGTAATAGTCATAAAGAGTGTCCAGAAACATAGAGAATTTTGCATGCAAAGAGTGAAAATAAGGGAGCTTAATAAAAGTGAATGAGAAGATAAATAAGGTTTTGAAGGAAATGAATGATTTGCACAAGGTAAATCTGATTTATTTCTTGGCTTCGTCCTGTAGTGCAAACGGAAGTGTGCCAACATATTGAAAATTGATAAGGAGAAGGTTTTGGTGTTTTGCAGGATGGAACTTACAGCTGAAGGAAGCCTTTGGAGAGAAAAGTGTGGCAAGATTAGAAAACAAACTGGACGTCTTTGTTTGTAAGACGATTGCCACAGATGCAATGAAATAAAGTAGGAAAGCATGAGTTAATATTTATCTTTTGACAGATTTTTCAATCTTTGGGATATTGACGATTTTGGTTTTTTTAACAAAGCCTGGAACCTGCTTGTTACAGACGATGGGGTATGGTGCTGAACTGGGTCACACACGTGTGATTTGTGTAACTTCTCCCTCCCCGCTTTGACACGTGGGGCTGGAATGGGGTGCGGGTTAGGGCAGGGACAGAGGCTGCTCAGAGCCCCCCAAGTGTCACAGGCTGAGTCTGACCCTCCTGCTCGTTTAGGGAGGCCTCTGGAGCGAAGGAGCTCTGTGCAAGTCTTGGGCTGAAGGAGGATTCTCTTCTGCCCCCCAGAGCTCAGGGAATCTTCAGCCTTTGATGGAAAGTAGGATTTACATTTATATATTCATCTTCTGTGTTTGGACAATGAAACAGTCCTGAAGTAAAGGCTACAGAGTCTTGTAGATAATGTCAGTCTCTAAATGTCCTATTTTAGCTTTTCAAATAAAACACATTGTGATTTGATGAATACTTCTGCGACATAATGTAGCAGGAATTGGTTCATAACATCCAGATGCTGTCAATGTGCAAGGTGGTGGTTGTTTTTATTTTTTCAACACGAGTTTCAGGCATTATATTTTATCATACAGTACAGTTTTCTGTAAAAACCAGTAGAAACAGCTTAGAATAGCTAGAAATGCTTAATGATGAGGGTGGTGCACAGCTGAAGCATTACCAGTGGAGTAGCTCGCTTACTGATTTGTTGCCAGGTAGCGAGCCAATTAGCAGTGCTGGTTATTATTTACTTTTCATGCTATATATCACTAAAATTGTGTTGTTGATTTATCATTTATATTGTTGTATTGTCAGCATAATTTATTCAGATCATGCTGAGATACCTGGGAAATTAAGTAATAAAGAGAATGGCATAGAAAGTGTCTGTATTCAGACTTACTGAATACTTTGCTTTTAATGAGAATGCATGTTCTGGTAAAACATAGATCATTTAGCTATTAAATTGTTTTTTAAACAAACCTGTTAAAAGTTTATACCTTGGAGTTTCTATAAATAAAATGGCTTGGTTTCAATTCTAATCTGTTTTTTACCATTAAATACGTCACTTTTTACAGATTAAGTTAAATAGCAGATCAACTAATTGTGCCAACTTAGTTGATTAGTGATTTGCAGGAAGCCATACTGGTTGAGATATTATTGAGATATCCGGCATTCTTTATGTATTTGACGCTACTTTAATTTTTTTGACAAATACTAAGATTTTTATTGGAAATCCTTTCTAATTGCTTGAATTATTTAAAAAATAAAAAAAAAAAAAAGAAGAAACATTGAAAGCAAATCCATATTTTACAAGAAATAAATATTTTGGTACATTTACCTGACCAGCAAAGGTGCTGTGTTGGTTTTAGAATGCCTTTGTACACTTTTTTCTTAGTTGGGAATTGAACTTGTCAGAGATCTTTGTATAGCTTCATCTTACAATGTCTTCCTTTTGATCTAGTTCTTTCACAATCTTTTGATTGGCAGATAGGTCTGTGTGTGTGTTCAGTAGGTTGGCTCTGGTCAAGAATTGTTCTCTTGAGAACATCCCATACAGGAAAAACCACCTGAAACTTCCCGTGGATGTGCTTTTCCAGTGTGACATTGGTGTTTCTTTATTAATTTGTGAAAATTAACTTCCAACTTAGGCAATAATTCAAAGCAAATTGGGAGAGGATATTATTTTCCTTAAGCTCTTAACACCCCGTTATCTTTTTTAGTTGCCTTTGCCTTTAGTTTTTGTTTCTGTTTTTAAGGATAGCTCTAACACACGTGTAGAAACACATAAACCCCACTTATTTCTGCTCTGTCTTGATACAGGAATCTTTAAAATGCTTCTATTGACTCCAGCACTTGAATTTTGTGCCAGACTTGTGTTATGATTTTCAGTTTACACAGCACTGCTCCTTTACAGTGACCCTCCTGGCTGTGGTCAGACCTGAGAACGAATCAGCCCAAGGAGCAAATGAAAGTAATCTCGGAGCAACCATCCAATTTTCTGCTTACTAACTTTTAGTTGATCATTTTTGTATATATGTGGTATGCAGAAATTTTTATATGCCTTCAGAAATCAAGGGGGAAAATGCTTCAGTTAAATTAAAGAATCCTGACAGTGGTGGTACTGAATTAAAGTATCTCTGATAATCCTCTGTATGAATTTTGATACAAGGTTGAGATCAGGTTGTATGATGATGATATGAATGGAAAATATCGAGGAACAAAATAACTACTGGGCTAGAAACATGGCTCAGACCAATTTGGATCAATCCCATGTCTTTACAGTTAAGAAGTGCGAAGGGAAATTTGAATGATACCTGTCTCATTTCATTGCTTGTAGTAGAAGGAGACACTTTTTTTTTTTTTTTTTTTTTTTTGCTATCTTGTATAACGAAAGCACAGGGCTGGCTGTAAGTAGGTGTAAAAGCATTTTCAGAAGCTGAAATCATGGATGTACTGTGGTTTGTGTGTTAAGCTCTAAGTTAAATGGTCTTAAAGGGTACAAGGTGTGTGCATTCAGCTGGGTTATCTAGAGGCTGAAGAATTTTGTACATTAAGAACTAGCAGATCTCTAGTAAAATGTGAAACTTGGTCATGTTACTAAGTAAGGATACTTCATTCACTTATTTTGACAAGCGTAGTTTAGTTTAATTTGGAAGTTATTCACGAAATATGAGTGCACTTAAGTCATATTTTATGAAAATACTGAAACCTATGCTTGAGAGAGGCAGCACTGCACGATAAAACATTGGGAGCCTGTGTTCTTTTGTGAGTGTGTGCAGAAAATGGAAATACTCCTTCACTTTTGCCATAAGATATGTGAGTCAGCTGGGAGTAAGTGTTGCTCCACTACGCAGGTTTACTGGGTGTCTGCTGTGAAGATTTCAGGAGGACAGCAGGTTTTCTGCTTTCCACATTTCTCCTGAAACCTCTGCATGTCATTACCCAGCTGAAACAGAATACGTGATGGGCTGCAGGAAGATGTAGCATTATTCCATCTGTGAGAGACAAAAAGTCACTTAACTTGCTCTTAGCTGTGTTATTTGAGATTCACAGGATCTCTTCTCACTTGAATGATAAATGTCAAATTCCCACAGAACCCACCCCTTATTCTCTTTAAATATAATGGCAAACATTTGTCCATGGCTGTTAGTGGTTTTTGTATTTTAATGTTATAATATTGATGAAATTCAAGTGCTTTATTTTAATGTTATTTGCTACAAAAGTCAATTGCTTAATCAAAAACTGATTCCTTTAGGCAGAAAATTTGCTTCTCCAAATTCCAGACATTTTAGTGTTTATTTTTTTGAGCTTGGATAGCGTATGTTCTACATCTTAAGCTTCACTAGTCTGTCTCAGGATTCCATTAACATTAGTTGAAATATTAGCACGTTTCTGAACTTGTGTGCTATTCTGTGCTGGTTCTATTAACATGTAATATTGTACTGCTCCCGGTTTTCTTAGCTGCCATGGATAATCAGAATGCACCTCGGAGAGCTGAAGGACAGCTTGCTTTCATCAGGTCTCTTCACCTTACTGAAGTTATCAAGTTTTGGGGATAAATTAGTGGATTGTCTTGGTGCTGTCTATCCACGTCCATATAGAAGTAGGAACCTAACCTGAGAGAACACTAAATCCTCTTTGTTTTTTAGGTTTTCTTTAGTCAGTGTATCACTAGCATTGTGTTGGCCATCTTTGCAGTAACACTGGATGACCATATTTGACATTCAGCTAAGATGGTCCCCTGTCTTTAAATAGGGGTTAACTGCCCTTTTGTGTTATGAAATCAAATTAACAATTGACAGAATGTATCATGTTAAACTTGTGCCAGTTTAATCTTGGCTTTCCTCTCCAGGAAAAGCCAGTTCTGTACAGAACAGATCTTTTACAGTCATACACTCTGGCTTCTTGTTGAGTTGATTTATATTAAATCTGTGTTGTTTGCCCAAATTTTCTGTGCTATGTCAAGTACAGATAGGATAAAAACAAAGAAAATATGCAGAAATATCCAGTTGCCTTTAATCCGTTTATTTCCTTTTAATAATATTTTCTTTGCATAGTTCTTCACGTATGAGTTTTAGAGACTTCGTTCTCCTGAGCAGTGTCGCATTAAGCCTAAATAATCTGGTGAGAAATATTCATCTGGAATGCAACAGTCCAACTAGAAGTTTTTGTTGAAATGAGAGCTACTAAGGAGGTCATCAGAGCAACTGCATGAAGGAGAGCTGTCCTTTTCTAAGCAGAGTTGACAAAGAGAGGTGTCAGGATTCATGAGAGGGATGAATAGGAGAAGAGGAAATTTAAAAGGAAAGTTTTCAGATTGCAGAAGAAAGTAGATAGGATGATAAAAAACATAAATATGTTAGGGTGGAGATCATGGCTTTCCCGTGATTTATAGAGTTTTTCAGAATTCAAAGCAAAGCTGTGCTGACTCATGGCTGTCAATACCACACATCTCTTCTGAAGCCAGACCAGAGAGGTTTATGAAGCTCTGTTACAAAGCAGAAGGATGCATGGAACTTTAGCGTGCCCCATCCCCATCTACCGTCCCTCCCCATTCTGAACGTGTCTGGAGAATTCAAAATTTTCAAGTTAAGTAATCATTTTACAAGAGATAACATAATGAAATCAAGGCTGAAAGAGAGTTTATCCTGTCCCTGACTTCTTTTCCTTTACCAGGATGATTCAGGTCTGTATTCCTCAAACAAGAAGGAACAGTAGTTCATGCCTCCTGTCTTTCTGTTCCCAGCACCATTGGCTCATATTTCTTCTGTGCAAAATCCTTCCTTTGGATGTACATCCAGGACAATCAATGTGTATTGTACTAAAGTGAATCTGTTTAGCTGAGGCTGAAATGTTAGGTCAAGAAACCTTTAGGAGAGGAGAAGAAATGTCATACTTCACCCTATAGTTTCTTAAGAAAAAGGAAAGCTGGCATTAAATATTGCTCTCTAGTTGATTTTATTGCTTCCACTGCCTTCTACACTTTCCTATTTGTTTAAAAATTGTGAAATAAAAGCGAGACTGAGTTTTAGGAGCAATGCAGACATGTCTGGCTCAGTTACCAAATTCTGATTTACATAGCTGCTCAGTAACCAAAAGTCTTGTTGATATGCAGTAGTCTGAACTCTTCCCTCCAAAACTAAAGGAGCCCTAATGTCAAATCATTATCTACTGGATCCGTGGAGGTCAGTGGTGAGGCTGTCCCAGTGTTTTCAGGGTGGCTCTTAATGGTGCTCTGAAGGTAAATATCAGAAAAAAGATGAAATGTCTGCTGTTTAGTCACTTAATGTCTTCTTAACCATTTATATTTGCTCTATTCTGGAAATACTGAGAAGCATAAAACAATAAGTGAAGGGTTAAATAGGAAACACTGTCTTTTGTGTACTGTACTAGCTAGATTTATCTCTTTATCGTTTTGTTCTCATTCCAAGATGAAATGGGAACTGGGCAAAGAAAGATTAATAGTCACCAGCCAGGGACACAGTGACTGGAGTGATATTGCATATGTTACGTTGGTCCCAATTATTTCATTCAATAGCAGGGTTTAGTTGTATACTTGCATTTTGGAGAAGTTTTCAATTTGTCATTTGTTGTGACAAGGTGAAAGTTGCTCATTTAGATCAACAAAAATTTTCTTTATCTGGATAATTCTGCTTCCTGTTTAATTCCTGAAGAGAAAGCAGAGGTTGTTTTTGAGGATGATATTAGTTGTACACAGTGTTTTGTAATATTCTGTGTTTGGCTGTGATTTACCATAGGTGAAGAGAGAGGCAAGGTAGGGGAGTGTAGACCTTGGCTTTAGTAACTTGCCTTACCAGGGAACTCTGATAATCACATTATTTTGATTTTAATTGTGACTATTTGCTGCATGGTCCAGTTGCCTCAGAGTTCAGTCAGTCCTTCTGCCCTCTTCTCACAGAGGATGTTAAGGGCTGAGAAATGGGATTTTGTCACCATTCATTAGAATCCTTGCTCCTATCCTTCAGCTTCTTTTAAAAATGGTTTCCCTTATGTCTCCTGGTTGTAAGAAAATCACTACTAAAGCAGTACCTGCACTAGATTATTTCATTATTGCTCCTTGATACTGGTACTGCTAAGTTTAGCAGCCTCCTCCTTCACTGGAGGGTGGTCAAGCTATTCCCTTTCAAAATATGGTTCAACACATATCTGTTCTGTAGCTGGAGATGTAACCTCTTCTCCTGGAATAACTGAGAGCTGTATTTTTGATAAGTAATTGCTGACCCACCCCATTCTAATTCTTGATTTGTCTTCTATCTTTGTCAGCTCTGGAGACCTTGTAACTCTTTCTGCTGCCTTGTTCAGGATGAGAGTTAAATTAAAAAACTTGACATATGAATAATATTTCTGCTTAAAATGAAGCAATTTGCCTCACATGGCTGCTAACCAGCTTCAGAAACTAACAAACACCATGCCACCAGTATGTTCCAGAAATCATGTGCTAATCTGGAAATTAGGTCCCACTGGGTGAAGATCAAATGAACAATATTATCCTCCTGCACTCAGCCACACGTGCCCAGTGTACACAATCCAGAGGGAAGGTGTAAATAGGCAGTGTTTAGGGTCTATGAATTGTTAGCTTACTCTGCCCAGCAGGCTGATGTGCTCAGGGTATAAACAGATCAGTCTTACTTGATCTTCTGTACCTCATGTTTTTTGACATCATCATAAGTTCATTTTGTATTTTTATGGAAGCTGTAGAAAAGAAGTGGCACAGCATTGCCAGCCCTGGGACAATTTTATTTTGCTTTAACTGTAACATTCCATTTTTCCTACACTGCTGCAGTTCTAAGGCTCCTTTTATCATTTTGGTATTTAAGCTAGTCTTGCATAATGTGTTCTTTTTGTTAAAGCATCAGTGGTCTTTTAATTTACCTGTGAAGGAGAAAACGATTGTGTTACCATGTGTGTTTGATTCTGCCACAGGGTCTCTCTCAAGTCTTTTCACCACAAAATATGGGAAAAGCCCTTGGAATAAAAGTGGTGTTTAAATTCTGTGAGTTTTCCTAGCCAAGTACTCATGCTATAAAAACTGTTACAGAAAGAGTTCAGTTTTTGTAGTTTTCTGTCTTAACATATCCTTCAGGAATAGAGTATCTTCACATCTCTAAATGGTGTGATAGCTTTCAAAGGTATTGTTGTCTGAACCCTTGATTAAACAAAATGGTGCTGATTGCAGCAGGGTGGCTAAACGTGGGCACAAGTGGCTATTGCAGCCTGCTCACAAAGAAGTCATTTATCAAAGTTTTATCAGATTTCAGAGGCATTAGGTTTATCAGTCACGGGTTATAAATGGCATGTCACCAGGATCAAACCGGAGCAATGCCTTGCTCCAGTGCTGCTGTAAGGCAAGTGTGAACATCCCCTGCAGATGCACCGTGTCCTTACCTCGGGAGGTGTGCCATGCAGCATAGAGCAACCCTCAGCACTTTGTTTAGTTCTGGAGTTGTTGGGATGTGTTGTTCTGGTGATCAGAGTTTGATTTCTGCTTCTCACCCAACCCAAAAATGTTAGCAATTGAACTATTGGTGAGAAAAGCAAAGGCGTCTGGTACAATGTGTGAAAAGATGCAGTGGAATGTATGGAAACATACAAATGGAAATGCTGAAGCTGTTTGGGCCAGCACGTGATGAAACCATTTGAGATTCAGGTGCAATATAGAGGGAGTTTTATTAAACTTACCAACATCCATTTGAGCCTAAATTAACCTTGGTGGTTTTTTAATGAGCCTAAGAAAAAAGTGTTAAACCCAGGTTCGACACCCTGATTACTCACTTGGTTTTTGGAGTATGTTTTAAAATTTCAGCACATAATTCTGTTTTTGCAAACTTAAACACCAAATTGTTTGCTGACGGTGAGAAGATTGTTTTAGACCCTTGAAAGCATACACAACTTCCTTAAGTGATTGTGAAGGTAAATCTTATTGTCTGGGGAAATGACTTCTGCACAGCTATTTCTTTTATTGCTGTGCTGAATGTGAAGGCATTACTCACTTTAATAAATCCTACTGTATCTCTCAGTCTGTGTAGGCTGATATAAATATCTCCAGTTATGTCATATTACCACCTTTGTACAGCTAATGTTACATTTCTGATGACTGGTGGCTGATAAATGCAAAACCTCATTTGGTTTGTGAGTGATTGAATGCTAACACTGTTTAGATTTCTTAATATACTTGTATTAGCATGAATAAGTAATGAGCATGCCAGGCTTTTTTGAATATTTGATTGTATCTTTATAATGGATTTGTGTCTCTCTCTTTGTGCTAATGTCATTGTAACTTTGTTGGTGTCATAACTCCAAACCTTAGCAATCGATCTTTATCAGAATATCTTAAGTCAATTACCCTCTCATGGCCAAATTACTGTGTCATAATACTTTTCTTATAAAAGTATTCTGCATATTGCATTTAGGATACAAATAGGTACTAATTCCATCTGCAGTATATTTCTCGTTTCCTCACTGTGGCTTCTATTAGTGTATCGACCTGTCCTGTCTCTGTGAGCACACAGATGCATACATGAAACATTAAAGCTTCTCTTAATTCTCCTCTTTATTAATAGACTAGCTGACCCTTAATACTCAAATTCAGCCGTCTCTTATGTGCCCTAGACTTTTGCTGTTTCTAAAAGAATTAAGCCTTAATGTTTGCAGCTTCTTGGAAATCATAATCTATCATTTTGGATAGTGATTATTGTAGGAAGAAAATATTAGCTTGCCAGAGACTTCTAGTTATTCTATTACCCTAAAAAGACTTGCACCTGCAGTATAGTGGATTTTCTTTCATCATCCTTCATCCTGTTTACTGACTGACACTTTTAACAAGTAAAGGAATTGGGAGAAAGGCTATTTTGGTACTTTATTAGTGGTTCCCAAATATAAGTTGCTTTTTCTATGAAAACATACCTCAAGAGAAGACTTCTGGACCAGTGATACTGGCACAGGCAGGGGATTGTCTGGGTGTGCGTTGTTCTGTCTCAGTGCTTCTGAATTTATGCTGCTTTTCTGAGGTGCCAAACAGTATTTTTGGTTATGGAAACTTTGAGACCTGTTCTCCGGACTTCAGTTCATGACAGACTTAAAAAACTGCTGCTTCATGTCAGATGTTGGACCCATACTTTCACAGTGTTACTATAGCTGAAACATGGACCCAGCTGCTGTTAATTACTTAGTTTTTTCAGCAGAACCGGTGTGAACTGGAATATAGGACTACCAGAGGTGGATTTGCCCCTTCCCTTTCCTTTAAAATCAGGTGACCAAAATGCTTCCCATTTTTGAAGCTGTGAGAATCAAAATGCACTAATAATAAAGTAAAGCAAAATAACTCTGTAACAAGCCACAAACAGAACTGCTGAATGAGGGAAAAACCCCACAAAAAATGGGATTAAAATAAATTACTCCTGCCTGCCAGAGGCTGGCAAAGGGATAGTCCTCCTATTTTGCTTTTCAGTCCATTGCCTTAGTGGCATCTTGATTAAAACAAACTTCACACAGTCTCTCTGATTTCTTGAAAATTTCTTTCTTTCTCAGCTCCAAGGCTTGGATCTGCTCCATGATGCTGACAGATGCCTTCTTTTCTCTGGAAGCTTCCAGTCTGGCGTTTACTGCAGGCTGTGCCCCTGCTGTCCCCACTGTCCTGCTCTGGCTGTCATTCCTGTGGGCTGGCAGGGCTGCAGGCTCAGCTCTCCCAGGGCAGGACAAGCTTCCTGTCGTCTTTGCACAGGTTTCAACCTGAGTATATAAAGTCAGAACAGGGCAATCTCACAGCAGTCCCTTGCTGCATACCCCCAGAACATCCCAAATGGACCATGTGCAGTCCTTGGATGGCAAACTGTGAGGAAAGTTGTCAGGTTGTTCTTTTTGTCACAAGCTGTCACATTGCAGGATGGGCACAGCATTTTGGTCCACTTTGTGTCTGAAAAAGAGGGTACAGGATGTTAATTACAGTGAATTTTATTATTTTACATAATGTAATGCGGGAGAATGTTGTGTTTAACAAAGCAAATGACATTTATGACCTGAGCAAATGGCCTTTATGCCCCCAAATATTGTCTATCTTCGCAGAAGGGAGTAAAAGTTCTTCCTGAGAGTTTGCTCTTTGTATTCCAGAAAGGAGGTATGGAGCATACTTGCTGGGAGAAGCCCATGAAGGTACATCTGCTTTCCTGCAGAGTTGGAACATGTGCTGTCAAGGTGTGTCAAGATAAGCCCATGGGACTGTTGGAGAGGGCCTTAATGAAAACATTTGGAAACACCTCAGACTTCCACAGGCTTGTCAGTGATTAATCCAAAGATGGAACTTGGTGAACCTTCCTTACCTGTTCGGTTTTTGGGTTTTTTTTGAAACCCCCACTCCACCTTCCCTCCAGCTTGCAGCCTTTATTCCTGGTTGTACTCACACTCTACATTCCCTCCTGCATGCCGTTTATTCAGGCCTGTTTCCCACAAATTTTTATTCCATGTCCTTATGTTCCATGTTTCTGACAGG
This sequence comes from Atrichornis clamosus, assembly GCA_013400975.1. Lineage (NCBI taxonomy): Eukaryota > Metazoa > Chordata > Aves > Passeriformes > Menuridae > Atrichornis > Atrichornis clamosus. The sequence continues at coordinate 212,775 of WBMZ01005505.1, forward strand.
AGCAGCATGCTCTCTGGATCAGCAACAACTCTCACGGGGTTTTACAGACCTTGTCCTAGTAGAAGAGGCCATATATTCTGTAGTTTAATGGAGTTCTGTGGGAGAATCAGAAGGGTCACATCTCCCTCTGTTTTTTCACAGAAGAAAATGAATGTGGTGTAGTTCATTTTGATGCCAAGTACATAATCATATTTCCCTCCTACTTAGGAAACCTTAGCCTCAGAATTTTATGGTAGATGAGCAGATGCATTGCATGGGATGTTTTCCAGATTCCTTTTTAAAAATCTGAGTCAGTCAGTGTTTGCCATGCAAAGTCCTTTACTCTGTAATAACGTCCCTGGACCATTTGAATATACACCAGGAAACATGCTGAGCAAACTATTAACTGAATAGCAAATTTTTAGTGAAGTTTGTCATTCAAGTTAACAAAGTGACATGGGTGCCAAACGAAAAAATTCTAAAAAAAGGTTTATGTTTGTACCCATTTTTGAAAGAAGCCTTGCATTTTTGCTTCATGGAATATGCACAGCCGTGACCTATGTGATGGCATCGTGTGGACCAGCTCTGATGATGAAAAGATTTCATAAACCTACTCATTTGAGAGAGTGATAAATAAATTCAAGCTAGTGGACAGTTTCAGAGCATTTCTAATGGGACAAAGTTCCAGTATCACCGCAACTTTTCTGCAGTGTTTTGTGTTTGCTGTGTTGAGCATCTCTCCCTTCAGCAGGCTGTATTTTGCGGATCCCTTTCTTAACACTATTCACTATGCAAAGAGGCATCACTGGGTGTTGGTCCAGCCCTCATCTTTGAGAAGTTATATCACAAGGAATATCCAGAAGTTGACTTTTCTTGATTCTTGTCTCCTTACAACAGTTTACCAAGCAAATACCTTCCTGTGTACGATGATTTCAGTGATGATCATCTCATGTTCTATTAATTCTATGAAGATTTCAGTAAAGTTCTGTCTGGTGAAAACTATCTGTTCTGTTAACTTCAGAGAAAGAATTTCAGAACAGTTTGTAAGAATATGTTTTTGGTGAACTGTATTTATATGAATTTTGGGAACAAAAATTTATTCAGAAGGGTGCATGGCTTTAAATAGCACGCTAAGCTCGCAGCTCCCCAGAAGACTTATAAAATCAAGAGTTTTAGTCTGTCGGTACACCTGTAACTCTCCTTTTGCATTTGTTTTGTGTTTTTGTATTTTCCCAGTGCTTTCTGAGCCACGATTCCAACTGTGGTTTTATTAAATGAGGTAGAAATAGATTGCTCTAGGTGCAGGTGAAAGAAACATCTGGCTTGCTAACATTGTGATTGTCAGAGAATAAGGACAACTTTTCTCTCTGTTGTAAAGTTACACCTCTTGTCATCCTAAAGTAAAGAAAAAGGAAAAAAAAAGTCTTTTCTTTAGGGTTCTTTGTCTGTGAAAGGGCTTTGTGAGGATACACCCTTATAGAAACTCTTTTTGAGAACCTTCTTAAATGCTGGTAACCAAAAGATGCAAACTTCAGCAGTAGGAAAGAAAAACTAATTTCTTAACAAATGGATATTGTTGCATTCATGCTATTGGAATACTTTGTTCAATTAAAGATTGAAAGTGGCATTTTTAAAAAGAAAGTGTGACAATTATCCCACTTTTGTGCTGCAAGTAAGCTTCCTAACAAGCTTCCCTGGGCTGTCTGTCTGACATCTGGGACTGGTCCTGGGAGCTGGCAGCAGTGGGAGCAGAGTGTGCTGCTCTGCCTGGTGAAACCCGTCCCAGCCTTGTTCCCTGCTGCTCCTCAGTCTGACACAAAGCACCAGCACTGGAGTCACACACGGAAAGCTCTTTCTTACTCTGAAGATTTATCTTTAGTGTATGGGTTTGTTCTGATTGGTATCTGTCACATCTGGTAAGGAGAAAGGGCTACCTGCTTTTCTGGAGGATTCCTTCCTGTCATGTGCCTTCTCTTGGGCACAAACCAATCTGAATAGAAAAGTTACAGGCCTTGAAAACAAGACGCAGGTGGCTGAGGGATGATAAACCTTGGAGTTAGGCACTTGTAGACTCCTGGCTCTGCATCAGCCCACTCTGTGAGCTTTTGTTGAATTCCCAGCCCAGATATAAGCTGGAAATCATATCTTAGAAATAGTATGCTCTTTTCTTGGTTACCTTTTAATTTTTTTTCTATAGTAAACTGTGTTCTTGTAGTGAACTTTTCAGAGAATTATCAGGACACCTGATTTCCCTCACTTGGAAAACTTTAACTCGGTAGTGTAAGATGTGTTAAGTTTGAAATTTAGTGTCTGTTTTCCTTAGGAGCTTAAGGATTCATACAGTGCAAACTTGCCTGGGTGAGCAAAAGACTTTTTTCTCAAGTTCCTTGGCAGAATGGTTACTCCTATAAGTTTCCTGGTTGAAAATTCCTTCTTCTTTTGATTACTGAAAGACCATTATCAGCTCTTTTTTCCTCCTATGATATAAAAGCATGTTAGGGGAAGTTAATTAACAGTCTGTCCTTTTCCATATTTAAAGGTTTTGAAAATCTGTTTAGCTCCTGGTAGAAGTTTTTATTAAAATAGAATATTGCATGGAAAGCCACCTACAGATATTAGTTCTGTGGTAAAAGACACAATAAAGAAGACAGTGACTTTGTCTTTTTTTGCTTGGGATGTATACTAGACATTTCTATGCTGATTAGTGTTTTATAAATGTCAGGGATAAATGGTCACAAGAAACTCCTGTAAACATTAATAAGTATTGAAATAATGACTTAGACAATTCTCCCAGCTTCCCCTTTTTTTTACTCCCTGTGAAACTGCAACTTGTGGACATACCTGACCAATCTAAAAAGCTCATGTATAGAGCTTATATAATTTTCTAACTGCTTGACACTTCTATATTTTCATTTAATTTAAAAATATGTATCAAAATACAGTGGCTTAAATTATATCAATAAATTTGTTATAACGTTGGCAGCATTCATTATCAAAATATACTTACCATTTGTGGGGAAAAGTCACAATAAGTCCACAGGTAATGGAAGTGGTAAATGCCACCTGTCAGTCAGTGGAGCCCTGCTGGAGAGCAGAGCTGGTCTCAGATCAGGTCCCTGGGGTGACATTTTTTGTATTTGTACCTGGAAGTCTGTGGTGCTTGGGAAGGGAAGGTGGCACTCTGCTTACCAGCCAGGATTGAAGCACCTTTTTTCCTAAGAAGGTAAGTGGAGTTGGTCTCTGTTTGCTGCTGTGGAAGTGCTTCTAAGCACAAATTGCATTTATTACAATAAATGCACAGTTCAAGGGTGAGGTTTTTCAAGAGTATCACTTCTCCTCAGCGGGATGGGCTTAACTCACACAAAGTTGATTGAAAACAGTTGTTTTGATTTCCAGCCAAAATCACCATTGGTAAAATCTGTGATTAAGGTTTATCTTGTTTATTCCACAGTGATATCATTTCCTAATTTGCCATGGTCGAGCATCTGATTCCTATTTATTCCTCCTGTGATGATAGTTTCAAATGCAAATCCAGAACTAAGTATCTTTGTAAGTCCAGAGATTCCAGGAGAGAATCAAGACTTGGAGCCTGTTCCTGGTCTCACCATGGTGTGTGGGAACACTTTGCCAGCTATATAAACGCTAGAAATGGAGAAAACATTTGTAACTTTGGGGTTCCCATGTTCTGAACTCTTATTTCATCTTGTCTGAAGCAGCAGTAGTAACATGAATATTTTACCTATTTTGTCTTTTTTTTCTCTGCCGTGTTTAATCTTATTCCTTCTGTTGTGGACACCATAGGACTTAAAAGTGTTCAAAATGTCATTCTATATGGTTTAATCTCTCTGGTGGTTACTGGAATTGAGTGCCTGTAACAAACCAAGCACTCTTAGTAGTTCCCCTCATTATTAGATATTTGATGTGATCACTTAAAACCTTGTAAGTTTAAGGTTTGGAGGCAACAGTAACAAAAATTAAAATTACCTCATCTCCTTTGATTGTTATGTGCTCTGCATTAATTTATACAATGGATTTTTTAATACTAAAGTTTTCTTAAGATATGACAAGTGATTATTTCTTTAAGTATGTACTCTATCCATTATTAAATTGATTATTCAAATCTCATTTAAAACAAGAGGCCAGATGGCAATATTCCAGTATTTGTTGCTACTAGCAACCGAAAACCCCAAACTGAATGATTTTCCATTTTTCACTGTGGATGAAGGGATCTCTTCATTTTATATGCAATAAAAAGAAGCTACAGATAACCAATTATGAAACCAGATTGTTATACTAATACTTTAAAAAATCATTCACTGACATTCTGTTACACTTGTTGATGACCTCCTCAAGTATGTGATCTAATTCTAGGTTTGTTAACTTTGTTACCAATTATAATTTTTAGTTAGAATAATATTGTCATGAAAGGAAGGCTTTATTTTTTTGTTATATCTTGCTTAGATTATAAGACTTTAATGAGATTATGACTATTTTAAGAAAGTATAAGAAAAAATTAAGAAAGGCTCAGAACATAATTTCCCTGGTCGCTGATATCTGTGATTCCAGTAAAAAAATGTATTTTGACAGTAAAGTTTAAAGTGATATAAAAATGTCCTTCAGAAAAATGATGACTGAGGAATGAGTGATTAATCTCTCTTCAGAAGTATTTGTGATTTAAAAAATAGGCACAGAAACAATATCTAGAACTTAACTTGATATTTCGCTTCTTAGCATTTGGGAGATCCAGAGCTGACCAATTTGGCTACTTAGCCAAAAAATGGCAGTGAGGCAGGGACTGTCTGGGTCTCTTTCTTAATGGGGACTAGCTCTGTAATGGCAACAAGTGATGTCAGTCTAACTCATTAATTGGTATCAGAGAACTGATAATGACAATAATAAAGATAAATATGCAAAAGTGACTTTTTTTGTATAAGGGGCTGTTTTATATACAACTGATTTCCTCATATATGCACTTATAAGTGTCTAAATGTGTGTGTTTCCTAACTATGTGATGCTTGTCCCTGCAGATATGAAAGCAGACTAATGACATTTCATGAAGCTCTGTTTTGGCCATAGAATTAAATGGTCTGGAGGTGTACTTGTTTCCTTACTTCTTGTTTGTTCTTGACTCCCTGTGAAATCAGTAGCAAAATTCCCACTGACCGTGGCACACAGCACTGGCCCAGTTTTCCTTGGTTGCTTTATAGGCAGTAAAGTTTTTGGTCAGTGACCTGCATTTCTGCAAAAATGTCCGTAAACTTGCTATATATTTCATGCAAGTACTAGATATTCTATGTATAAGTTACATTTAGTGTTTTTTATTAAATATAACTTAACTTTTTGCCCACTCTGGGTAGGAAATGAGAAAAGAGGTCCTAAATGGTAGATGAGACATTGCTTAATGTGCTATCAGGAAGATCTAAGAGGTTGTAGTAAAAAGTCCAGCATGAGAAAGGAGATAGGAGAGGCAATTACGAAAGTACCCTTTTTTTATTTATTCAATTTAGCAAGAGATTTTAGTAAGTTAAAAATTCTCACAAATAACTTTTGAAATAAAATGCTTGGTTAATAGTAAACATGCTCAGTCCCATAACCCAGAGACTATTTACACTCTGGTAATTTCAAGAAACAAATATTAGCTTATAAATGCAGTGATGGCAAAATGTGCTAGCATACATGTTAAGTTTCTAATCAAACACTGCAAAAATTCATTAATCAGTATTTCATAGTTCATTACAGTCTGACTAATTTTGAAATCCTTCATGTAAATTGATTAAATGTCTTCAGTATTCAGATAAATGGGCTTTTGTTTTGAGCAACCTTTACTGTGAAGTCCATATTTCTCCAGGATTGAGTTCTGGTAACATTTGACTGTCATGTCTGACATACTAGACAGTTGCCATTTCACCCCTTCTCCTTCCCCTCCTCTCTGTTCCAAACATCTCATTGAACAAATGTGAGAAAAATATTCTTAAATCTTCCTTAGACGTACCAGGTCATGGTTAGAAAGTGCTCCATCATTTGCTGTCATCAGTCACCAAAGCCTTTTTTTTTTTTTTTTTTTAATAATGCAACTCTTGCCTGTGTTTGAAGGAACTGTTTTGCTGCTTAAATAGCAGACATGAACACCTCAGGTTGGTGATCAAGCCTTTTTTTTACACCAGAGAACACATGTGAAAAGTCCTCTGGGGACAGCAGCTCGGCTGCTCACTCAGATCTGTGTGCACAGCCATTCAGCCAGGGCCATGTGTCCCTCCCTGTGTTCCCAGTCTCTGCCACTGCCACATTCCAGTGCCCAGATGGATGGGCACAGCTTGGTCCCTTCCAAGGCTGAGCTCCCTGAAATGAAAGGCCCTGCTTCCACTGAGCACTGTTAGCACTCAGATTTAACAGTTTTATGTAAGACTGTGATGGGAGATTAATGGAGCTACTACAGCACATAGTGCTTTTTATTAGAGAGAGACCCCATTCCTTCTGTGTAAACACCCAGCAGCTCGTCTGCATGGCAAGCACAGAGAACAGTCTCACATAGTCTTCTGCAAAATAAATCCTCGTGAAAGCAAAGTGCTGGCTGCAAAAGTAATGGCCATGTTCTTGTTCGTTTTACTGGACAATTTAAAATTTTCCACTGTGAATTTCTACTCTGAATTTTTAAAATGTTCTTTCAAAAGCATTCATTGCAGTTTGATTAGTGCAGAGCACATACAGAGTATGTAAGGGCCTGAGGGTGGCCAACATGTATTAAGCTCTCAAGTTAAAATCTGACTGCAGAAGTTTCTTAGTCATCTAGCTCACCATTGTGGAGTTTTATGTGTATCCAGAAAAAGGCTTTACTCTATGTCACTTCTTGGGTATTTTTTTTCTTTTAAACCTAGTATGCTCTTTATATGCTGATAATCTTGTCTCTGCTGGGTCTCTGCCTTTGGCACAAGCTGCACAGGTGCCAGCCAGGAGCCTCTGCTCTTCCTTGGATAGTGCCATGTCATGATCTGCATGTCAGCAATACAGTAAATCTAGTAGACAGAAACACATTACAGTTGTTGGTTTTGGGTTTTTTTTCATCATTTAGGAGTTGATTTTCAAGCCACAGCATCCAGTGGCGAAATATCCTACCTTGACCAGAGGTGGTTTTTTTTTGTTTTTTTTTTTTTTAAACTGGCCATGACCAAACATACCAGAGAGCTGTGTCAGATCAGTGGCATTGTTTTCTAATATTTTTATGTATTTAATTTTACATGTTTTGTCTTATAGGCTGTAGTGGATCACATACGGTGTATAAGTAGAATATACCATAATTAATCATTTCAGTGACATTTTAACCAAAGGTTTGAACTCTTTCACGTGAAGTTTTCACATCTTCCGCATTAGTTGGCACATTCCTCTAATCACCATTTTGTTTGGATCCTTGGCCTTAGTCCTTTCCTTGATGAAAGGGATGTTGAGTTCTTATTCATGTGAACAGTCGTGGTTGTTTCTTGGAACTTGAACTGTAAGAGCCATTCAGTAAAGCCCAGGAGATATGAACCATCTCATAGATGAAGGAGTTTTGTGTCTGCTTTCCTCTTAAGAGTGCAAATGTTTGATTCAACTGAAGGAAGCTGTGATGAGTTCAAGGGGATTTTATGATAAGCTTTGACCAAGCTATTTAAAATGAGACTTTCACAGGGATTAGGGATTTAACTGGAATCCCTTGGAGTATCTGAACTGAGGTGCTCAGTCTTGTCTCTTGCTGGAATTTGGTGTACAGCTGATACCAAGAGCTGTCAGAAAGTTCACTGGCATTTTGGCACACTTGACCATAATTTGCAGGGAGAGAAAGGCATTCTTTTCTTTTTCAAACTTCTTCTGCAGACTCTTTGATGTTAACAGTAAAGTTTCATCTGTTTCCTGTCAGGTCAGTCTAGAGAAAAAAAGGAAGAAACTGGAAAATGACTATTTCTAGTAAATTGTTTTACACTTAATAGATTCCAAATGTATTTCTACAATGTTATTCCTAGGAAGCATTTTATTTAGCAAATTAATAAATCTTTCATAAATCACTTACATATGATCGTTGTATGCCAGTCTCTGTGGTTTCTGAAGTAAATTCTCCTTTAAGGTTTGCAAATCTTATTTCCAGTGGTAATACTTTTTTTTTTAATCTTTAAGCAGTAGCCTGATCAGTAACTGTGCAATAGTACGTGTTCCAGCCTCATTTCCTTTAGTAATTTCAGAGCAGGTGCCTTCAGTAAAGATGTTGTACTTACAAGTCTAAGGTGAGCAGAATACAAAGAATACACCTTGTAGTTACCTGGGAGAGGTACCAACATGTGAAAAGGAAAAAATATTGAAGCAATATGTACTTTTACCTAGCTTTTATGAACATGAAGTTCTGAAACAATTTATCCCTCACTTCAGTAATATTTGTGTGTTTCATAAATCATATTTACATATATTTTATGGAAAAATAGCTCCTCTTACTGCTTCTGTAATAAAAGAGTCTTTGCAAATCTGCTCCCTAATAAATTAAAAGTAGCTGGCTACATCTTTTTTGAAAGTCATAAAGGGGAATTGAGTGCCCAACTCCCATTAACTGCTGATGATGCATAAGAAAATCTGCCAGGAGATTTCTCACAGGCGCCTCCAAAACCAGTGGTCAAGAGTGTATTTTGATTTTAGGAGCAAGGTATTTGCTATGTTATACCATGTTTTTTATCTCAGAGAGGATCATTGTTTGGTGATGTGCCCACTGTGGTGTTTTTTGAAGTTGGCATTCAAAGCCTGAGGGTGCTTTCCGTTTCTCAGGACTGTCTTTGCCCTTGGAGGTGGCTCTATGGGAGCAGAGATATGTAACTTCCTGCTTGTCTCTTCACATACTCTGTGCCTTTGAAAAAACATCCATTGCCCCAAAATTAGTGATTTTATTTTCTTTGACTGTAAATATGCTTGCTTCAGATTATGAAATGCTTATTATTGCTTACAAGTGCATTTTCAAATTCTCTTTAGCCACACATTCCATGGGTCAGCCTCTCCTACCAGAGTGACATGGAGAAGTCAGCCTCGGGGAAAGGAAAGGTCTGGGCTATGATGATGCTTAAAAATCTTTTAGCATGCAATGAATTCCCAGTTTCTTTCCTGGCTTGTAGTGGAGCCAGGCAGTGTCATCAAAAAGGGATGGGCAGCAGTTTCAGACAGGTCTAAAGCAGAAGGTGGCAACCTGGCTTATCCCAGGTGTCAAAACTGGAAGGGCCATTCCAGTTAGAAATGTTCAGGGGAGGCACCTGTCTGGCTTTAGGAAATGAAGCAAAAAATGATAAAAATCGTGAATGTTTTGTTCTCCTCTGCTGATGAATTTTCTGCCCCACTGTTTACATCACTGTTTTCTGGCATATATTGTGCAATTGTGCTGCAGAGAAAGGATGGAAAAGCACCAGGCCAGAGTCCCTCATGTTCTGGACTAGGTCTGGCTAAACCCAACTCTGCAGACTCAGAGAGGTTTCAGGTTTTGCATGGCTCTCCTGGCATTAGCTGGATCCTTTACCCTTGGTGACGGCAGCAGCTGCTGGAAATGTAGCCACTGTAGAAATAAAATTGCTGTAGTTCTGTAGGCAATGAGCTAAAAATGAGCAATCATGGCCTAAAACAATCTACAGACTTGGGGAGTGAAATATTCCAAATGTTTTAATTAAATCTTTGTGCAGCTGAATTATTGATCCAGAGATGAGTGTCTAAAAAAGGGGTTATTTGGTGGAAAATCCTTTTTTTTTTTCTCAATTAAAAATTATGCAGTAAAGTGAAAACAAGAAATGGAGGTTTGCCTATAATTAAGATTTCTTCATGTATGCTGGTTTTTTTTCCTCCTCGCATCAGACTTTAAACTTATTAAACTGAAAAGCAAAGAAAACCATTTAAATCTGTCCTATGTGTGGTACTCAATAGTTTTATTTGAGTTAATTTCCTTTGGAAATTAAAGTAAACTATAGATAGTTTTTCAAATAAAATCAAGAGAAACTTTGTGATTTAATGGTGGTTTAAGAAGTTTTTGTTCCCATTTACACTGGCAAATTTGAGCTGGATTAGTTAGGAGGACCTACATATTTAACAAAGCATTTCACAAAAAATTAGAGAAAGTGTCTTTTTATCAAAACTAAAAAATTGCTTCCTAAATATATTGTCAATATGCTAATAATTATTTCAAAATGTTTGGCTAGACTTTGAATCTAAGCAGCTAACATCCGACAAGGGCTATGTAAAGACTATGTAAATCCAAGTTGAGTTTCCATTATTAACCATTAATCTTAAAATAGATGAATCCATAGACACTGGAATCATACACTGATAATTTAATATAAATGTATTAGACTTGCTAATAATATTCTGCCAAGGACTGTTTTAAGCATCTGAAAAAAAAAAAAAGGCACAGACTAATTCATAGTAATAAAATAATTTTAGACAGCATCTTAGTTTGGGGAAATATGTTTTCTGTTGCAGATTTTCAAAAGATAAAAATATTTTTAAATGTTCTCCTTATGCTTCTATTGTATTTTTACTTTATGGCTGGCGATTTCTACTTTTGACTAGCTAATGGGAATGTATTTTTTCTCTGTATTGCTATTACCTCTTCCTGCTACTTTCCAGGTCACTAATTTTTCTGCTTAGAGTTCATTCTGCTTAGACCGATATGCTGTCTTTTTTAATGAGGTTATTTCTGGGTTATTAGCCTTCCTGTTATATGATACCTTATGTGAAAGATCTAATTGATGTAAATCAAACATAGCTTGCAGAAAAAAATCAAAATGATCCTTTAGATATTTCATAGTTTCATGTGTATCTCAGAAATTTTGTATTTAAAGCTATTTTTTAGACAAGAGGGTTATATGTGGCTAATAACACAAATAAATCTTTTTTTATTCATACATTAACAGGTTCAAAGAAGTGGAAATTGAAGAAATGCATTGGCATTTTGGTTTGCTGAATAAGCTTTAGATGGAAATTGCTCTGAAAAGTATTTAGTGGGAGGGGTTTAATTGTACAGTTCAATAACCTCAGTAACATTTTTTTATTAAAGCATTCTTACATAAGCCGTTAAGCTTTAGGTTAATTTTTACTGTTATGTCCTGGTTATATTCAAAAACAGAGTTTGGAAATACAACTAAGACTGTGCTATACCTTGTTAACACTTTTAAGAGGATTACATGTATGCCGCCTCTTTAGAATTTTTTTTGTTGCAAATTTTGCAGTCAAAAGGATTGTGTTGTTATTTTACACACATTAAAACCTTGTTGTTTTCCAGTCATTTTGCTTGTGGCAATCAGTAGTGTCAAAGGGAATTGTGTGTCTTTTGCATATACGTTATAACTAGATAGGAAAGTAAAATGTGAATTATTCTTTTTCACATTGGCTTTCCCCTCCTCTGCAATCTGATATCTTTTACCTCCACTGAAATGTCCTAGTTTAAAGATACGTGAGCGACTTTTATGTATATACTATTTTATATTCTTCTATACTACCTGTGCGTGTTTCACATAATATGCACACAAAAGACATGTTGTTTCTTGCAAAAATATCTGGCACAATACACCCCAATTTACCCAGCTGTGAATATTTAGGTCTGTATTGCATTGGATTCTAAAGTTTTTCTTGCCAGCTGTCAAGATTTTTGTTTATTTTTTGCCTCGCCTCTGGTTTAGGGATTGGATTATACAGCAGTGTCAACCTCTGCTGCCACACCTTAGTTCTGTTTAATGCATGTACAAATTTGTTTTTCGTGCAGAAAACTGGGACAAAATCCCATTTTGATCACCTTTACAGATCTATAATGAGAGACAGTCTCTAATAAAAAAAGCCTTTCAAGCTAATAGGATACATTTTGTTTTGCTTTTGCTCAGAGCTAGAAAGCTATCCATTAGTATTCCTAAATCCGTAGAATTATTTTATTTCCACAGAACTTGAGAAAATTCCTGGTTTTGAGGGATACAGACATAATGTTGGAATATTTGCTAAATCCTGTGATGATGTTTTCAGCACACTTAGAGGCATTGAAGTATTTTATGGGAACCTGAACGGTGTGTTCTGGAAACTAATTAAATGTCTTTAATTTATTTTGTGTTTTCACACAAAGTTTCCTGGTGAATTTTTGATAAACAGTAGATTGTCTGAGAAATTATGATGAAAAATGAGTGAATAAAAATATGCATAACAGAAAATGACACCAGTTCAAGCAACAATTTAATATTTATTTTCTTGTTACTAGTGAATACAGAAGAAATCACAACAGTTCAAGTAAAGACATTTCCCTGCTAAAGGTGAGTTAAGTGAAAAAATGATGATGATAATGTCAGCTGATTTCTGAGAAATGTGAGTTTTGTGGTTGTCAAAGCCAGACATGTTCTGGCAAGCAGAGCTAGGTGTGTTAGGTTCTAATACAGTTAATTTCTAGCCCACTATTTGGACATTACAAGTTTAAATTACTGGCATTGCTTTCATTGACGTAGTTTTCCCAAAAGTCACTGCATGGTTCATGAAATTTGAAAGTATTGACATAATTGTTGTTTGATTTGAACTAAGGACCTCAAAGGACATAAAAAAAATCTAGGCAAACTGCGTTTGATGAATAAACTGAGATATTACAATTTATTTCCTTGAACCATGTAAATTGAGGGGGAAAAAAAAAGAAACATTAAAAAAAAAAAAGCTGATTCCTGAAAGTATCTGGAATTCCCTCCACAACATAAAGTTATTCCAGACTGACATCTGCTTGGGAAAACTTGTTAGAGGTATACCTGCATAAAAAAATCTCTTGGTAAATGTGTTGGGCAGTGGCATTGTCTGGCATATCAGACAGGTATATTTGTGTTTATAAAGGTACAGAAAAAAATCCTATGCTGGTTGAAGTTAAATGAACTTGCAGGTTTTCTGGAAAGTTCTTCCTGTATCTGCTGGCGACTGCCAGGAAGGACGTCCTTAGCAGAGGGCATTCAGGTTGTACCAGTATTGCCTCTTCCACCTGCAGCAGCTGCCACGAAACGTCCTCCCAGCAGGGTCCCCTTCTTCAGCAGGTACAGAGATGCAATCCAGTGGTGCTGCATCTCCAAACAGTCCAGGAAAACCTGTGGGTCTTGTGTCCAGGATCCTGGCTGGAATTCCTGCTTTAATCTTATACGTTAATCCGAGCGTGAAGTTGTTCTGCAGGTTACAACAGAAGTAGAAAGCCTTTAATCCTGAATGGTGTCTCTCAGTTTTAGTTCTGCCCAGCCCTCAGTGACTTGTGCCTTGGACTCCATCAGGAGCCAGAGTGGTTCAGGGGGGTGTTGCCCCTGATATGATGTGAGGAGCCTCTTGAAAGCCTGGGAGAACCTGAACAGAGTTGGCTGTAGCTGTACCTCCCTGAGCTGCATGTGCAGCAATTCAAGTCTTGAACAGACCTTGGTCCCCAAATGTTGTCATAGCAGGTGTTTGGATGGAAGGTATTGAGATCCACCAGTGCAATGTAGTTGAAACTGCTTTTGTTTCCTGTTCCTGGCTAGGTAGTGCTCCCCATCGAGGAAGCACAGCTCAGATATGTGGCTTTAACCGATGAATTGCTGAAAAGCCAGTCCTAAGGCAGAACAGGTTCACTTTGGGGCTTGTGAGACCAATATAACTGCAAGGCTATGAAAAGTGAATCCTTGTAGGACACTCTGTGTGTATGTGTGTGTTTTTCCTAAAATTTGAGCTTGCCAGGTATATCCTTTGCAGTATAACATAGTAAATCCTTTTCTTCTACATTAGTCCTTGTGTTTTGCTGCCACAAGCAGCTCAGTTCTGTTTAGCTGGGGGCTGCTTGCCCACAGCAAGTAATGTATGACTGTCTGAAAATAGTTCATTTGTTAAGTCCTGTAAATTCTAAAGTTTATCTGATGATCTATTATTTTAAGCATTATATATTGATAACAGAGGCTGTGATAGAATGCTGCTAGAAAATAAGAAGTTTGTACTTCTGTGATAAGCAGTTAATTTGCATTCTTCTATGTAGTTTCTATTGCTTGCACACTTCTAAATGCAGTCACACAACTACTGGAATGCTGGGAGGTCTGTGCATTGCTCAGCGACACAAGACAGCCACTGCAAGGCTTCCAAAGCATGTTTCCCTCACTTTCCTGTCACAAAGGAGGTGGGTGGCAGACTATCCCCCACACTGGCCTGTTGAGCTCACAACAAATGCACCTGAATTCATGCACAAAATGCTCGGTGTGGGGAAAAAACTCTGAAGCAGCAAACAGTAACTTGTTTGACAAAAGTTTAACTGAAAACAAATTGTGAAGGTTTTAAGGCTTTCAACTTTTATTTGCTTTACTTACTAGTGGTATTAAATGAATAGTTTATGCTTGGCTGATATTAGGGTTTGGGTAGTATTAACATTTGGGTCAGACAACAAAGATTTATTCATAACACGTGGCAAAGAAAATGGTGATGTGACTTTGTTCTTTCCTTTGCACACTTTTCGGATTCCCACTGAGACAGTAATGAGAAAGCAAATGTGTGATTTTTTTTTTTTCCTTCTGCAATAATTCTTGTCTGAATTCCCTCTTTTTCATTACCTTGAGTATTGGAGGTCCAGCTTGTTCATAACTCAAAATCTGCCTTTGTAGCACCTCAGCCCTTTTCATATGCTCAAAGGAATGGCCAGTAACCTGTGGAGCATGTGCTTTCTCTACACTGTAGCCTTTCAGAGGTTGAATCTTCAAAACTGATCATATAGGAATTTTCTGCTTTGTTTTAAAACAGAAATGAAGCTATTCCTTTTCATTAATATTCTAGTCCTGGATATGTGCAAATGCTTTAGGGCTCTGGGTTTAAGTGAGCAGAGGATTTGTGAGGTTCAGGCACTTAAAGTTTCAATCTTACAGCAGGAGAATGGGTGTGATGATTCAGAAAATGTCATTCGTGTTTCACCTACTGCTGGAAATACTTTTGTCTTTGGGTGATTTAAGCTTCAAATAAATTTCTGGACATTTGGAAGGAATCCTGTGTTTCAGTCCACTTCCATTCCTCTCAAGGAAATCTTTATCTTCAAAGCAAGGGTGTAATAGGGGGCATGTTTACGAGCTCTTTAAAATGTCAAAGTGTTGGTGCAAATGTCTCAGGTCTTCAGAGTTCAGTGGTGAATCTTTTTTTGTTTTGTTTGGGCACAAAGGAAAGGAAGTTACCACGTTTATGGAAGTACTTAAACATGTGCTTTTTCAGGTGTGTGAAATGGTTGGCACTTACATCCAGGTCTATCTCATAATCTAATAAACCTTTAATCCAGAAGAGTCTTTAAACCACTCTTCCTGAGTAATTTAAACTGTTGTATCTGCCTGCCTGTAAAAGATGGATAATATTACCATTCACCTGGGAACTATCTTCATTAATAAATTTGGATGAAATTACATTCACTCTTTTCCTCTTTGCATGATACAGAATTCTGCAGGTGCAGTCAAAGGTGAAATTGGGAGGGAAGAGGAGGAAAAGAGAATGTCTAACTTCATAGTAGGACGTTTTTCCCTTTAGTTTTTAACATTCGGACATATCACTTTCTCTGGTTGTTCACTCTCCCTACTGCAGCACCAAAACTAGTCTTTCAATAGGCTCTGCTAACACCAAATGTGAATGTTCTTTTTACTGTGTTGATGGTAATTTAATGCAATAGAGATAATCTCAAACTTGAAAATGTAGGCCATGGTTCAGAACTGGGATGTACAGGTTTAGAGTATGCATATTTTTGTCTTTTATATTTCACAAATATGTGAAATTCCAGAAATTCTACCTCACTACTTCTGTAATTTGTGTGCAAGCAAAACCAAACAAACAACAAAAAACCCCCACAAAACAGAAAGACCTCATCTCCCCGTTAGTAATCATGATAATAAAAGTCTAGGAAGCCTCATCTTTTGCTCATCTGTTTAAAGCAAGATTCAGTAACCTGGAGCAGTACTGAAGATCAGGTATCTTTCTTTTGTTCAGTCCCCTGCTTAGCAGA
This sequence comes from Atrichornis clamosus, assembly GCA_013400975.1. NCBI lineage: Eukaryota > Metazoa > Chordata > Aves > Passeriformes > Menuridae > Atrichornis > Atrichornis clamosus. The sequence goes on from WBMZ01005505.1 coordinate 228,733, forward strand.
AATATCAACATTTCTTTTTCTGGTCGGTGAAATTGTTTAGTTTGTGGTTATAATGCCTTTAATTCCAGGAATGCCTATCTTTGTCCAGTCAGACAGCACCTCTGTGCCAAGGTGTGGGTATTGGAGCCCCTGGCGCTGTGCCCTGCACAGTGTGAGTGCTGTGCCTGTCCTGGCAGTCAGCCCCGTGGGAACCTCCAGAGAGACAATCTGGAAGGACTCACAAGTTGGGTGTCTGACCTGTGGGGGGATTTGCCAGCTGGAATTACCTTGGGTTGATGAGGACACCGAGAGAAATCATTCTCCTCTTACAACATGCTGAATTTCATAAAACCTGTGAGACCTGAAATGGGAAGGACTTCTACTCCTTTACAGAGGTGTTTGAAACAGGCCAAAGGTGAAGTGGTCAGTGGCACCTCCGAGATGGGCAGAGGTGGTTGCAGAAGCCTTGCTTTCCTCAGGAATGAGGTTTCTGCGTTAGAAAGTTTAGAAAGTAGTTAACTATTTCTAAAACTTTGGAAAGAAATTTCCATTATTCTCATTTTACATCTGATAAAAAAGTGATCATTGCACCCCCTTCTCGCCCTGGGTTTTGCTGTAGAGAAGGGACAGATGAGAGCCATCTGATGAACATATTAAGTCTTTAAGTGTTTTAGAACTTTTGAATCACCAGCTTTGGGTTCATCTACAGATGATGAAGACTCAAGATAATTATGAGTGTCATGTGAAAGCAGATTCTACTTTCATTGAGTTTATAAGTTTAACAATGTGAATATTTTAATTTTTCTCAATATTTTCTACTGCTTTCTATTGAAGATACTGAATGGACCAAATTATGCTACATGCCCCATGAATGCCAACTAGTTCTTTATCCACCTACCATTGGAATATTATGGGTCAATTTAGCAAGATCGTTAACAGCAACCATTTTTATTCCCCTTGCTCCTATTTCAAATCCCAAAAGATGAATTCTTATGCAGTCAGTTCAACATGTAGATGACCAATTTATGTTGTAATTCCTAAAACAGTGTGTTTAGAATTTATGCTAGCTACAGCTCACCAGTGCTGAGCAATCCCGGATTCCTTTTCTTTGCTTGCGTGGATTCTGGAAGGAAACAAAATTCATTTTGGTTAACCCGACTTTCAAAGATAATTAATTTGTATTTAGAGCATTCAAAAAGATTTTAATTAAAAATTAGATTTACATCCAAAGGTTTCCTGAGATCCTGGGTTTTCTTTCTGTTTTGTACTATGTGTGCACTTTTGCAGAGTTCTGCAGTTATTCCACCATCATGTAACATGTTCTGCAACTCTTAGAGGTATCCTGGAAAAGTCAATTCTACCTACTGGTTTTTTCCAGGTTAGATTGGTTTATAAATTGGTCTGAAATGTGAATTTCCTTCTCTGGTGTGCTCTTTTGTTAAAAGCTATCTTTACATCATGATAAAACTTTTCTTTAAAAAACAAAATACTTAATTTCATTAATCTGTTTAGCAATACCAATATAATGAGCCATAATATTGATTTTTTTACTTAGGATTTAAAACCTCTATTTCTTTCCACAGAATTAAATGCTTCAAACTGATAGTCAACCTCCTTACAGTCCCCTCTTTAATTTAGTTGTTATAATTAGGCATTAACTGGTGTCGGTGGTATAGCCAGTTACAAGCCATTCTGTTCTGCTTGTCTTGATTATCACAGTTTGGATGTAAAGTAAATTAGAATGAAAGACTATACAGTCCAATTACAGATAAAAGCAGCAAACTCTACTGCTGTAATTAGATGCCAGTACTATTTTTCTTAGATATTCTATCTCTGAGGGCATTTCTTGTAGCTACTTTGCTGAAGCTAATGTTTAAAGATTTTATAAATGCTTTGTGTCTTTGTGGCATCATCTCTGCTCCTTAAACTTTAAGTGGCATGTTTTGATGTGCAGGATCCATGTCTACATATTCCTTGCCCATGATTTAATTTTATTTCAAGCTGGTGTAATGTGTTATCCATATTATGAATGTATGGACCTTAATAAGCAGGAGTGTTAAATAGTTAACATCCATGTGTTCAGACCTTTCCATTTGTAGCAGCGAGGAGGTACCTGCTTTTTGCCACAAAGCAAAATAATTCCACCCATTTCTCCTGTTATGACAGATAAGAGTGGCTGTGCTGAGGGTTCCGCTGTCTCCCACCGGTGTGATTCCTTCACCAGAGGACACTTCTCTTCACAGGTCTGTTGGGAGTCTCTAGTACACCTCACTGACAGTCACAAATGTTAAATAGCAACTCTCAGAATTATTCATTAAAAGGAATCTTTTGATTCTTGGGATAAGGGGAAGAAAAAACCCCCCATCAGGTGGTTGACTCAAGGTCATATAAAGTTTCCTGACTCCCATTCCAGTATCCTATAAACCAGCTCTTATCTTCCTAAGGAAACTTTATAAACTGGCATGCAAGCATCCACAAAACAGCAAAGGACAATGTGGAGTGGATTGGCTTTGTTGTCTTTTGCAGAAAAACTTTGGGTTCTTTCTGAATGGCAAAAAGGCTTTAGCTCCAAAATCGCTGAAATGTGATGAAACAGACAAGAAACATTTAATCCTCAGCAAGGTCACTGTAAATATGATATTTTTGGTACTTTTCCTTGCAGATAGTTGTCCTAAAACAGTTTGTAAATTCAAGGAATACTTTATGCTGGCAAAAACTACAAACTCTACTGTATTCATCCTTAAGTCCTTGAGGTAAAAAAGAAGTACCTTTCAAATAATTTAGGAAAAGTGGTGTTTGCTATAGCTGATCAAAGGCAGCTGATGGAATAATTTTTGTACTGAAAAATTCAAATGCGTAGTTTTGTTATGGGAAAAACTTAAATTCAGGTAACATGTTGCTGGAACAGTGCATCAAAATAATTGGCTTCAACCATTTTGTTTTGGCAAAGTTGTTTCGAGTAATTCCAGTGCATTCTAAGCATTACAATTAGTGAGTGTTTGTATTACATGTACTATTCAATATTTCACATACTACAAAAGCTAAAACTACTTGAATTAGAGCAAGACTGCTGAAGAAATGTCTTTATAGAATGCTTTTTTGGTGGGATAATATTTTGCTAGAAAATAAAAGAATTGTTGTTTTGTAACAATTACAGTTCCCTTTTTTTCAATTGGAATTTAATTTGTAATTGAAAAAAATCCCAAAGACAGTTATTGAGTAGTTTTCTAGCTCTTTAGCAACCAGTGATATGAATTATATGTCACTGACTATACAAAATGTTATTCTGTAAAGTCATAAAACACCGTTTATACATGCTAAAACTTGCAAATTAGTACAAATGTGTATCAGTAAGGATAGTGCCAGAAATGATCCCAAACAAGGGAAAAGAGGGGCTTTTATTGCTTGTTATATGTGAAATTTGCCCATTGAGAGTACAGTCCACCTGCTTGGATGTCTGGGTCAGTCTCACAGAGTCCCAGAGGTGAACAAAACCTCTGCAGCAGAGCTTGTACCACGAGCGACTGAAATGGCAGCTACGACTCTCCCACACCACCTGAATGACCTGCTTGAAACATCAAAGAGCTCCACAATGGACTTCACGTTGTCTAGAGAACTTGTCTCTATAGAAACAGGAAATTTAAAGAAATTATATGTGAGTATCATGATATTAGAGATGATTATTGGTGCGAGGTTATAGCTGGTAGTAAATGAGATTTTAAAAACGTACTTGTGTTATTGATGTTTCTTTCCTACATGCTGTGTTTGGGTATGGTTTTAATGTACTGGTAGAACGTAAAAGACTCACATTGTTTGAATCTCTAGGGTAGAGCTAATTGGTAATTTAAATAAAAATGATAATTAAAAAAAAAACATTTAGTAAGTTGCATTTTTCATAGCAGTGTTAAAACTTCCTGTTTCCCAGCAAAGGTACAGAAAATTATATATGTTGGTTTAAGGAGATTCAGTTTTACGTGATTAATTTTCTAAAGATCATTTAAGGTGTAAGCAAAGCATATATTTTCTTGTGAAACTAAATTGGTCCGACCCCTCACTAATTTTGCCTACAATTAGTTTGGTGTAATTATCACAGCATACAATTTAGTCTGCTTCCACAAAAAATTATTGTTCACAGGACCATAAAACTCTTTAAAAATTGCTTAATGAACAACTCAGCCATGAGTATGTCTTAGAAGATGAGAATTGCTATTAAATATGTAGAACATGAAGATGCACTATGTGTACATTGTACATAACAAATTTGGTATAAAACCAACCCTCCAGCCACTCGACAGCGTGGAGGAATTACATGAAGTCACAAAATTAAAGGCTCTATCTAAACATATCAAGCTGAAGTAAGATGACATGTGCAAGCTAAATCCTGGTATCTCCTGATTTCTAAAGGCTTGGATTTTCCACCTTAGTATTCTCTTACTATGAACTCAGGTTTTGGTTTTGTTGGGTTTTTTGTTTGTGGTGTTTTTTGGTTTATTTATTTTTATTTTTATGGTGGAGGGTTTAGTTTTAAATGAAAATGGTGCCATTCATATGTAGGATTTTGGACTGAATAGCATGCTAATAGTTAAGGTGAAATTGATTTGTGTCACTGCTTCCTAAAACTAGAAGACCCACATGCCAAGCACAAGACATGGTGATTTAAATTTCTTTTTTCAAGTAAAGGAAATTGATGAAACTTTTGTCCAACTTGAATCATCCAGCAGTCCAGAACTGAGGATCAGTCCACAGCAAGAATATTCAGAGACCTCTACAGCACCTGTGCTTTCACCAGGATTGTTCCACATCATATTTTTGCTGCATAAATCTACAATTATTTTCTGATTTATAATATGTATGTTTTGCTCATAAGAGGAAGCAAAACAGATTTCTTCTATAATTAATTCTTACAAAGACTGAGGACATTTTTCCTTTATTTCTTCTGTAGACAATGGCAAAAATAAAGATATCAACCTCATTGAAACTTTTTTCTTTTCTCAGGTTAAACAAGAAGAAAAAGTATCTGGAGTTTTACAGGTATGGCCAGAGGGACACATCTCCCTGAGTTCTCGGATTTGTCAGAGATGAACCCTCTCCATACCAGCTCAAAGGGTACATAGAAAGTGATAAAGAAACTCATTGTCTCTTTCTGTAACCCTTCACTTTCATCACAAGAGTTACTGGTATTTTGTCTCCTGTTGTGGAAGCCAGTTCTGCTCAAGGAGAGACATTCCTCGGAACAGGAGTGTTTTGTGGGACAGATCCGTAGATAGGTCTGGATTAATTATCTATGTCTGGTATAATTCTGTTGAAAAACAGCTCCCAAACTTGCCAAAGAGTCTGAAATGAGATTTCCACTGAGAGAGTATTAGGGCCTAAAGCCAACCTGGGGTTTTAGGTAAGGGCATCCACATGGAGTTTGCATTATATCTCCAGAATTGGGGGAAAGGATCATTGCTCTCTTCATTTGGCAAGAACAGCTTGAATCTACATCTTAACCTATGCATTTCCTACAGCATCTATCACCATGCCAGCATGGTACTGACTTATGATTTTTCCTCTTTTAAAACCTTTTTCCTTAAGCCACTATTGGTTGAAATCTGATCATGATTTCCTACTGCCAGAGCATATTAAGAAACCTGTTTCCATTGTCAGTTTGCAGCACAAAATATGTAACTGAGCTTCAAAATATTGTTGCTATTCTAAGTTTTGTCAACAGTGTACAATAAAGTCTTTTGGGTGAGATTTTCAAGATGCACACAATATTAGCCAAAATAGTGTCAGTCATAAAAGTCCTTTTGTCTTTAGTGGACAAAGAGAGAAATAGTCTGCTTTTTTTTTTTAATCCTACTGTCATTTATTTTAATACTTTGTGGCTTCATAATATCTTATTTCATTGGTTGCCATACAGCCAAAGCGTCTTGTGCATGACTCAAGACCTCTTTCCCTAGAAAACTAATGGAGTACCTTTTGGCAACCTTCCAACTAATAGTCTGCTCCAGATGGCATTGCTTACAACTTCTAAGAAGCACAGGAACAGACAGCAACTGCCTTATTCTTTCTGTCAAATAAACAATCCATGTTTTGGTAGGTTGGGATGTGGTAAAAATAAATCAAGCTTCATGAGCATGAGCAGTAAACTGAGCTTGTAAGTGGAATTGTTCAACTCTGGAGGTCGAGTTGCCTCCTATCAAGTTCAGGAAGGAATTCCAAATAATGCTTTGTGGCAAGTGGTAGGTTCAGTTTCCAGCTTGGCTTCTCTGTAAGAAAAAGGGCCATGCTTTAAAAAGTGGAGCCTTGAGGTGGCAAAACAGGGTGAGGGCTACTGTTTAAACAGCTCCACAGCTCCCCTCTTTTGGCAGTTCAGACAGTGGAGGACTGGTCATGGTGTATTGTGATACAACAGTGTGCAGTATGATACAGGCTGAAATTGTGGGGAGAGGCAAAACCACCTGTTTGCTTAAGTAGCAGTGCACTCACCAAAAAATTTCCTTTTTCCTGCTTCTTTATTCCTTGCATACTGTAAGTAAAGATCTGTCAGCAATTCATGAGAGTTAAACCCTGAAAAGTATTGTTATGAGTCTGTTGTATAGAAAACAATGGTATAATTGAGATTATTTGTCCATTTCATAGCAAGAGTCACAATACCTGTAAATATGTTGATTCTATCTTTAATTCTTTGTTTTCCTTGTCTGTGCTTGGTGCATATCATTTTCTTGGTGTTTTAGAAGCCCTCAAAATAGCAGTAATTAATCTTCAGTGATACTGAGTATTCTATTAGCTGTGAATAATAACTTTTATTCTCACTAAGAGGGTTTTTTTAACCTCTGTGGAATGCAAAGTATTGTTCTCAATTAGTTACAATGATGAGAGAAATATAAACTGTAGTCATGGGAAAGTTACTCTAAGCAACTCAGATCAAATGTTTAATTGGCATAGACTGGCCCTGCTCCATGTTTTGTGTGCAATTATAGCCACCTTCCTGAAGCTTACATTTTGCCCTGGTATACAGTAATTTGAGATTTATTTCTTTTCCCCCTACAGATGTTTTTTCTCTATGTAGTAGTGACTGTCTACACAACTCACAACTGTACCTGGGTATTGGGCTCAGGGACAAAACCCACTCTTTTTGGAGATACAGCAGAGAAATACTATAGGAAATTTTCATATTCCATAAACAACTACCTGACTAAGTAAAGAAGTTAATATCCATTGCACCTTATAGATCTTATGTTTTAATCTTTCCACAGAAGTTAACAGCAATGCTCACATGAAAATTACATTGGAATCAAGAGCAGAGCCTGGCTCTAAACATTTCTCTCTCTGTCATCCCAGATGTTACTTTCACCTACAAGAATGACAGTCACGACTATTTATGTTGGAAACTCTACACTTAGGTCTCCTGGAATTTACATGACCCAAATATTTAAACAAGTGGTTTTAATATTTTACAGTCTTTTAAGTATCGGATGGAGTTCAAATTCTTATTGCAATTTGGACTATGAGTTTACCTAATTTCATTGAGTACATTGGCTCAATAATTTAGGCTGGGGAAGGATAGTTTAAATTTTGTAAATATTGCTAAAGCTTATATCACAGGTAAGTAACAATTTATTATTTAGAGCTATTATACTTTCCAACAGCAGAAAGAATGCAAGTGACAATGGATTTCTAAAAGTGTGTGTGTGTATATATGTAAAGGTGTTTATGCATATGCATATTTAGTGTATTTGCACTTGTGTACACAGTAAATGGTTTGATCCTAATCTGAAAAGTAGTAAATAATAGGAATAGGAGCAGGATAAAAACACAAGAAGAAAAAGAATAAACCAATAACTATTCCATTCATTCTGAGCACATCACACAGAATTGCATTAGGAAAAACAATAAAAAATGCGCTTTTAATCTGATAGTAAAAAACCCCAATAAAATAAAAATGGGATCCATTAATGAAAATAATGGATTTTAGGTGAACTAGTTAAATACTTGGCTTTTCTTTCTTTTTTGTACAGTAATTTCAGTTACATCCTGAGTTGCTAGAGTGCAATTAGTACCAAGTTTAAGAACAACATGAATTGAGACAGATAGACTGATAGATAAATTCTTAAGGATTCAAAGATGGTTGTGGTTCAGAAAAAAAAGAAACTTTTCTTTGGATGGCATATTAAAAAGTAATGGCTAAGACATTTTGGAATGTGTTAAGTCCTGAGGAAATGGATTAATGGGCCAGTAATGTGGTAGTACTACCTAAAGGCAGTTTGGTTTAAGAGATACTTCATTTTCAGTCACAAAATTTCTGATGTGGTCTGCGATTCTGGAATCTTTTCAGTTGACAAGTTGAAATTATTTCAGAAATAAAGGATCAAGAAACTAAGTTACTAAAATGCATTTAGATTGATGAAATATTTTCTGTCTTTTCTGTCTCATTTTGGTCTTCCTTATATGTTTTCCTCTGTTTGATCTTTTTTGTCCTGAAAGACAGGACGTGATTAGAAGTTAAATTTAAATTGCATGGATAAATGATTAACTTATTAGGAATCACAATTCACAACTTAATTTATCACATGCCTCCCTAATTTTTCACGTGGTGATTACAAATGGGGGCTATACGAAAAATTTGAGACATATATGCTAAATTGCTAACCCATGTGATAAATGTACTTATCATGCACCTTTTGGCAGCTTTACCTCCTCTCTGCTTGCTCATCCATCTCTCCTGGGACTTATGGAGAAACCTATGAGCAGAGTCAATAAATCACTGAAATTTTAAAATCAAATTCCTCTAGAAATGTTTTGTCCCTTTTTTGCCAAATGGAGATTTCCCTTGTCCAGTTTTGGTCCTGCCAAGTTCCTGTGCAGAAGTGCTGTGGTTGTTGTATGGTCGATGGTTTTTTGGTTTTGGAAAGTGATGATTCCTGACATTCCAAAGGGATACAGACTTTGCTTTCTCACATTTTTCCTACAAGATATTTATTATACACATGGAACGAGACATCTCCGTGCGTGCCTACTTTGGAGCTAGCTAGCTCTGTGTGTAGTGAAGCCTTTCCTCTGGCTCAGGGTTTAAATTGTATTTTACATGCCCATGACATAATCTGCAGACGTTTATCACTGAGCTGGGTTCTAACGTGCTTTGAGACGCTCTTCTAAAACCAAATTTGAACTTTTATAAACAGTGGTTAAGCAAAATATATTACAAATGATTTGACATAATAAAGTGTTTTTTCAATCTTTCCTTTTATGCAAACTGGGGGAAAAAAAAACTTTGTACATGTTCCAAAAAACTTCCTTAACTGCAAAGAAAAACTATTAAAAGGGGAAAAGGCAAAGGGAAAACTCAGTAAAAATAATGAAAACAGAGCAGGGATTTTCTATTTTTAACTATTGTTGATACCCCAGATATAATATATATTATATATATATTTTCACATCTATTACAGTATAATATAGTATGTTAATGTTATTATTTATATCATAAATGTTTATGTAATGTGTATAGCTTCATATATTATGTGTGTTTTTAGATATTTCAGCATCTTTTAATATATCATGTAAACATAAGCATAACTTTTTTTCACAATGGAGAGAGAAATGTATAAGTTCTTGTAAAACTACTTAGAATTTAAGTTTGTCAATTCATTTACATAATATTTTTTTCTGTACAGGGAGAAATGATTCCTTCATGTCTTTGTATTCTTTGGATAGTAGTGAACCAGATGAGAGAAATGCTTGTTTTGGCACTTCCCCAAAGAGAAATATAGATTTTGATGTTGGTGAAGATGACTTCAGCAAATAGCACACATAAAAAGCCAGCATTTCATGCAAGTTCATAAGAAAAAACTACAGAATAGAATAACTTTTATGAAGAAAGTCTATGTCTTACTTGGTGAATAGGTCCCTGTGCTACCATAATAATGCCCAGTTCTACAACTACAAACACTTATTTGTTCAAAGTGAATATTAACATTGTAATTTACTATCTAATTACAATTTTATAGTAATAACTGAAAATGTGTTGTTAAAAAACATTGCATTTGCTGCCTCACACTCTCAGACTGTTCTTAGCAGCATAGTGTGTGATTTTTGTCAATCTAAAAGCATTCAGAGAAAGCATTGATGGGGATTTTTCAAAGTTTCATACTCAAACCTTTTTATAAAAAAATGTTTTAGAAAGCTACGCTTAGTGCTCCAATACCACAATCACATAGCAGTTGATGAATAATTTCTGTGAGCTTTAATGGAGGCAGAACTGAGCCTTATGAACAATTGGTTTGCATATCAAGTCTTATTCATGTAAAAGGCCTTTGCATTTTATTTCACAAGGAACATATTTCACTAATTTGAAAGGTTCCAGAGGAATGGGTTAATCTTGTAAAAGATTGCTATTTTTGCCAGTTAATCTAAAAGACTTTTCACTTAAAACTGCAGAATTCAAAGCCAATTGAAAAAAATGAATACAATATTAACACTTAGAAATAAGGCATTCATAAAATGTAGTTAGTTGGTGGTGATTATTACTAAAAGATGGCATTTTTTATAGAAAATTATTGTAAAAGAACTGCAAAAATAAATTTTACTAGTACTTTTTAAAAAATGTACTAACTTAATCATAACTTATATCAAGAGGAAAATTTTCAGAAAAAGGTAAATTGTATTAATTTCCAGTTATTTGATGTTGATACAAATTACTGCTAAATTATATTCATAGCTGTAATTAACAATAAAAAATAATGATTGATAATCATGGTATGATTATAGTGCAGACTGAAAAATAACTGAGGATTTTTGCAGGGTGAAAAAATCCCAGGGCATCTCAAATAAAAGTATGTGGTACCTGTCAATAGATACAACTCCCTTTTTGACTTAACCTAACAAATAATACCAGGATGCTTGTGTAAAAATGTAGTAGAACTGTAGATACCTTCACACCTAGACTGTGTGTATTTACACAAGCCTCTTTAATAAATGTGTGCTGTGGGCCCAGTAGGGCTTTTTTTTTTTTCTTGTAGGCAAAAGAGAGCACAGTTTTGTGACTTAGAACTTCATGTCTTTAATCATAGAGCTAAAAATGCTGTCATAACTCAGCAGTCAATTATTATTTCATATGCAATATGGAGTACTGTGAGTTTCACTGATGGTATCAGATTGCTGCCTGGTACAGCACACAGTGATAGGTTTTTCCCACTCTCTGTGGATAAATACAGTACCAAACCCCAAGCTATTGTGTGCTACTTACAGAAGAAATTAATCATTCCTTCTTATTATCAATAAGATTCAAATGTAAATGTCCCTGAAACAGCTTTTTGTATGACTTTTCCCTTAGAAATCCTCTCTGCTGGTCTTGCTCCTGAGAAAAAGGTGAAGGAGCACTATGACCATCACTTCCAATCTTTCTGTTGTCATTTATGCCATCACAGATAGAAAGGTTCCAGAGTTCAGATGGGAGAAAGCAAGTAGTAGCTTGGGGAATAGCTGATATTTAATTGATTTTGTTGCTTTGCTAAATTGATTGTTTTCTTGCTAAGGAAATGAACAACCATGCCCCATTCTTTATTGTTATCAGCTGACTGTACTTGTTTTACTGCACAATTTTGCCAGTCATAGAGGGGTTTTTGCAATATTTGCAGTAGAATGAGACTGAACTAAAACAAATACAAACATTAAATGTTCACAATGCAGCCTGCACAAAAGCCTTTGAGAATCTGCAAGTGCCTTTGCCCAGACAAGCAGTTTTTAAGCCATCCTCAGATATGGGGGTTCAGCCTCATGAAATTATGCATGGAACAGACTGGGTTTGTGAAGAGCAAACTGGCATCTGTGTAGCTGGATAGATGTAAGCTGGTACCGTCATCAGTGGAGGCAGATACAGGTGGCACTGGGGTAGGCAAGCAGCTTGAGGGACATTCAGAGGGGTTTTCAAGGGACAACAGATTTTTCAGTCTAAGTAGAATATGATTCATTAATCAGAACAAAACCAAGCAAAGTGCCTGTGCCTCATGCGGAGAGTGGGCTGTGTGTCCCTGGGGGATGCTATCCAAAAATTATTAGACCATCGTGGGGAAGGGCTCCTTGAAAAGCTAATGTGTCTGCTAGGAATCCTACATTTTTGAAGGATATAAATTTTTTTTTGTAGGGAAAAGTTATAGTATTTCTTATTCCTCAGAAAGTCGTGCTAAGACGGCTGCAATCATCAGAGAGACATTTGCTTGTAAGGTCATCTTCTGTTGAAAGTGTTTTGTCACAGAATAGAGATGGCTACTTTCACTGCCAAAAAGCCACTTTAAAAGATTGACAAGAGAGATTAGAGAGGATACAGAAATTTTGGAAGATGTTCTTTTAACCTTTTAATACAGTGCCATCTTGGCAGTAGTGAGTTTATGGCAGGATTAGTTAGGGACCAAGCATTTCTGGAATTGTGGTGGTTTGTTTGTTTGCTGGTTTTTTGTCTTTCCATTTGTAGTATCAATTAACAGCAATTTCACCAGGGCAGTAAAGCAAGAGAGTAAACAGTAAATAAGCAGAAAGCAAAATTAAAAACAATAATGAGCCTTATGAATATGGGAGTGCTAGAATGTTTGAAATGCATTTGTTTTGGAGCTTAGCATGTTCTGGGAAAACATGATGACTTTGGGAATGCATTGTCTCATTTTACATAGCAGAGATTGTGTTTATTGGCCCTGGAGGCTGACAAGGAACTGACACCTGTGCCCAAATGTTTGCCCGACCTTGGCAGGGACAGCCACGCTCATTATGCAGCAGAGATGTAGATCCACGTGTCCCCAAGGCAGGGGAGAGGAGCAGATTTACCCTTGCAAGGAAACCCAGGTTGAGTAGCAAAATGATGAGGGCACTGGATTTACTAAGATGACCCATCTTCGTGGAAACTGGTGCTTCTGTGGCTGTGCACCACTAGTGCCAACTGCAGTTTAGGGGAGGTTTGTTTTGGGAACTGAGTACTGGACACAGGAGAGCTCATCAGAGTTGGGAAACCTTAAAATATTCAATTTCTCTAGCAGTTAAAGGAATTACAAAATTAATGTTTATAGTGCCTTTTAGCATGGAACTCAACTACAAATAGTATTTGCATATTGAGAAGAGAGTAGGTTTACATTGGGTATTTCGGGAGGTGAGGCCCTGGCACAGGTTGCCCAGAGAAGCTGTGGCTGCCCCATCCTGGAAGGGTCCAAGGCCAGGTTGAACAGGGCTTGGAGCAACCTGGGGTAGCGGAAGGTGTCCCTGCCCATGGCAGGGGATTGGAACTGGATGGTCTTTAAAGTCCCCTCCAACCCAAACCATTCTGTGATTTTTGGGATGGGAAAGCATTCATTGTTTTTTGGGGGCCACTAAATAAATCCAACAGAGAAAGGTGAAACAGTACAGATATGTCCTGTGTTAAGCAAGGTTTGCGATTATTCTGAATCATCTAAAAAAACATATGCAAGCTTAAACAGTTGTGCAATCCTCAGGGTTTCCCCAGGGTTTAGCAAAGAAGAGATTAGTGTTTTACCTATTGATAAGTTCAAGGTTGATTACTTTAACAAAATGTCAGTTTTTCATTAAAAAAGCATTTTACATAAGTGAAAATCCTGGTCTGTAATGTCACTTCCATGGTTTCTGTGTGGCCACATCTACAATAAGGGTAGAATTTCATTAAAGTAAGGCCTGAAGCATACACAGGTGGATTTTATTTTTAAATAGGACTATCTATATATATTATAAGAGTAAAGTTTAGTGAATGTGGTGTTTCAGAAGCACTGGAAAGCAATTAGAATCATCCATTTAGTGAATTTTGGTGGTCAGAATAGCATTAGCTAGGATCAGGTTTTCTCATTCATCATACCCTGCTACTTATGGATAAACAGGGTGATACGGTGTCTTGCTAATTCTCAGATATCATTACATAATATAATTGTGTTCTTGAGATGCTGTTGAAGACCATTTCCAATTACCAGGGAATATAGGGAACTTTGGTTTTAAAACAGTGAGGTTAAGCGTGGCACAGCAAACACAAAGCAACTGGGCCATCGGTGTGTGGGCTGCACTGGGAGCGTGGTTATTTCTGTGTGTGCGTGTGCTCTGCAGGAGAGAGCACGCTTGTGTATTGACAGCTTGAACTGATCGTGACACTAACAAAGGTATTTGGCTTTTTAAAGATAGAATTCTAGATGCCAAGATCACTGGGGTTCATGCTACTACCCAGATGAGTTTGGGAGTGTGCCAAGAAACTAAAAGCAGTTGATAAACCCCGGAAGAAAAGTAGTAAATCAAAAGCTAGAAAGCTTTTGAAAAATTTAAAAAGTGGGGTATACATAGGGATGATCATATAATTCTGGAAAAGAGCTTGATTGCCTCACAGAGATTGCTTTGTGCCAGCACGTTAATGGTCAGACCCTGAGAGCTTTGCACTTTGACTCTAATGAATGTCCCAGAAGTTTGGGTGTTTACATGAACATTATCTCTCTCTAAAATGGTGAGCTTAAAACCTTAGCCCTGCTGGGGTTTGGTGTGTATCCTTTAATCTAGGCTCTGTATTGGTGGGATTACCCATATGAATGAGGTTTTGCAGGCTTGGCCCTACATTTATGCAATGGATTATATTGATGCATTTGCTCCACCATCGGTCAGAATGATTTCAGCTGTGTTTTTGCTGTGTGAACTGGAACTCCCTTTCCCATGAGATCATCCAGGAAAGAACATGAATTAAATGCTGCTCTATTCTTCCTTACCAAAACAGCAAAAGGCAAATCTCAGATCCTCTCTTCCACTTCTTTGAACTTCATTCAAGAGTATGATCTGATACTGAATTGTTCTCGAATTAATTGCTTAACAGGCAAGGTCCTCATGTGCTATTAAGCTAACCAGTTCTAGAAGCACAAAACTTCTTGCTGAATCTTTGGGGGAAAAGGAAATTAAAACCTTCCTATAGGTTTTACTATGTGTTGATTATATGTTCTTGACCTGTTTTTGTGACCATTTACTCATACTCTTCTATCTCCTCCTGTTTGCAATGCCTGTAAAATAATAACATATCCATTACTTATATTTCTGGCCTTTCATGTCCCTTTTTTTCTTTGTTTAGTGTGATCTCTACCTTGGCATTATGGGTACGTGGATGGTTCATTTCAAAAACATTGTCAATTCTACTGATATCAAAAGTAATGTTAGTATGCAATTAGTATGCACATATCTAAGTACCTGCTGAGTTGTAGCTTTATGCTTTCAGAAATATGATGTTCTTGCAAAGTCCAAGGATTTCAATCCCCAGCACTGCCAGTCAATCAGTGTTGGGGCTCTCTCATGGCACAGTGATACTGGGTAAGAGCACAGATCTTTAGTCTTGTGCTCAGCTTTCACCTGCAAACATCTCCTGTGCTCCTTCCTTACAGTTTCTTGTCCCTGTAAATCCACCAGCGGGTCTCTGGGGTTTGTGCTTTGTATTTAAAGATATTATCTGTAGTTTAGTTTGTCTGCATTTCTCTTTCCATCTTACTCCCGTTCTGTTTTGGAGACATGAGTACTCTAATAACCTGTACACAGAAGAGGACCAGTTGTGTGTTCCTCCGCTCAAGAGTACAGTGCAGGAGGGAGGGGCAGAGGAGTTTCCTCAGGACACACACACAGGCACCATGTCCCTGACAGTCCCAGCTGTGTTTGCAGAGGTGCTGCTGTAGCCCTGTGCTGGCTCAGTGCTTCCTGCTCAAACGTGGTGCAAGGGTTGCGTGTGAGTTTCCTGCTGGGTTCCGTGCCCTTGGTGGGTGGGGAGTTTGTGTGCCTGGCTGGGGTTGCCCTCATGCCTTAAGTGGTGGGATGATTTGTCTGCTGTGGAAAGATTGTAACTGGTGGGCAGCTGGGACTGAGAGCAGGGAAGGCGTCTGCCTTTGGGCTCCTGTGTGATTTTGTTCGTGCAAGGACGTTGACTCCTTTTTGGCTCAATCCTGGTTCAGTCCAGGGATTTTTGCCTTCAAGAAAGGGAGAAGTCTAAAGGCAGCATCCTCCTCAGCAAGTTTGGTCCTAGCCCTCCATCTGTCTGAGGTTCAGCCACTGTTGACCAGCACCCCCAAGTCCTTTTCTACCACACAGCTTTCCAGTCACTCATCCCCACACCTGGAGCACTGGGGTTGTTGCGAGTGGTGGCCAAATGTCTGACAGGGCAGGCACGGGAACCAGGCTTGTGCAGGTCTGTCACTGGCAGTGGGAATGCTGATGGGACATTGAATGGATCATTAAATCCAAAGTTTTCACCATTTTTCCTTGACTAAGTTGATACACTGTGGTCAAACTAACTCCCTGTAATTGTGATCAAAAGTACATTTTAGCTCAAAGTTTCTAGAATACCTTTGTTATAGAATTTGTCTCTCAGTCCCAATCCTCATGATCATTCACTCTTTCCATCCTAGCTGTTTATTGGAGTGCTCTTACTGCACTTTTACCTCATGTGATTCCTGCTCCCAGACTCTAGTAATCCAGTTTTAATGTCCTTTTTTTTCTCCACAGCAGCTTGTCTGATCTTGGCACTATTTCCAAGCCTTGGAAGACAAAAGAGGAGGTGACTGAGAACGTACTGAGGTTCACATTGGCAGGACAAAGGGAATGCTCAGACTGGAACAGGGGAGGATCTGCCTGGATTCGAGGAAAAGGAAATTCACTAAGAGGGTAATTAAGCTTTGGAACAGATCCAGAGTTGTGCACTCTCTGGTTTATGAAGCTTTTCAAGACCCAAATGGACAAAGCTGTGAGAAATCTGATGTGAATTCTGGATTGACCATTCTTTGAGCAAGAAATTGGACTGTAGACCCAACAAGGTCCCTCTCAACCTGAGTGATGCCATGGTTCTGTAAGAGCATTGCTGGAGCTCTGTAAGTTGTTGCTAAGTATTGGAAAATTGGTTTTGGGTTGGTTGTTTTTTTTTTTCCTCCCTCCAGTTTTGGACTTTTGGACTAATTTAATTTATTGAAGAGAATTGTCCCTCAGGTTCTTTCCTTCATTACTTTTCCTCTTTTACAATTTCAGCTTCCCTTCCCTGCCTCTGTTTCTTAAACCTTTGCCCTCAAGTCTGGGAGTGCAAAAGCATATACAAGAATGAGTTGCCAGATTTTGCTAACCCTGGCAAGGCATCCAGTGCGTTTTTGCAGACATCCTTGCTGCATTGTTGAAATGAGCTGTTTTGGCTGAAACTTTCAGAAAGTACTTATAATCTAGAGGCAAATACTCAGCAGAGAAAATGGTATCCTGTTGTATTGTAGTTCCTTAAAGGGCAAATTAAAAGTGTGTTATAATTAGAAGTATGAACAGCTTCATTTCTGATAAAGCTGATTGGGGCATTCAGTGATGATCTAAATCAATAAGAGACTCCTAGTAAAATGAAGAGGAAAATGTTTTTTAATCATCGGTGTTAAAGAGATGTTCTGCTATAATTTCCCTGGAAAAATGATTTGTATGGGTGTATGTATACTTCTCTGCTCATGGATATGCAGGTACCCACCTGGAGAGACTTGAAGGGAAACTCCCTCCTCTGAAAACATAATGTGCAATTAAGGAAGAAAACTCAGCGTTTGAAATAAATATTTAGATATAGATGGAAATATTTAAAATGAGCAATGAAGTCAATTAGGAGGGCTTTATTTAATACAGTCAAGGATTTTGACTTAATCTACTAGTTTGAAATATACTTTTATCAGAATTATTAAGAACATTGGGATGGCATATTTCTTTATATTGTACTTGTAAGAGATTAAGTTGTCTACATAATATAGCTAGCAATTTTCAAAATGCTAAATGAAGTGCAAAGGCATTGCAAATATTTTTAAAATTATGTTTTTAAGTAATTTTGGGTTTTTTCTAGAAGAATATTTCTCAGTATATTGGTATTATATGCAATACAAAATGAATTGAGTTAGGCCCACACATTACTGATTACTATCCATCCTTAGAACTATTTATAGCATATACTTTTTTCATATCTCGAATGTGTTTACATTTTCTCAGAGGCTTAACATCATTTATATTTCCAGTAGTATTACTGTACCACTCACATTCAGTAAAACTTCATCTATTTATAAATAGTTCAAAACCACTAAGTGTTGAAGAAAAAGTCTTTCACTTTTCTGTGATTTGGATTTGGGTGTTGAATCTCACTTTGAAATCTTGTCCCTTGGTAATGGAATCTGAACCTGTTGCTAAAGTTTTCATTAGTTTTGTAAGGAGAGGATTGTTTAGACAGAAACTTTGTAAAACTGGTTCTGAGCTGGAGAGCAGGGAAGTCCCTGAAATGTCTTCAATGAATAAACATGTAAAATTCCATGTGTGACAAACAGGGCTGATACTGGGCTGTCCTGGGAGAGGCCACGTCGGAAAAAAGATGTTTGTGAAGCTCACTGCCAGGGGTATGGGCAAAATAACATAATAATGAAGAAAGAGTCAAAATCAGCCGGCGCCGGTGGCTGCTCCTCCCCTCACAGCACCTCCTGTTCCTGCCAGCACTGCCACCCTGGGCCCAGCAGGGGCTCATTGCCATCAAATTGTTCCCACCCTGGGTGTCCAGACCAAAGGGTGTCTGTGCTGGAGCAAAAGCAGCCCAGAGGACATTTCATCACAATCCAGGCCGGGGGGCTGAGCTGCTGGGAAGCAGCTCTCCTGAGAGGGTCCCTGGGTACCAGTGGACAGCCAGGTGTCCCTGACCAGCAGGGCATCCTGCGGTGCACTTGGAAGGGCACTGCTGGCAGCTCAGGGAGGGGACCTGACCCTCTCCTCAGCCCTGTGTCCAGTTCTGGGCTGAGGGAGCTGGATCTGTTTAGCCTGGAGGAGACTCAGAGGGGATCTTACCAATGTCTGTCAGTCTCTGAAGGTCAGAGGAGGGACCAGGCGCTGCTCGGTGGTGCCCAGCAATAGGATGAGGGGCAATGGACAGAAACTGGAGCACAGGACATTCTACCGCAAAGTCAGGAAAAACTTCTTTGCTTTCAGAGTGACTGAGTACTGGGACAGGCTGCCCACAGAGGGCGTGGAGTCTCCCCCACTGGAGATATATCAGAACAGTCTGGACACAGTCCTGTGCCATGTGCTCTGGGATGGCCCTGCTTGAGCAGGGAGGTGGGACCAGATGACCCCCTGTGGTCCCTTCTACCTGATCCATTCTGTGACTGGGAGAGGATACACAGGAAAAAGCCATTTTAATTGTGTGGCCTGGTCTTTGTGCCTTTTGAAAATAAATATGCTGCTTCCTTCTCTTTTCTCTAGAGATCTCAGAGGCAGCTCTTCATAGCAGCTCTGTATTTAGTCAGCTACCTCATCATTATTCATCTAAGTCATCAAAATTGTAAAAAGGACTAAAAACCCTGATATGTTATTAATAAAATATGGGAAGGAGGACAGTGATAGGATAGGAGTTCATATATTTGAGGGAATACCCACCCAAAAGCTCTCATACAACACTTGAGATATTTTCTTATTAAGTATTGCAATCAGAGAATAAGATGCAATATGATCAATAGTTACAGCTGAAATCCTACAGATGTTGTGTGACAGTATATGTACTCAATCTTCATTCAAAATTTACACAGTTTGTATTTCCTCCACTGTAATTGCCTCTGTACTGTGGCTTTCAATAGCTGTAAATTAACTCTGTCATAATTGCTCTCTTTTTTTTCTTGAATATTTCTATCTTTGCTGTAAATTGTATTTCTGTTACTTCCAGTATTGATATTACGATGTGTCCACTAAGACAGCACAGTATCTGGAGGCATGTATATATCTTTTTGCAATAGTTTTCTTTCACCCTCCCCCATTTTATTGGTACAGTTGATTTCTCTTGGCTCTGAGCCCAGTTTGGTTTAATTTTTGTTTATTTTGTACAGGATTCCAGACTCTGCTTTGAGATGGGCACTGTATAAATTAATAAGTAAGTTCAATATATGCTTGCTTTTAGTGGGTTGCTTGGCACATCTGTTTTTCAGAGGTTTCTAAATCTTCATGATCTGCATAAGATATCTTTAGTTACATGGGATTGGGGACAGTATCATATTTTTAACATGTACAGGGTTACCCATTAAAAAGTCATCGTTTACAAACAGTTACAGTGCTCTGGCATATTGGATACTGCAGTATGTCTCAGTAGTTGGGATGTAAAATAAGGGTTCTATTTAAGACACTATGGGTGTCTTAGCTATGGTAAATACTTGTGTTTTTGATGCTGAAAATTTGTTTTGTCCTCAGAAGATTTTTAAGGACTGTTGCATATATAAATATAGATGTTGCATCCTGTTTAAAATACTGACATTCCTTCAGTATTGCAAGAGCTTTCACAGGCAGAAATGTTACAAAACCGTGTTTGACATATTGGTTATAGCCTGTTGCATTGCTTTGGCATAGCCAAAAGCATTTGAATGGAAAACCAGGGGCATTTCCCATTTAAAAATTTCCAATGTTCATGATTATTTTATGTCAGGGTATCAAAGCAACATTTACAGAAATACTCAGCAAACATTGTGGCACCAAATAAATAGCTCAGAAAAGAGAAGAGGCTGCTGCTGAGCCCGGCAGCAGTTAGGGAGTAATGGCAACGTTGGTTCTGCAGGAGAGCAGGGAGATTTGAGACTTGCAGAGATGTAAAAGTGCAAAGTGTAAAGTTGAGGTCAAAGACTACATTTGTGAGGAAAGGGAAAAAAGCTTGCTCTGCTGAAGTGTGTAATCTCAGGGATTTCCTTACTCATACTGAAGTCAGCATCGTAAATTGCTCCGCTCACAGAGGACCACTTTCTTCCAGTGCTCTAAATGGAATGAATAAGTTCTATTTATTACTCGTGGGTTGCAATTTTTATTACATTACTTGAAGTGAAGGTGGAAAGAAAGGGAGGCACAGAGAGAAGGATGGTGTGCTGATCAGTGTATGTAAAATGAGCAGTTGGCACTGATTAGTCACTAAGGTAGGGATATCTCAGTTGTCTTTTGTAGGACCTCAAAACACAAGGTATGCTACCATCCCATGATCTTCCAACTCCATATTTTGTGAGGAACCCAGTTAGGTGATGAACATCCACTGCAGGCAATGTGGTAGGCAGAGGAATACTCACAAATCCAGTGGGGATTGAGGTCTGCCCAGAGCATGGAGTTTATCAGCACTGAGAAGAGGGAGCACTTCCAGGCGTGTCCAAATGTAAACCCTTAGGCACATAAGGAGCTCTCTATAAAAGAACCATTGATGGCTGTGACGTTGGCAGCCATGGCCCATAAACTGTGGGATTAGGGGCTAACTGAGTTGAGATTCTGAAGGAACTGAATTTTCTATTAGTGCTTTTCTCCTGTCTAGAAATTCTTGTGGCTTATGGATTTAGCCTTAAACCTTTATACAACTTCCTGCTAGTCTGGACAAGACTTTCCAGATGTGCAGTTAGTTCCTGGGTAAGAAAACACAGATATTTCATGAAAATCTCTGCATCTGGATCTTCACAAATACATTCATCAAATCAGTTCTTTAAAATCTATGGTTTCTGAGGCCAAAGTCTTCTAGAGCTCTTGACCTCTGCTGCTGCTGCAAAAAAAAGTTTATTTACCTGTATATGACCCATATAGGACCCACGCAGATGGCAACAGATATGTACACACCATACCTTTCATGCTCCCAATTATGTTTACTCTCCAAAAGGCTGGAAGTCCTAGATATCTCTTATTGGTCTTGGTTATATTTGGATAATGTTATTGCCTCTAATATGGTAAGCCTAAGACACAGGCAAATAGTACCTGGGTTCTTCCAAGGTCTGTTGGAGAGGGGACACTGAATTGTGAGCTGCATTCTCTTCATGTAGTCCTGGTCTGAGGTCCTTCCTTGTACAAAGCTCTCCAGCATGGCTGTCTCATGGTTAGAAGGAATGCTGTAGAGGAAGCAGTGCCACTATTTTGCTGATATTCCTTCATGATATAAATAAATTAAAATTAAAAAAAGAATTTTTTTGGATGCTTTATCATGATGCTGTCCGTATGTTGACTGGCTAGTGTTTTGAGACAAGACCCTGGAAGAAGTGTATGTCTGGATACACCAACACATATAAAATACAGTGGTGCTGTGCGCTCTAAAGCCACATAAATCAATCCCAAACTGCCTTCATTTGTGGAGGGAATACATGGAAACATTTCTTTAAAAAGCTATTTGAAATTTAAACATATGATGTCACCACTAATGGAAGTAACCCATTCCATGGCCACAGGGGTGGTGAGGAGTCAGAAATATGATGATGGAACAGAGGAAAAGGGGCAAGAATGGGAGCAGAATTAAAATGGTGCAGGCAGGCTACTCTTTGAGTGGCAGTGTTTCCCATTTCTTTCCTGAGCACATCCACACTTAGTTTCTGAGAAAGCAGGAAGGACACATAGGCAAATTGCCAACCAGATGGTGCAATCGAATACGAAGAATGCATTCAGAAGGGCAGTATAACACAGAATTAAAAAATGCTATCACTTGCTTTCCTGATACAATACAGGACAAAATTCACATGGAAAGAATAAATGTTAACCATATACTCATGCCTTCCAGTCATCTTTGTCACTTAGCTTCAGGAAAATGTCCACCTTTGAGTTCTCCCGTGCTATCTCCTACACCAAAGTAATGTAATGTGTTCCAATTATATTTTTCTTTGCGGATTGTTTTCAAGACTGCCTTATTATTCCCTAAATATGTTTCCGTGAATATACAAAATTTAACTGTGAGAGGAGGGTGAAGTCCATTTTCAGAGCTTCTGTAGTTGCTATTCTTTTATAACACGAGGAGAAGAAAATAGTACTTGTTATCTATGCTTCTATATAATCAATAGATAAAGATAATACCAATGGAATTAGTGACAGACCTAGGAATTATATATTTTTTCATATGACATACAATTTCCAATTTATTACTGAAACTACATGGTGTATATGCTTGCATTTTGTCTTTGAAGTAATTTTATATTCTTTTTTACATACTATGTATTTTTATTTCACTTATAATGTATTTTTATTTCTATCATAATCTGTCTCTTTTTGAAACCAGGCTGTCTATTGCATATATTATGCATATATTGAAAAACAGATTCCCACCCTGCTCCTCTGACTTGCTTTTAAATTTCAGAAGATACATATAGAAATGCATAAAGATTTCTAGCGAGAATATTTTATAATTATTTTAATGTAATTTTTCTTAATAGTAGCATAGTTTTGATTATGTGATTGGATGTAACAATTTTATGTCAATACATAATCAGAACTTGACAAATCTGGTCGTAACTGAAGAGAGGAAGCGGTATCCTGGCAAAAATGTAGGAACCAGCCATCTGTCCTGATGTCAGCCTTTTTGTTATGTATTTTATGTCTATATCTTGATGTTCTATAAATATATATATGGAATGTCTATCCTCTACCTTAATTCCTGTGAATGGCTTCCAAATGAGAATCAGCTGCAGCATATGAGCATTACCTTCATGAATCTAAAGAGCTGATGCCTTCTTTCTCTGCCCAATTGTGGTTGGTCTTTACATGCTACTGTTGACAAGTGTTATGGACTACAAATCAATCTGAAAATAAAAGGAAGATTGTAATCCAATGAATAAAATTTTTATTGATTGATTTTTAAATTAGTTATTGGAGCACTTTTTTGGTATTTTCATTACTTGGATTATGGAAAACCATGTTGCCATTTTTTTTTCCCTTAGATTTATTGAATTCTGAATCTATTTATTTAGCTTGCAGATCATTTTTATTCAGTGCTTAAAATCCAGTCTGGATTGTGAGAAAACAAATGTGATATTCATTCTTTACTTCTTGGAAATCTCTTTCAGTTATAAAGATTTTACTGGTGATTTTTGACATTGATGGACATAGAACAAGCTCTGTTGTATTCAGATTATATTCTCTGTAACACATGTACAACCTTATGTTTCTCCCAGGTGGGATGAAGAATATTTGAAATCTTAGCTGTAATGGTAAGATCTTACGTGAGTTGGACAATCAGAGGCAATGCTGCAGTTCAGATGGTGGAACTGCACTGCTGGTTGAATCAGTCTTGAGGCTCTTTCTGAAATTCATGTTGCTTCTGGTGTTTTGCCTGCTGGTGAGAGAAACTAGAACCCAGAAAAGTGAAATGGAGATGAAATGCCTTGGTGACTGTTTCCACTCAGTTGCAGAGGTCCCCTAATCTTTTGAGTTAAGTTAAATAAGCCGTTGGTTGAGATTTTTTGTATTTTTCTGGAGAGGACAAAGACTTATTTTTACTTAGATCAAGGTCCCCCAAGGCTCTTTCTTTGTCCATGGTAAGTAGTAATAGCCCCAGGTTCTCTAGGTAAGAGCAAACTTCATTCTCACCAAGCATTTCTGGGAGAGTCTACTGTTATTTGCTACAGAAAATACAGAAAGAACTAGTTGACAACCCATCTTTGGATAAATAGAAGAGTTTGATGTCATGCTTTATGTGAAAAGGGTGATAATGTCTTGAACGCTAAGCTGGAGGGTTGAAAATCACAAACATCAGGCAGTGTCCTGTAGTAGGGAAAGAAGTATTCCAGATATCACAGTGTTGGCATTATCAGTGCTGGGCACAATGTTAAATAACAGCAGCTGAGTAATTCCCAATTCCATTGACTTCAGGTGAATTGGTCAGAAAAAAACACACACAAGCTGAGGTAGGAATTATTAGGAGAGAAATGGAAGACAAATTGGAAAACATGACTCTGTGTAGAGCTCTGGTACATTCTGCTTCTTCAGTGCTATGAGTAATTCTCCTGCTCCCATTTCAGAGTGAATATGTGAAGAGTTATAAAGGTGATCAGACTTATGGAGCAGCTTCCATGTGATGAAAGAAATTTGACAATCTTCAGCCTGGAGTAGAATCAACTGACAGAGAATTTGATAAAGATCTACAGGACTGAGAATGACATGAGAAAGGTAAGTGGAAAATAACTGTATCCTCTTCACATGTAAGAGCTGAGCATCAAGTGAAACTAATGGGGCAGTTCAAAACAAAGGAATTTTTTCTTCATACTCAGATGTTAAGCAAGTTATGGAACTCCATTCAGAGGCCGTGAAGGATGCTGAAGGTTGACATAGATTCAAAAATGAACCAAACATGTTCATGGAAGGGGAATCCATTGAAAGCTATTAAATAAAAACATGCCAACTCTGAATCAGAAAATCCCTGAGCCACAAATGAGTGGAAGCTGGGAAAGTATAAATAAGTAGCATTTGTATGCTTTCTCTTTTTTTTGAGTTCATTGTAGCTATTAGGATACATAAAATTAAGTATGTGCTGGTTCAATACCTCTTATAGCATATCTGTTTAACTTGCTAGTTCAGGTCCACGGTCATAGGAAATAAATCATTGTTTAGGAAAGGCAACAAAAGAAAACATAGCTTTTCCTTTCCTTTTTCTGGTGGGCAGTGCTCTGCCTCCAGAGTCAATACGGAGTGCACAAGCATGGTGTTAATGGACAGCTTTGCTGGAGCTGTCAGCATTCGGTTGGATAAGACATGACACTGGGATTTTGACCATTTGTGGTCATTAAAGTTACTGCGTTCTTATTATAGGATAGTGGAAATTAGCCCTGGTGTCCTGGTCTAATTCCAGCTTATGTGTCTCCTGCAGTTTGACTTGGAGAGATTCCTTTTTCACCTTTCAGTGTGTGCTGCTAGATAATGACTGCGGTTTACTGGAGAGCAGCACTGTAAAGACTCCATGTGGATGGTTCAACACAGATTATTTCTTGTCTAACACAACAAATACAGTAATCTTCAACAATTCTTCAGCATAACAGGAATGCAAAGCGTGTGTGAACAGTTGCATGTTCTGTAAACACTGGTTATAATTTGCACTAAAGGAGAGTCAGCAGTCTCAGTGAAATGTGTTGAAACCAGCAGAGCTGCATGTCTGTACATCTGTGAAGAGTCTGGTGTATTATGAATGACTAGATGTGCCTGATGAGCTAGTGTTCTGAATTTTGCTCTGGGGTTTTACTGGCACACCCTTTGGAATATGCTATAAAATCTCCTTTAACATAGAAGAAAACATGACATGAGCTGGGATTGCACACTTACTAGGTTTTTTTCCCCTCTTTGCATCAAAAGGCTTTGTATGCATCATCAATGTAAGGCAAGGGAGAGATCATCTGTCTTTGGGGGAATGATTGTCCACATTCTCAGTGAAAGGTCAATGAGTAGTGGGTATTAATTAATCCAGCTGGGCACACAGCATCCCAGGTTTAACAATGTCCAAGCTTTTTATAATGATGATAGATTTTAAGGACCTGCCTTTTCGTAATGGCATCCCATCTGTTTGGGGTT
>WBMZ01005505.1:262500-290000 GCA_013400975.1 Atrichornis clamosus
ATATCTCAAATCACCTTAGGTAGGGGCTTATGACTGCCTCAGGTCTCATTGTTAATATTCTTACAGCTGTTTGCCTCCATCAGTAATGAACAGGCCAGAGGGTCAGCAAATCTGACTGTACACTGATCTCTGGGGGTGGTTTTCACTCAGTCTTCATCTGGAGCTGACTTTTGTGTGTGGCCTAAGTGATTTGAGTGTCTCTGTACGTAGGACAGTTGTCAGATAGGTAACCAGGTAATCAGGAAGTTAGTTGTGTGTTAATTAAACAAAAAAATACAATTTCTGTACTAATGCAAGGATTACGTGCACAACAGCATCCATCAGAAGAACTCTGTGAAAGAAAAGACATCTGGCACTGTGATGCTAATGGTTACAGGACAGACTTTCACCACAGTCCATCCCTGGCAGCTGGAATTACATTTTAAACCAGCAGAGATTCTACCTGGGCTCAGATACTGTTTGTCAAAACACATCCAGATTCCCAGAGGACTTCAGCGTTTTGGGTGCTGAGCTTGTGTAGAAATTCAGCTGTAAATGTCACAGTAGGAACAGATGGACATCAAGCACTTTAGTGAATCTCGCTTAGACTTGGGTGAACAGAAGAATTTGACATTTTTACCCTAATTATAGGTACTAAGCACTGAAACATTTGACCAGAGAGCTTTTGAAAACCTTGTCTTAAAATATTTCCTGTTCAGGTGTGTATTAGCCAATACAGATTCAATTTAAATTTTAATTAAAGCTTATTTGTTATGTACAGTATTAGCTCGCAACACTTTTTTTTTAAAGAAAAGATGTTATCTTTATAGAATTGACTTATTTGGAAACTTAACATAAGCTTTCAAGCCCACAGAAAATATGGTGATGTGTTTCTGTTTAAAATATGTTTTAAAAAGTAATTCACTGTAAAATGTTTTTGCAGTGCTACTTTAGAAATAATTTTGGATGTCTTGGATAAGAACCTCTTAATCCCTGGCTCTAAAAATCTCGATATACAAAAAACTCACAGGAATACGGTTTCAGTGCTACTCAGTTTTTTGGCCATGCAGTTCCCACGTGACCTGATTTTCACTTTGAAAACATCTGGGTCGAATAGTGATAGGAAAAAAGCACATCAGTGCTGATGTATGAAATAGCCCTGGCCCTGCTTATAAATGGACACAGGGTGTCTTTTGACGTCAACAGATGTTGTAGGTAGAGGAGGTACTCGAAATATTGCAGTTTTATTTGTGAGTGACTGCTGGGGTAGTTTTGCTGATCATAATACCTAAAAAATTTAATTTTTAAGAAGCGCCTGTCCAGTCGGTCTTGGATTTATTGAGCTAATGAGTGGGTTCCTTTCAAGGCAGCACAGTTCTGTGTGCTCTATGTCGATCGCATGGCTCTAATTAAATCCACGCAAGGGCTGCGCTTTATGCTGTTATTAAACAGCAGAGTGTTAAAATTGCTTTAGCAGGCTTTAGAAGCAGTTACCCTGGAGAGGTGGCATGGCCAGGAGTCGCCTGCTTCTGCAGAAACACAACACAGATCCAATCTTCTCCCTAGGAGTTCTGGACAGATTAAAAAATAATCCCTATATTTCATGTATCTCAGGTGCAGACTGAGACTTCCAAGAAATCAGCTGATGACCAACAAAGAATAAAGAAAATTAGGTAAAAAACAAATGTAAAAAAATTTCCAAAATGTGTTGTGTTTGGGTGGTGAGGGAAGTAGTGTGAGAAGATAGGAGGGTCTTGCAGTCAGTTATGCCTGAACTCAGACCTTTCACTGTTCTGGCAGATGCTTTAAATATGTCTCACGTTGCACCAACACTTCCTGCTCACTGCCCAAAGTTCTGGTCTGCTGGTCTCTCACTATGGGGGAGCGAAAAAGAAGAGTCAAATCGAGCGACAGCAGTGAAAAAGAGAATCACAGCACCAAAAAGTAGATTTGAATGACTTTAAAGGCACAGGTGTGACTTTCTCTTGAAAGCATGGACACCTTCTGGGTGGTGCACAAGGTACATAACACTCAGGAGAGATTTTCTAGAGGTGAAATGTGACTTCTGTGCTTGTAGGAGACAAAAATGGAGGAAGGTTACCACCAGGAATAGTCCCCAAGGGTATCCCTGTTTAAGCAGAAGGTAGAAATGAGTGCTGATGGACATCTGCCTTTACAGGAACACAGGGAAATGCTGGAATGTATTAGACTGAGCCTTAGGACGAGGTCCAGCCCAGGACTTCATCCAAAGCTCATTCTAGTGGTTGAAAAGATTCTCCATTGACACCGAAGATCTGTCAGGGAAACAGTCCCTCCCTTTCTCTTCCCTACTTCTCCCTTACCAGTCACCCAAAAGCTTCTGTTAGAAAGGTTTTCTTCCTGCCTTTTTAATTTTCCTGTCCAAAGTTGCGAGATGTATCCTCGTGGCTGACTTGGAGATCTCTCTGCTTTGTGCCACGCATTGATGGACCAGGTATATGTGAATCCTCCAGACTAGAGGTATGAGGACAAAACCACAAAAAAATAATTCTGTTTTATCTTTAGTTCCATAGTTCACATGTGAGAGTCTAAACTCCCAATGGGGAAAAAAAGCTTCATTTTTACCTAAAGAGAAAAAGGAGATATTCTCTTGAAGTTAACATGATTATAGCTGAGTGTTGGAGAAAAACAACAAACATTTTAAGACTTGACAGTATGTGAATCAGCAACACTGGGAAAAGTGTCTGCAAGATGATTTGAGTTTCAAGGACGTAAACACACTTCCTTGCTCTGATTTAGTCACCCTTGGTCATTCAGGATGTAAGTGGGAACTGATCTCATTTAGGAAATCATTGAGAGGAGATGAGTCTGAGGACTTGATTCTATCTTATCTTGACACACCACAGTTAATAAAGGAAGGCAATTATTATGTTTTCTGGGATGTACCCTCATCCGAGGCACTGTTAATAAACATTAAAAGCCTAGTTCTTCAAAGACGTTTAAGCACCTAGCTCCCATTGATTTCAATAAAATGAGGCATCTAAGTGCCTTTAAAAATCTGACCTTAAGTGTCATCAGGAAAAAGTGAAGCAAAAGATAAGCAGGTTCTAATAGAATAACAAGAGACTGCAGGCATATGATTCTGGTGTGCTCCTGTTATTACATTTTATATGTATGGGATGTCTGCACATTATAAACCAAACAAAGATACAAACAAACCATCCCCACCTACACTGCACAAAGCATCAAATTGCTCTCACTTCTCCAGCCGTCTCTCAGACATCTTTTAGAAAACAGGCTGTACGGATTGAGATAAAAAGCAAGAACACAACACACCCAACAATATCCCCTCTGCTCCCTTCAGCCCGTGTGACACAGCCCCCCTCCCAGGGCCAGGCTTGCCCCTCCTCTCCCCTTCCCCAGTGCACTTGGGGAGCTGGGGGGGTTTGTTCACCCGGCTCCGTGTGACAAGGAAACTGTTGGTCACAGCCCTAATTACAGATGCTTTTTTTTTTTTTTTCTCAAACATATTCTTTCAGTTAGAGGAGAATATCTTGGTCTCAAGATTAGCCTTATTGAGAAGGTACAAGTAGGTATGACATAGTCCCAATGTGATAAATATAGACAGGCAGCAGCAAACAAATGTTAACATTTTTTTCCCTTTTTCAGGAAAAAACCTGAACTGGAAAAATATCATGTTGGTTTGTCACTATCTTTTCAGATTTGTTGTATTTTAATACAAAACAGGAAGTGAGAGGGAAGGAGGTTGCCTTGCTGTGTGTTTCTTTCATGTTAAGCCAACTATGCTGCTTACCTACTTGATAAATATTGCTCAGCTACTTCTCTTTGGGATTAAGTAAATGAAAACAAACCCTCCACAGATAACAATGATTCCCAAAGAAGAGATTTTTCAAATTTAAAGGCTAAACTGAAATTTAAAATGATTTTCCTAGATTTCCGACCTAGATTCCCTGTCTTACTCTCAGCGCATTTGTCCTTTTAAAGGAACCAATATGTTTGTATAACTGATGTGAAACAAGCTTGACTACAAAAAGATTTAACTTAATATCTGGCTAAGCATTCAGAGGGTAGTCCATCTGTGGAATGTACATTAAGGGCCCTGGCTGGAGCGCAGCTAGTCATGTATGATATCAGGCACACAAATGTGACGTGATGCCCATATACTCTTGAGCATAATTCGAAGTGCCATGAAGCTCTATGGGTAGAGAAGCTATAAACACAGTTGTCACAAATGAGAAAGTCTACAGGGTTATATTCAGACTGAGGAATGAAGAAGCATTAGAACCAGCCATCACATCTTAATGAAATTGTTAATTAGGGTATTATGGAATTCATAGCTGAAGATAATATCTGTCCAGCAACCTTGCAGCATGCTTTAATTAACCATTTCTTCCCCAAAATCAAAGGCAGACTCAAAAACGGTGCAGAAAGCCCTTCATAAATATACAAATACAATCAAAATGATGTTACTTTTTTTTTCCAGTGGATTTTTTAAACGTTTTTTTTTCCCTTTCTAAACAGACCAGCACAGAACATGTGATTATAGGAATAAGTACACATTTAATCTACATAATCATCAGTCTTTCTTTATGTAAAAATGATTAGTAAATAGGGTTTTTAAGCAACAATTTAGATTAGGCATTGGCATCATAGATTAACTTATTTCTAAAACACTTGATTTTATCACTCTGCCTAATGATTTGTCTCATGATTTATTGGCTAATATGATGAATCATGTTAGATTTATTGTTTATCCTATAAATAGTGCAACAAATCATTAAACAGTGATAAAACCCAGCAGTTTCACAAGAAAGTCTACCTATGTTGTCTTCATGTACAATGTGCTTGTGTTGTACAATAATTTGATGGTTCTGTTTTCAGTTTTATGGTATCAGATGAATAGGTATCTCTGTTTAAATTAAATGGTTTTACAAAATAATAGTGAAGTCATAATCTTATACTCTAGCTATATTTATTTTATACAGAAAAATAAAGCCTAATATCTGATGTATAGTAAATCTGTGAATTTATTCACAATAATAAATGTAATATTCTTTCTTAGAAACACCTTAAATATAATGGCAGTTTTTCATATTTTAGCATGTCAGCTGTGTTTTTCTTGCTATGGTTTCATGTTGCAGCTGACAAAAATGTTGCTTCTATCCCGGTGATTTTAGAGATCTGAGTCCATCTCATTTCACTTAGCTGAAAGGCTGGTGTGGGATAGCAGTGAATTGAATATATGAAATTTGGCATTCAGATAATGGGAGTGGTCATTCTTTTTCGTAAGACATAATGGCTTCTCTTGTTGCAGACATAGCTAAGTCTGCCTGTATACATTAGGGATGAAAGGACAGAAAATAGAAGTAATATTTTTGAAAATTCCCTGAGGTCATCAGTGGGTTAGAATAGAGGCGCTCATGATGATATTATATGCTGCAGGAGTAGATTTGCTGTATTTTAAATTGAATTGTTTGGACTGTAGTGGTCAACCTTTATTGCTAACTGGGCCATTTACCTTCTTCTGATCTCAAGGCATTGCCACGCCCGGGCTCCCCTCACCTGTTGCAGAGGAGTTTGTTGTGCCCTCAGTGCATCCATCATTTCATAGGCAGCACCTCCTGCAATCCCTGCTGGTGTGGGGTGTGCCAAGGACAGCTCACCAGCACTCTCAGAATTGGGCACCTGTCTTATACAGCTTCTTTTTTTTGGTGTGCCACGAGAACTTGCTTTGTGTGAGAGGAAGCAAAATAGGACGAGCAAGAAGATTAAACAAAGGATCAAATGATAAATCTCTGACAAGTTTTTAACTGCAACTCTCCCCCTGGCCATCAGTCAGTGTTGATTACTCAGTTTGCCTGTTTGGCACAATGGCAAATTACCAGGAATTTGATTATTGATTACTTGTACTTTGCCATAGGTGCTGTGCAGCCTGGGCGCTGGGACTCCCCTCCTATGCCAGGTGCTTGTTCTGCTACTTGTTCCAGCCGGTGAAAGAGCCTGAACACAAATTGGCAGAATCTGTGCAGCAAGGCTCTGAAAGTCATCTCCAGTGATCCAGAAAGCCTCATAACAAGCAGAAGAAGTCCTGCTCCTTGTCATTGTGATTATGGAGACGCAGGAAGCAGGTATCCATGTGTGGCATGGCCTAACAAAGAAAGTGTGCCTTGTTTGTTAACTAACTGAGCATGTCCCCACAGTGCCCTGCTAATAATTCCTCCTCTCCGGTTTTCACAGGGAAACTGCCACAGTGCTTAAGATGCACCATGAAGAATAAGGTGCTCTTTCTGTGTCTGGACTTCTAGAAGAACACCGAGCACAGCTCAGCAGGTTACCAGCCCTGGGCAACTGTACACTTTTAAAAACTTGTGGAAGTACTAGGAGTCCTTTCTGTAGTACTCCAACCTAGCTGTATTTGGTCTCTTTGTATCTTATTGGTAATGCACTTTATAAAAAGAAGAAGAGCAGAAAATACGAGCCTTTGAAGGTGGTAAAAAATAAAACTTCTATGGCTACTCTTAAGGGAAAAATGGCAATGATTTGGGGTCAAAGTCTGGAAAAAACAAAGTTAATTGAAAGTAAGCAGTAAATGCCATGGCTATTTAGGATTGATACTTTGTTGTCTGCAGTAATTAAATGCAGGAAGACGGTCTTAATGGCAGAAGCCAGCAAAGAAAATGTGCTTCTCTGCAAGCGTTACTCCATGTGTGTATGAGCAGCACAAATCTGTCCTTGAGTACAACTCTTCCTGGGATGGGTGCACACAGTGGTGAATCAGCAGGCACAGCAAAGCTATGGACCTTTTGAGTCTTCAGTGTAATCCCAGGCAGTGCTACCACTGATTTTACTCCAGACAAGGCTTTTAGACCTCAATGTGTTTCTAGAAATATATTCTTGTTTATCTTAGAGGAATCTCTTGGGAAGGTTTCCTGGAATTTCTCTAGATCTGGGGGTAGAACTCTGGAAGAGGAGGAAGACAGAATGGAAATGCTTGATTAAGGGAAAGGGGCCTTAAAGGAATAAAAGTTATCATTTAACACAGGAGGAGGAAGTGGTTTATTATACTGGACCAAACAGCTAGAAGGGCCTTACTTTATAAATGCTGACACAGGCTAATCTCAAACCAGGGTAAAGGTTATTGCATTAAAGGTTTCAAATCTAGGAAATTCATGTTCCTGGAGTGGGTGCATAAATCTGAGACATTTTTAATCTCACTGTGTAAATAAATCTCATCAGAAAAGTAAAATTGTATTGCTTTGATTCATTTGCCGTAAACCCTTTTAATTTGATTTTGATTGATAGCTATACCCCTTGCATTAGAACTTCTTGAAGAAGTTTCAAGATAAGCAATTATTCACTCCCATTGGGTAACACGAAGTTTTCAAACTTGCGAGGATGTGTTACTCCTGTATAAAATATAACTGGCAAATATTTTTTATATTGTAATTGCATTTTGGTTTTATCTTTCACAGCATTTGTTCATCTTTCATGCCAAACTTTCAAACTCTGCGATGTGAGTGACTGATGTGGTAAGTGCAGTTAATTTTAATTCTGATTTTTGGGACTGGATTTGTCAATCAATAATGTTCACTAGAGTAATTCAGTAAGCGTCTTTAATTTCTTAGCCTTTTTTTTTTCCTCTTTCTTTCTCTTAATAATTTAGAAGTGAAACTTCTCTAAGAGCTGCCTGTCAATTTGGTGTTCAAAAATTGAAGGATGAGTGGCTGTTATTTGCATCCCACACAAACGCAGCTCTGGTTTGGCAACAGTGATTGTCAGTAGATTGCCATTAAGTCTGTGCTCTTACCCCCATTCAATAGGCAGCCAAGATGCCAGAAAAAGAGAACAAGCAGCATCTTCAAGAAATAAAAGCACACAGGGAGCACGGGTAACCAGCAGTACATGCTCCAAACCAGACATCAAATTAATTCTGTGAAGAGGGCTGGATTATATAAACACATTACATATGCCAGATATTGATGTAGGACATTATTCTCCCCTATTCACAGGAGATTCTGCTAGTGTCAATAAGAGGTTTACAGAAAGATGTAAAGTGTCATCATCAAGTAGTAACTAATGTTTTAGTTAGCACCATTATTATTTCATATGCAGCATTACCTGATGGGAAAAACCCATTAACTTTAAAACCACAGTTGTGTGCTCTGTATTTCTTCTTGTTTGTTGTCCTTTCAACTTCCCTATCAGCTTTTAACATCAATCAGCAAATTCATCCTTTTCCACGGGATGAATGATCCCCTGCTGAGTGGCATATCTGTCTGGAGAACAAGGAGTGTAGCAGAGCTGATCCTGCAGCACCCCTGTTATCTGGGGCACAGACCTTGGATATTCAGGGGAGACATCCAGAACAGGTAGACTAAAATTGTACCACAATTCACCTAAATTTTTCTAGTAATGTAATTGTATGTAATCCTGTCACTTATGTCCTAGTACAGGAACCCAAGATTTCCAATGCCCACCTACTGTGTTCCAAGGCCCTTCCAGACCCCCACCACCCCCAGCTGCATGTGCAGCAGCTCTGCATGTCAGGCCTGTAGTCCGGGAAGATGATCCCTTTTTTCTGTGCAGCCAAAATTATGGACTTGCCATCTCAGTGAAGATAATAAGAACTGACTGGCCTAAATTGGACTTGTATTCTTAGTGCGTTTTTGGCAACATCATTCCTGTCCCTCAGAAACAGCCCACATTCCATTCCTTGTTACTCAACATCAGCGTCGGGGTAGATGTGTCCCAAATGCAGCAGCTTCCCAAACATCCACAGCCATGCAGTGATGAACGCTGCTGATAACATCAGCTGCCTGGAAAAGCTCTCTCCCTGCTGTGCCCCTGCCCTGATCCCACAGTAGGTGGCTGGATGAATCCCTGTTTCTCCCGGCAGATGGAAGATTGGCTTGCATGCAAACCCTGCTCCTTGTGTGGCTTGGCTGGAAGCATTCCCTGGAATTAAAGGAAGCGTGTTTTCCGTGCACCGTTGCACCATGGCATGGCTGGGGTTCCTGCAGCACCTTTTCCAGTGGCTGGCTGGAAGCCCTCGGCTGCACCCGGCAGACGTTTGTTGGCCACCACCACTGTCATTGCTCCTTCCTCCAGAGCCCTTCCAAGCAGCTCCTCCCTGCCTCGGGTTCTAGGAGGACTTCTGTTGTCTGTGAAGATAATCCTGCAGCCTGTGCCCTCAACCTTTGTTTAGGTGGTAAGACAACCTTTGAACTCCCTGGCTGCTCACCAGGGCTTGCAGTGGGGGATGCAGCCTGGCCAGCCCATCATTCCCCATGTGATATCCAGAGTGGTACCTTTACTGATATTTTACTAATCTGAACTCTTCCTCCCACCTTCCCCCCTTTTTTAAAGGTAGTAATAGTTATTTAATACATATACAAGTGTGTTCTAGCTTTAGGGATGACACACATTTAATGTGGCTTATGCTATATTATTCTTGCTTAACTTTGAGCTTTTGATTTAGCATTCCAGTTTAGCAGTGGTATTCCACAGGGGATATTGTTGGTTTCCAAATCTTTTGTCAGAGTAATTGAGCATAACATCTCTGCAGGTTTGTGTTTCAAAAGATGCATTATCTTTTCTTGTCCATTTGTTCTATCCAGGCTATTCAAAACTTTTAGTTCTACAGATCCTTTGAAAGAATTTGAGGTTTAGGGCTGATAATTTATGTTTCTGCTGAATTTGCAACTCTGCATCTGATGATTAATACACTTCTCTCCATAAATAAGAAGAGATGGTATCTGTGAATTGGTAACAAAACAGAAGAATTTCATTAAATTCTGTATTTTGCAAGAGACTTCCATCCTTTTAAATCTTTATAAATTAAACATCATCCATGTCTGGCTGGCTGAAGAATGAATGTCACATATAAGATATCTCCCTTAAATATTTTCTTGAAAGTAATCTATATGATTTACAACATATTGCAATTAACATTGACCTTTTGTCTGCTTCAAAAGAATGTGAGAACAGTTTTTTGACTTCAAAGAGATTTTCTAAATTTCCAAAAATATTCCTGATGAAAGTTGTTCTGACTGGAAAAAATATGTCACCTTCATTTAAAAGTTATGGCACACTTGATAGATTATCTGCCTCTTTCCTAACCTTAGTTCATGCACAAAAGTGGATTTAAAAAGACACTTGCAAGTAATCATCTTTTAGAAAATGCAGATTCTCAGAAGTCAAAACTAAGAATCCTGTACTTCCTGTTTAAGATCAACTGACAATTTATTCAAGATCTGGAGGCTGCTATTCGCTCTCCCATTTCTTTCCAGCCACTTAATTGCCAACCTACAGCTGCAGATGAGATTCCAATAAATTTTGTACCTCCTTTCATCCAAAATGAAAGAAGAACAAAGAATAAATTTCAGTTTTCACAAATCTCTATATTCAACTTTATTTTACAGTTCGTTTATATCACAGTATTGCTTTGTTTTGTTTTTAACCAACAGTTACCTATGAAAATGTCTGTGGGAATCAGATAAAGGGTCTGTGAAGAGGATCAAATTGTTAAACACAGTAAGACATAGAGTCCTGCTCCTCTCTATTTGCTTACTCTTTGCTCCTCGCTGCTTTGGTCCCCTTCTAAAGGTTAGGAAGGCTGCTCTGGCCACCGTGTCCTGCCAGTGTGTGACAAGTTCAAGCGCTGTCCCTCTGGGCACTTGGCTGGAGCAGGCTCTCTTTGTAGCAGCCCTGACTTTGATGGCGAAGTATTAACTGTTCAGTCGAGGGAGGGGAGGAGAGATCAGAGCACGAGTTAGGCCAGCTGCCAGCCACACTAAAATTACTCCTGTAACCACTCCAATATGTGTAGCAGAATTTAGGGACTCCGATATATTCAGACAGAACAGTTTTACACAAAGGGTAGTTGAAATACAGTCTGGAACAAACTGCCGAAGTCAGCACTAGAAGCAAATAGTGTAAATCAGCTCAAGGAGGAGTTTTTGAAGAAGGCAGGGGAAGAGCACAGAGCTACTAGCTAGAAGTTCAAGTTTCAGATGATGAAACACAGATTGATTTGTATTTCCTGAGGTTACGAGGGCAGGCCTTCATGGACCATATCATCCTCTTTGGGCTGTTAAATGTTCGTATGTAGTTTTGTGCTGTGTTTCATTCTCTTTCAGTTTGGAGTGATGGTTTTTTCCCCCCACACTCTCTGGCTTGTACAGTCTCTTTAGATAATGTGTTGCAGTGGGGAATGCATACCACAGAAACCCTGTTTCCTCTCATCTTGGTGAACTTCACCAAAGCCAGTGTAATCATTTAGTAACAGTGGTGCAATCAAGCGCACTTTTCAGTGCACTTCTAGGCATATACATTTGCTTGCATTGTGTTGTTTCCTGGGAAGGATCTCCAGACTATGATACAATGTTTCTGTCTGCACTGCAATGGTAAAGAAAATTTGACTGTGAAATCAGATGTGGAAGTGTTTCAGCTTTTCAGGAAATCAAACATGGAAGTGTTGTAATTCTTCAGGGTACCACTAATCTCAGAGCTGTCACACTGGTTTGATGAAAGATGCACACTGCAGGTGGGAACAGAACAGAAACAAGGGGAGAGCAGATCCACTTTACTGCTCTTCAGTGATGAACCTGTATTTTGTCTTTGTGGCCACTGACACTGTGTTCTTCTTGAGAAGTGAAATCCTCCGTGAAACATCTTGGGTTTTGTTGGTGGTGGTGGGTTTTTTTATATCAGGCAGTCTATAAACATAATTGTGCGTGTAACAGAGTCCCTTTGCCCTCTCCCACGTCTGTGACCCACTTACACTGCTCTCTTGAGGGAGTCCTGAGCTGACTGCCCTGGACTTCCAGGAGTCCTTCTTGTAAAAGGCCTGTGGAGAGCAGCCGTGGGCCTTGTTCTGCAAGGTGTTGTCTCCATAAACCTTGTCATGTCAACATAAGCTGAAATTTTTCCACAGCTTGGCTGGATTGATTTTGCCTTTAATTTTACCTAGACTTTGTTTTTTTAATAGATCAACATCTTAGATTGCCATTACTAATATTGCATGAGGAAAGTGGATTGTATTGTATTACAGGCTTCAGTTTCTAAGGCACGTATTGTACTGGGTAACTTGTGTAATGTTTTCAGCAGAAAATTTTCAAATGCACAAGTTTCCTCTTCTTTTTAAATTATCTTTTATTGCAGATCTGATAAGTGAAACATAATTGTCTTTTGTTTATTTTGATGCAAGTAAGAATCCAAAATACAGTTTTGTTGGGTTTTGGTTTTTTTTCTTGAGATTCCCCGTGCCTTGGGTTTCTTGCTTAAAGTAGCATTTATTTTCCCAGAGATTTCTGTATTTCCAACACCTTCTGCCTCAACATAACATTACAAAATGCTCTCTGTTAATTCATTATTATACCTACTGGGGTGCAGGAAGGGTATAAAATATCTCTTAGTGATTCCCACTTTCTTCCTGCATTTACAGCCCCATTGCAAAGCAGACATGCAGTTTCATAACAAAAAAAATAATTAAAAAAGAAAATTAACTGAACTTTCTAAATGACCACAAAGACTTGGTTCTTGCTTTACAGAAATTCATAACCCATGCTGGCACAATCCCTGCTCTCTGCTTCACAGCCCTAGATGTGCTGGTATTGTGTTTAAAGCCCAGCAGAGCAGTAGCAGCAAGACAGAGCTGGCCTTACAGGAACAGAGCAGCCAGATGATTGGATCCCATTTCCCACAGGTTTCCAAGTCTGCAACTGAAAATGCCTTGTAACTCTATTAGGAAAGACCTACGTGATCAATAGAAGCAACAAGGCCACACAAGTGCGTCTCGAAGCACGATGAAAATTGCACATCCCGTGGTGCTCAGGGGACTTAATATTTTTCAGCGATTTTCTCACCCCATCCCTTGCCCTTATTTCCAGAGCAGTTGCTCTGAATCGCGCAGCTTTATTGTGAAGTGTAACTGGACTTGTTCATTACCACATTTTACTCAAAAAAAAAATCAGTTCTGTACATTTTCTAAGGTTTTAGGTAATATAGATTATTTTTATTGAAGTTTTCTTTAGTTTTGTAAAGACTGGTTTATATTTTGAAGTGGCATTATGCAGCTTCAAAGAGAGGATGCCTGCACTGGTGGGAGAAGAGGGCAGCAGTCCCTTGCCCATCTCTCTTGTTTGAGACAAGAGGACCAAGATCAGCAGCAGGGGTGTGGTTTGCTGGGGATGCACATGCTACAATATATTGTTAAAAACTTTTTTAATGCGAGGAAAACAAAACACTTGCTTGTGAGGTGTACAGGGAGTCTTTTATAGACAGTGTATTTAGCTCAGAGCAAATGAAAAAATAACTGCTTGACTAGGTTAGCTTTGAGTGCCCTCAGGCTCTTTGAGATTAGTTTTAGATTCATATGCTATGGTCACTCATTGACCAAGCTGCTTCAACCCTTATACATATCCAGCAAAGGATCATTTCCCTCAGGCATGGTTTTCTTTCAATCATATTTAGCAAAACCATTAAACACACTTGGGGCTTGTGCTGAGGAGAGAAACTACTTTATATGTTCACACTTCAAAAAAACTTTCAGGAAGTTGAAAAAACTTGGTTAAGTCTCAGTTTGTCAAGACTTAAGTTTCGTGCACCCTAAAAGGGTTCTGTATAACTTCCTCCTGCATTATTCCTAGTAAATTTTGTCAATATTTTTAAAGTTGATGCAAGGATGCTTTATTTTTAAGCAAACAGAAAAATGAACTATTTCTTACTTTTATTTCCAAGGGTGTTTGAGAGTTAATACAGCAGTGGGATGGGAAGCAAATGCTACA
This sequence comes from Atrichornis clamosus, assembly GCA_013400975.1. Taxonomy (NCBI): domain Eukaryota; kingdom Metazoa; phylum Chordata; class Aves; order Passeriformes; family Menuridae; genus Atrichornis; species Atrichornis clamosus. The sequence goes on from WBMZ01005505.1 coordinate 276,267, forward strand.
TTGATTTCCTTTTATCTTTTTTAATAGCCCTTACTTCAGCAGCCAAATTTTGTTTTTCAACAAATCCTCAAACCATAAGGTTTTCAGCTTTGATGGTTTTTTTAAAGAAAATTCTTAATACACCTTCCCCTGGCCCCCACAGTTTAGAGCAGATGAGCATCCATGGTAGTGGATGAAGAGTCTGTGTGGAGAAAAGGTGTGAAGCAGAGGTGTGGGGTCCCTCCAGCCCTGGCATTTGGCTGTGCCACATTTCTGATCCCCCACGTAGTCTCCTTCATGTGCAGAGTCATATTGGCTCCAGTTCAGGGAGATTCAGTGCAGGAAGAATAAGTGTTCACACACGAAGGATATATGTAGGACTTGTTACTGGACCCTAAATTTGGATTTGGGAAGCATTCCCAGATGGCCTATAAAGTGGGTATTTTTGGTTCTTAACTGAGAAAGATTCACATTAAATTTGCTTTATTAGCATAGGATTATAGGAAATACTCTTCACTTGAGCAGTGTAGCTTTGAACAGGGTAGAAATGCATGTGAGAAGGAGGTGTAGGGGTTTTTTTTTGTGCTATGAGTGGGTGTATTTCCCCGTGTACAGAGTTATTGTTTGTGAGAGAACGGTGGGGAATTCTTTTCCCTCACATGGTTATCCATTTTGGGTGGGTGTCTACGAAAGAATTATCTCCCAAATTATCTGAGAAGTAAATTATGTTCTCCCTTCGAGATTTATCCTGATACAAATGCCGTGCCTGACAGGCTTCACTTAGGAGTTCAGACTCACCACTGCACTTTGACTACTCCAACCAGAAATCTCTGGTGACACTCCCTCTGCTTAGCTGCCTGGATTTTACTTGAACTCTCTTGGACCTTTTACACAAGAAGTCATGTGCACATATTCACTCCTGCTGCCACCCCTTCTCTGTATGGAGATCACTGGAACTCCTTAAATCTTTTGGCTTAATTTTCATTTCTTTTCCAACAGCAGAGGAATTCCTTACATTTATATTAAAGATGCCATGATATTTTATATCTGTAAGCTCTATAGTCAGATTTAGAAGTTTTACAGGTCTCTGCCTTAGTATGGACCACATTAATGTTAGAATTGGTTATTAGTAATCAGAATCTTTGGTTATTGCAAGTATTTATTTACTACTGTAAACAGGAGAGTAAGACAGAGTTTCTTCTTTGAGGTAGAACCAAAATGAGTAGATATCTGAGCAGTTATTTTGTTCTACATTTTTTTCCTTTTCACATCTGTCTTGACGTTCATCAGACTCTTAAAATTCAGAATGAAAGGTAAATAAAACATAGACCTAATTTTTGCTAAGTCATATGTAAAATGCCCACTCCTGGAGAGTAATGCTAGGTTTTAAAACTCCTATTTCTGATGGTTTCCTGTCTTATTAAATTAACGTGGGGGTTTAAAACAATGGGTGGCCTTTTTTAAACTTCTTGTCTTGCTTCATATAATGCTGTTCTGGACCAAAGAGAGATTGAACCACATTTTGGGAAGTGTAACTACTTTTTGGATATTTCACTCTCTCACTGTGGCAGAGTAAAGAAGTTGTTCCTTTGTCAATGCTTTTTGAGCAGTTGCCTAAGATCACAGTCTATGTGTTAAAATAACTGAATGCAGTGCAGTTTTAAGGCCTCTGGTTTGAGTCTTCTAATATTCCTCTTTTCAATTGTGCATCTTGTCATCTTCAGTTATTAGAAATTCTAAATTTCAGCAGTGAAAGTGCTAAACTATCTCTTCTAGTAGTTTTTCATTAATGTTTTGTGATTTAATATTTCATTGTGTGTAAAAGTCATGAGACATTATAGTGTGAGAAGTACTGTATAAGTTTTATTGTATTGTTTACAGCACTTAAATCCTGATGATTTTACAGCATTGAAAATTAGAGATATTTTTCTTACAGGTAAAAATAATTAGGGAATTAGGTGAAAGTGAATACAGTTTATGTGTGGTTGATCATGCAGAATATCAGACTTTTTGAACCATATTTTCAGTTGCTTGCAGTTAGAAAAAGAAATTATTCAGAATTTCTTCCTTTTAACCATAAATTAACACACTTGGTCTTATTTTCTGAAATTGCCATAATACTTATGGTAGGCTACAGCAAGCATATTTTCTCTGGAAAGCCTTCATATCTTCTGAAAATATTAAATGTTTTAGACTCTGAGAAGAAAACTGAAAGTGAAGGTAATGCCCTAATTGCTCCTTACATGAGCACCTGAAATAAGTAACTGAAAATGTCTTAAGGTTTGAATTTTTAAAGTGACAAAGCTTAGTTCTGCTTAGTGATGTGATGTGATGACCCTGTGACAACATCTTTGCCTCCACACCACTGCACTGATTTTTGTGTTCCAAAGACGGATCTTGGTGTCCTTTTTTTTCAGGTACAATATCACAGGATTTAAATCGCTTACAGAAGCTTCCTGATGATCCTTGTGCTTCCAGTTTGTAAACTGGCAACACTTCTACACTGTACAGTTATTAAAAGCTTTTTTTTTTGTTGTAGATCCCTGTGCTCAGATATGAACAGGCTCCTGGCCTCCCCCAGCACACCCTATAGTCAGTAGAGGAAGGAGCTCCTGCAGAAAATAACTGGGAGCACCTACATTCAGATCCTCTTCTGTAGCATCTGGAAGAGGATCTTTCTCTCCACTCAGTTTAGTTCAGAAACCAACCTGCCAGTGAGGCCTGTGAAGGCTTTGTTCACGTTTCGTGATAGTTGACTTCAAAATTGTTGTTTAGTTAAAGTTTCTCAGAAAAAAAATATTGACCCAAATTTTGTTTAAAACTTAACACGAAGACACTCTGTGAATGCCTGAGTTGAATAGAGTTCAGGCAGAAATTTTCCCTTTATATTTGTGTGAAACAGGAATCTGAATTCAGTCACGTCTACAATTTGGGCTTCTAGAAGTTAGCACAAGGAATAATCCCATGCTATGGAGTAGATTTTTGATGTTCCCTGTAATTAAAATACTTCTACATTACATTCAAGCAAAAACTCTGCTTTGGCAGTGTGGTGAAACATTAGAGAATTCTCCTCAAATTAGTTACAGAAATTGAATGACAGGACAAATTAAGTAGAGGCAGGAGGGGGTGAAATATTTTATTTTTAAAATACTCCATAAAGACAAACATGCAGTAAATTAGCAAATGTGCTTTCTCAGTTATTCATGGAAACATGTTTGGAAAAAAACCATGGGGTTGGTTTCTTTATTATTTGGCAGAATTTTCCAGTGTTTTGTCAGCTTCCCACAGGCTGCTGTGCATAGAGCTCCTTGGGAGGATCACCAGAAGGCTTTGAGGAAGCCTTCAGTAATGGTGAACCATGGAGGAGATGACAGTGCAAGGCAACAAGCTCAAGGCTGGGCATCCTGCTGTAAACCTTTCCACCCCAAAGGCACCATTTTGAGCAGTTACATGTGTGCAGTGAGAAAATTATAGAGATCCATGGATCTATCTGCATCCTGTCCTGGATACTTCAAAAGCTGCAGTTAAAAGTAGAGACCAAAATTCCTCTGCATTTACAGCAGGTGGTATTAATTTGTGTCATTTAGATTAATAGCAGTTGTTGTTTAACAATAGCTGTTGATAAACTAGCATTGGGAAAACAATATGCAGAAAACTGCATCTCAACTTGGCGGGGGGGAAGCAGGGAAAGCAGCCAAATGCTCCACCCAGTTATATAAGTGTGTGTGTAAATATATATATATGTGTGTGTGTGTATAAATATATTACTTCCTCTGTCCATGCACAGAAATGATAACTTCAGTATGTTTATTGGGAGTGGTGAAAAACAGCCACTTGCAAATTCAATGACAAGGAACACCAGATTGAATCTGTATTTTTTTTCTTTATTAAAGTGTTGCTTCCAACCACAATGTAAGTGTTAGAAAGGAGGGGGAAGCTTTTTTTGGGAAATATATTGGGTTTTATTGCAATAAATGCTTCTGGCTCAAAGACATCCCTAGTTAAACCTGTTAATCTGTGAGTGGAAGGGCATGTGCTGGCAGAAGAGAGCAGAGCTGTGAAAAGGATCTGTCCTTAGGACCTGTCTGTCTTTTTGTTCATAATAAAAGCAAGAGGAAAAAAAAGAAGCAGTGTTATCAGTACACTTCTGCAAGTGAATTAGCTAGCACAGATTTGATAAAGCTTATAAACCCTCTAGAGCAATCGTGACAGTTTGCTGGCTTGGGCTTTGTCTGCTGCCAGTTACTCCTTGCTAGTGGCACTCTTTATTTATGCTTCAGTACCACGTTATCCTCTGGGCTTCAAACAGAAGGGACCTGTCTGTAAGTGTTTTGGTTGTGGTGTTAAAAAATAAGAGTGCAGCAAAACACATGCAACAGTGCCCAAGATCCGTTTCAGCCAGTTTCCCTTCCCGTGGTGCTGCTTCCCCGCCACTGCTCCGTGCACAGAGCGTGGCTGAGGTGGTGTATGTCTGCCTTCCACTAGAGAGTGTCACAGAGTTATTTCAATGAATGAAAAAAGCCAAATGGATGCATTATCTGCTTTGTTGTAGGTAAAATGCAAAGCCGTGTGACCTCAGGAACAGGAGATAGCTGTGCCTGCCTACATGTTTTCCATTTTCTAACCACTGCCATTTATTCTTCAATCTGCAGCTAAAAATGTACAGAGTGCAGGAGGAAGATAGATTTTCATGCACACCAGAGGGTTTTTTTTGTCCATTTGGCAATGTGTACACCTTAATGTTATTGTAAAGAAATCCTCTAACACTTTTTGCTCTCTTTTGTGCTCAAATTAAATTTATATTTCAAAATGTTAGCCTAATTCTGGGATTGATTATCACATGCATATTCCTAGCACAAGGCATTGGCAATCAGAGTTTAGATTTTGGACCAGCCTATGTAAAATTCTACACATGGGAGTCTTGGAAAAAAGTTGCAGTCCATTAGCAAATTCTCATATCTGGACTGAAGATGTATATGCATAAGTAGAGAAATTGAAAAATGGTGTTAAGTAGTCAGAAAGTCTCCAAAGGGAAATCTGGACAAGAAGCTACAGTAATAGCAGTAGATGGCTGTTATTATAAAAAGAAAAAAGTGAGGACAATAGTAACACTCCAAATGCATAAAGTAATTTCTTCAGCCTCTGAAATTTTATATGGAAATGCAAACACTGAAAGTATTGGTTTTCAGGTGAGTCATGTCATTGAATAACATCTATTTCTTTTTCTAAATGAAGGACTATCCATGAAAATACTTCATTTAAAGACCTAAGTGATGTGTTGACCACTGCAGTGCTTAAAATGGGGTTTAATCATCAAGGTCGATTTAGGTGAACTTTCCTGTCCCTGAATTCCAGAAAACTGCAATTCAGTTGTTCCCTGATGTACAGGACTGATCCCTCCCTTCTTGCAGGTTTGTGCTCCACGGTCAACACCTTTGTAGACTGTTTTGCCCCTGCTTTAGTGAATGTCATACCTCAACTGACACCAGCTGAGACTTCCTTTCATCCCATCCTGTCCCCACCTCTGGGGACATACAGACACCTTAGCAGGACACCTTTATTCCCAGATGACTTCCAGGTTACAGGTAGAATTTTCAAGGCTCTGGAAAACTCAAAGACAGAAGGAGCGGGGCCAGTCGGGCTCAAAAGCTTCACTTCCTTACCTTTTCCTTGAGGGAACAGGGGCTAAAGGGATGAATTGGGCATCCCTTGGTGATACTGGCAGCTGGTAACAGGCCACAGCTAAAGGGGTCTCGAAGACCTGAGTGCAGAGTGATAAAAAGGGATTTCTCTTGCAGTTAAGACAAAGCAGGTAGTACAGTGTGAGCAATTATGTCAGGTTTTACTACAGTGAGGTGAGCAGCCAGACTTGTAATGTCAGTGGGAACCTGCAAGGTCCTGAGAATTAAAGATCCTGAGATACATCTTTGTAAGGAAATGTACTTATTTGTGGCAGTCTCAGTCTTTGTTCTTAAAAACTTCCAGTTTGGTTTAGCTATTTAAATACCTCTGCAATTATCTCACCTCTGTATTTCCACCCTTCCCTAATGGAAAGGGGAAGTACAAGTAATATAATCAAATCTGTTTGATTTTGCTAAAATGAGCTTGAGCCACTGCTGCACTGGAAACTATCACAGACTGTTTGATCCTTTGAATGTGTAAAATTGACTTGGGGGAGTCGTGTGTTGGAGCAAGGGAGGGATTTTCCCATTCCTGCTTGGATATTCATTGTTAAATGGAGGGAAATGTACAGCTGTGGATAACTAAAACAATATCTGAGCGAATCTACTCGTCCCCAACAATCAGGTTTTAAGTACAGAGGTGTGGATAATAATAAATAATAAAAAGAATGCCTGTGTTGCTGACCTGAGCAGACACTGCTCTTCCAGTGGCAGCAGGAGATGCAACTCCTCAGTCCAGCATTATTCCTCAACCTACACCATCTTTTAGGGAATCTACTATTGAAGATTAAGGAAATTGCTAAAGTATATTTTTTCTAAAAAGGTATAGAAAAAAACTATGGGTGAGCTTTGAAAAAAAAATGTTTATGAAACATTTTAATTCTGTTTTCTAGAAATGTTTATGACATTTTTATTCTGTTTTCTAGAATGTATTGGGGCATCAGCACAACCACAGTTACAGGAGGAGGGAGAAGGCTTCTGTGGCTCAGCAGGAAGGTGTGAGTAACTACCTCTTTATCTCAGTTTACCCTTTATAGTTAGAATTGAAACCATCTTTTATGGTCTAGATAGAATGTTTAATTAATGTATGAAAACTGTGTGACCCTTTGTAAGGAGTTTCTCTTTATGAAAGCAAAGATGTATTTATTAATAACCAGGTGGCTGTTTTTCACTGTCTTCTCATAAAGACTGTCTTAAAGAAAAAAAAGTGAATAGAAATATTTTTAGGACTTTTTTTGCTAAGAATTGATACCTCATCACTGACCTGAAGTAACTTTGAAGAATATCTCATGCAGCCATACCATGTGCACTTCATTGCATGAGGGATTTCTAACAGTCAACAGAAGTTCCTTCTTGAGGACCTGGAGAGAGTGTGATCTCTTTCAAGTTAATCATGAACCACAGAGCAAGCACTGAGTAAACTGATAGCATAAATTGAAAGGTCACAGCCTGTATTGAGAGTGGTATTTCCCTCTTGAAAGAGACATGACAATTCATTTTGATCTCTGTCGTGGAGGTGCAGAGGACTGAAGGTGAGAGTGTGGCTCAGTTGGAGCTCAGCAATAGGGAGTGGGAGCCTCACCATGCACCTCCCGTGCCCTCACCACCCCCGTGCCCCTCACAGCAGAAAGCAAACGCAGTCTCAGGCTGTGTCACAGCTCTGTGCTCATCCCTTTTCATCGGCTGCAATTCATTGCAGCTTTGATGGTTTGACTTTTGTGTGCACCACAGTGGGTTTGAGGGACACTCTACAAGGAAAAGGCTGCAGAAATGTCTTTATTCTCCTTTAGATTTCTGACTGGATCACAGGATACCTTAGGCTTTGCACTCAGTGAAATGTATACGTGTGTGTATTTGTCTTTCATGTCCATTACTGGTGAGGCAGTGGAAAACAGAGCACAGAAATATTAATATGCAAAATGTATTAGAATTTGATCCTACTAGCAGAATGTGTAAATTAGGAAGACTATGTCTGTGTCATAGTGAGATGATAATCCAAAATGAATAGGATTTGTGTTTCTGTATGAGAAAACTAAAGGTTTAATGCCAGGATGTGTGTTTACCTGTTCTTTTTTCTTTCCTTTACCCCAAAATGTGTCTTTATGCCAGGTATTGCCTATCCTCCAGCCATTAGAGCTACTAGTTTAAACAGGAATAGATATGTAGGAGCATATTCATGCTGTACATTTTAGGGCAGGTGAACACTAAATTTACATCCAAGTACTTTAAATGTCTAAAAAGATTAACCATCTGCTAATCCATCTACCAATTCACTCGAAGTTCTGCTCCCTGGCAAAACAGACAAGGTAACCCCTGTGCTGCCTGGGAGTTGTCCAGCAGATGGTCAGCAAAAGCAAACCAGTGTTGGATGATGGGACCATTTTACATGCAAAGTGCTGTTGCACATAATGCTTTCCTGGATATGAACAGCAAACATTGCCCAAAGAATTCCACAGAAGAATCACCATGTGGTTTACAGAAGCTAATGGCCAGGCACTAATGTACCCACTCGTGTATTTAGATGGAGAAAACAGTGATACGTGTGTTTAAAGACCCCAAATATTGCCAGACTTTTTTTGCAGAGATAAAGGTAAGAACAAACTATGATAACTGAAAGTTTGCTGCACAATTAAAAAAGAAGGGAGGGAGGGAGGGATATTCTTTCCACATAGAAGCCTATTTTGAGTGTAGCACAATTCTACATGGTTCAGAGGAAACCAGATTCCCTGGTTCCTCAGCTTCAGGAGCTGACTTTAATTCCAGATCTGTAACTGTAGCAAACAAGAGAAGGAAATGAACAACCCTAAAGGATGCAAATGACTGTAGAAGCATAGACTAGATTTTGGAGAAGGAACACCATTTTAAAACAAGCTTTGAAACCTTGACAAAGAAGTCAAATTAATTAGATTTTCCTGAGACAAAACAAAGAATATGTTTATTCAGAGTTGTCTTAGAGCCCTGGGAGAAATTTGAATTGGAACCCATATTAAAAAAGCCATCTGGGAATATCTTGCTAAAGACATCCATATATAAATAAATGGTATTTTTGCCATTGGCCTTAGAAGGGTCTCATCACACATGACCTTGTGATCTAATTAACATCCTGGAAAAATAATTGTATTTGCTACCTACTTAAAATGGAAGCAGGTGCCAGTAGTATTTTCATTATCATGGTCTTTTTTCTCAGCCCTTGACAATAGGTATATTTTTGAGAAGCACAAAAGCTTGAATTCAGAAATCAAAAAATATCCCAATAATGAACAGGATGGTTGGATACTTTAAAAACTGCAGGAAGGGGAACCACATCAAAAAGTGGAGCTGCACAAAGGGCAGGGATTTGGGTGGTTTAGGGCAGACGAAGGCGAGGAGGCACCGAGGCTGCTGTGCCACGAGGGCTCTGGGACACCTCGGGGTCGTGGTCCAGAGGGGACCGTGCTGTTCAGCCAAACATTCCACCTCAAGCAGGGAGAGATTTCCCACCCTGCATCCAAACAAAATGAAGTCAGCTTTGACTCTGCAAAATGTCGATGAATTCTTCAGAGTAAATCAGCCCTGTCAGGCTGATGCGGAACTGTCACCTACTTGTGACATAATATAATATGAAATGATATTGAACAACATGCGTTTGGCACTAAATTGTTAGCGGGTTTTAGCTTTGACAGCAGCAAGTTTATTGCTTTAATCCCAAGGTCTTTTAACCCTCTTTGACATAAATTGAGGTTGGCTTTTGTGAGAAAACTCCACTTCACTCTCTCTTCCTTTACCTAAAACTGCTTTTAACAATTTATGCTCATACATCAGACACTCATTTTGAGTGACAAAAAGAAAAAAGATCTATTAGAATAGAAGGAAAAAAGGGTCAATTTAGGTTAAGCAGTGTATGTCTCTTTTGGTAGGCATGTCACAGCTTTCTTCAGGTGAATGTGAATTTTAAGTTGTAATAATGTACTGCTGTAGCAAAATAAAACAAATCTGTGACAAGTTGAAAGAATAAGTATTGCAGGAGAAAGGCTGATAACCTGTACAAGACTATTCTCCCTTTTCTTAATGCAATTTAATGTATTCCTAATATGGGTCCATTTTGAAACTTTTCTTATAAGATCAAAGAATTTTCTTTATGCAAACACTGCAGAGAGACAGACTGGTTTAGTGAGGATCACGTGTAGAAATAGAGATGTGTGGAACAGATACTACACACACAGAGTTTTGCTGAATAGTATAGCTGGCTGATAGCACATAATTTAATATTTCTCCTTTTTGAGACACCTTGTTTAGTTTGATAAGTAAGTACACGTTGTCATCAGTGCTCTGATAATCCCGTCACACAAATGCATCATATATGAACTCTAACATCAATAACACAGGACAGTTTTATCACCCTTGTTTTTTCTACTCTCAATTACTGTATGAAGCTCGTAGTGTTGCTTTGAAATCATTTCTTTATTGCATTTAAAGCTCAGCTGAATCTGCCCTTGAACTGTTTAATAATAGAGAATAAACACATTCTCAGCAACATATTTGCAAATTTTTTAAACATTTTCTTTATTCCTTCATAGAGAAGAGTATATTATTGATCTACCGTCATTTTTACAGAAAAGTAAGGAAAATATTAGACAAAAGAAAACTTGTGTTTCTGTCCAACTGAGCATTTTGAAAGTTTTTAAAAATTGCCCTTCTTTTCTCTTCTAAAAATCACATTTTGCTGCATCTCTTATTCAATTTTTTTCTTATCTATGTTATTTTACTATTACTTTCTATAACTTCTTCATAATATTTTTGCTTCTGGCTAATGTTTGAGCAACTATATAAGTTGTTCTGTAAGCATCAAAAATGCCCCACTCCGGGATCTCCTACAGATTTGTGTATTTTACACCTGTCCCTATGGCAATAACCTCATTTCCTACTTGGCTTTTGGTGTCCCCACCACTCCAGCACCTTCACTTCCCTCTCTCCTCCCCGTTTTCCAACTCTTCTACCATAACGTCTTCAGGCGCCTAGAGCTGTCTGCAATGCACTGCTCTTCTGCTCGTGCGTGTTCCTCACAAACTAAAAGTTATTAAATACAAATGGTAAGTAAACTTTACTGGATTTCTATGTTGGGAACTCCATCCCCCAAATCAGGAAAATATGACAATAAGAAAATATTTCTAGACCTTCTATGACAAAAGGTGTTATTTTGCTTCCTGCTTATGCCATATGTAAATTACAGTAACATTTCTATAGATCATAATCTATCACATTCTGTACCCTAGAGATATGTTGATTGCTAAGTTATATTCTATCTTGCTATACAGCAAAAGCCAAAGGAATATTAATTTTGCAGACTATCCACATTTTTCCAGTCTTGGCATCTGACATTTTTTCTTCATCCTTCTCCTTATGTGTCCCTTGGTTTAAAAGCAGGATCTGCCGAGCTGCTGATGCAAATCCTGACTTCTCCAAAAACCAAGGGCACTAGTTTCGTAATCAGGATTTGGCCCTGCAGATTGACTGCACCTGCTGGAGCAGAACAAAACGCCTCCACCAGGTGTTTCCCATTGCTAGGTCCTGCTCCTCCACGGTGCTGGGGATCTGGGCTCCTAGGGCCCTGCTCTGATTCTTTAAGCATTTGGTACTGGCAGCCCTTGCAGTTTCCCTCCTCCTGTTACAGTTGTAAGTATAAATTCCACAACATTTCCAAATCCTGACAGAATGAAACTTGGGGAATTGGGAAAATGGGGTTAGTGTATGAATTGTGATCTTGTCCATGCAATAAAAAGCACTATCAGCGGGCATCCAGCAGCTGAACTACCCTCATGTTGTTTGTATTTTTATGGACACTGTTATAACAATAGTCAAGTATGATTTAACTTTAAAAGGGATGCTGTAGCATTGTTCAAGTCCAGAGCTGCCATAATCTTTTGTGGTAAATCTTTTGGATTTTATCTAGCTTTTAAAAGGGAAGGTAACATGAAGAATTAGTAATAGAATACACAGAGGCTGCACTTGCAATGTCTTGCTGATCCATCCTGTTTATTTGGGTTTCCGTATATGCAAACTTTTCTGAGCATGGTAATTTTGCTCTTTGTGTTCTTCTACATTGCATCACACAGGCATGCCTGATAAAATGCAGAGATCACCTTGGAACCTAATTCCTACAAACACCAAGTGTATATGATTCTGGGGTTTCTGCTGCTGATGCATTTCAGTAGCAAGATTTCATTCTAACTGTTATGATTAGCATTATTATAAGATACATTTGCTTTTTAAAACTGATCCAAAATAATTAAGGTTACTTTTATTTTTAAGCATTAAATGTATCCAAAATCAATATCTTATTTTGATTCTAGATGTTCTTGCGGTGCAGAGCAGGAGATGGAAGCTGTTTTGGCCATTGTCACTAATTCTGTGTGAGGCCATGGCTGCCTTGCTTAGATTTTCTCAATCTTTTTGCTTATCTGTAATTTCCTGTCTGTTGTTTGGCTTATTTCATTAATGTTTGTAAACTATTTTTGGACACTTACATGGAAAGTGCAGAATAAGTATTATTCGCTATTTGTTGCTAGGTCTGAAAGTGGACATTTGCTGTGACTCTCATAGAGGTAACACATTTAACGATTTTCAGGTTTTATAAATAAATAATCCATGTTGATGGATATTTGGGGGATAGCTATGCAATTAAATAATTTAACTCACACAAAGAGGGTCTTGTGGCTAAAATGTTTAATAGGAACCACAGAAGTTTTATTATGCAGCACAGGACAGTGAAATTGCAAGTATAAAACATACCCCAACTCCCCATTTCTCAGCATTCCTGTCTTAGAAAAAAGCTCTAAGCAAGAGCAAAAGATTCTTCATTCCTTCAAGGCATTCCCTGAGGGCTTGCCTGCCCTAAATAATTATACAGCCTTAAAACAGTTGTCAGCCACCGCAGTCAGGACTGCTCCCTCTCCCGATTTTATTGGGAATCCTGCAATAGCTGCTGCCTGTCTTGGAGCCCAGCCTTTGGAGTCATGACTCCATCTAAATACGGGAACTCTTTAAATCTGCAGTAACCAATACACGTAACCATAACTCCATTTACTTTTATTCCCTGGGTATAACTAGGTCTGGCTAATTTGGGGATATGACTGATAAAGACTGTCAGGACTGATGCTGCATTATTCTAATTAAACTGTGTTTGTGGTTTAGCTTTCCAGGTTACAAGAACTCAGAAGGGGAAAAAGTTCCCAACAAAATATCCCTCTTGCTTGGGTCATCATTATGTCCAAAATTTAAGCTAAACCTATCCTTCCCTTTGTATTTCCTTCTCCTTCCTTAGACACTTATCTGAGGTGGAAAATTGCTCCACTTTTACTGATAGGAAGGTTATGGTGTAGTGCTCCTTCAATTTCTTTGGTTTTAGGGAATTCTTTTACCTGATGTTTATCCTGGATTTTTTTTTTCCATATGCTATTTAAGCTGGAAATTAAGGCTTGTTTCCCTAGGCAAGTTCAGCCTAGGTAGACAGCAAAATTTATAAAATTAATAAATTATATTTCTAACTAGGGGATCTTGGGGTGGGGGGAAGTGAGGGGCAGTGATTGTTGCTTTCGCTCCTAATTCAGGAATTTATCTTTTTTAAGAAATGTTTCAGGTTGAAAGATTAATTGATCCAGTTTGTTAAGTCATGCTAAAAATGAAAAATTCCTGTAAGGTCTCTGCTTACCCTTTCTTTGGTTGTACTGTCATTGATAGGCCAGACTCCAAATGGATAACATTCTTATAGCTTGGAGCTCTTCCCCTCATTGTGGGAATTTATTTGGTGCATGGGTGATTTGGATGCATCTCATTTTTCCTTTTGTTAATAAAAAAATAAAATGAACAAAGTGCACTTAGGAATGCCCTGTGTTTTATCTAGAGGAACTCAGTCATTAGCACAATGTCACAATAAACAAACAATATCAGAGCTGAAAAACAACAAAAAGGCAGGATGAAAAAAGGTGACAAGAGAGGAGGAGACAGAAGTATTAAAAAGTATTGTAGATAAAGAACTGTTGACTGCTACTCGTGTAAATATTTCAAAATATAGATCCAATGTTTTATGGGTCACTAA
>WBMZ01005505.1:295000-359060 GCA_013400975.1 Atrichornis clamosus
GTAAAGTGACCAAATGTGATTAATGATGAATAGATTAAGATGGGACAGGGTGTTTGAAAAATGACTTAAGTAGTGCATGTAAGTCACTGGCTATAGTCCCAAAATGCAAATTCTGGTTAAGTTAATGACTGGAAAATCATGATGGCACTAGTGTATGAGTTCTGCTTTAGTTGAAATTGCTTTATAAACAATAAATAATTAGCATTTTACATTGGGACTAGTTAATAGTATCACACATCTAATTATTTCTATAGGCACTGGTATTTTATAGTCAAAAGTATAAATGTAATTGACTTATACGATATAGTATTTTGCTGTCCAGAATTTGCAACAATTTTGTCTTGCATACAGCATGCTGAAGTCCAGGTTCCATTAAAGGTTGGTATTTTATTAGAATGCCTGGAATAATGTTTGCAATAAGCATACCTGGTCTTCTTGCAAAGAAGCTTCTGAACATCCTTTAGGTTGGGATTTCAGGAGGGGGAATTTTGTTAATACGTTCACTCCTGCCTGACAAATGAGCATTATCGTCAATGTGGGTGCACATTTCCACTTATCCTTTTTGTAGCTGGAAAGCTTTATGAAAAATAAATTAATAATGCATACTAAATTATGTCTGCAAGAGACATTTATGTATATATTGCTAGCTTCAAGACTGATTAGATTTACATTTCTTTAAAAATGATTTTTTTCTCGTACATCCATAATGCCTTTAGAATGCACTGCATGATAGAAAAATGCAATCTTGATTTCAATTGAATACCTGGAAGGAGTGTTTTTTCCCCCCTATTAATATGTACATGTGTTCCCCTAGAGTTTGAGTTATTTTTCCCTAAAAGAGACTCTTCTCTGGAATTACCCCAGCCCAAATGTACGCCTTAGGAAGCGAAAAGCAGTGAAGTAGATGTCCTATTATCATAACTTGAAAGAGGTCCATTTAATAATAGCCTGTATTAAACAAGAGTCTGCTAACTATACAGTAAAAACTGTTTTTCACCAGAGAACATAAACCATATGTTTTAAATGCAGCTAAAAATGGATGCAGTGTGCTATTTCCTTTCACCTCAGCCTGCAGTGTATTACTTAGATTTGCAAGGCATAGCCACCACTAGTACTTAACACTGCTGAAAGAGCCACCCTTCAAGGCTTTTTTAACCACAAAGAAAAGAGAAATATAGTAGCATCGATTGTTAAATCCTGGTGCTTGTTACTCACTGCCCGCACACAGAACATCATGCCTTTGTAGCAGTGAGGAGAGTTGGTATTTATCAGGGTTCAGAGCTAGTTCAGCCACACACTTGACAAATTATTTGTGGAATTGTTGTATTCACAGTCACTTAAATAAGAATCTGTCAACACAAGGCTGTGCTTTGTTGCAGCAGGTCTCACAGTTTTTCCTGCGCACTCAAAGAATGATGGATTGGAGGTAATGCAAATTCACTACCATTTTATATGCTGGTGCCTTCTTCATAGACAGGAAACATAGCTCAGTATCATCTTGTAAAATGCCTTAACTGTAAAGGCCTAGTTCAGTGTTGAAAGTGCTTTTTAAAAATGGTATGTTGGAACAGGGAAATGTAATTCAAATATTTTCCTCACGTCTCATTTTACAGACTGCTTGTTGGAGCAGGTGTGCGTTCAGATTTTCCCAGGCTAAGTAGGACATATGCTTATCTGTACTTGGTAATTAAAACAAATTAATAAATACAATTATTTGATTTTATGGCAACTTAAAAGTTAATACTGCTTAAAGGCATGTTACATTTAAAGAGCTCACACAGAAGGAAAAAAAAATGCCCATTTAGGTAACTCAATCTGCTTTGCTGATAGTAATTATTTTTAGTAAATTAATTTGTCTGACAAAAAATGCCTATCTAAAAGCTCTATAACCAGTTCCAGAAGGGGTAGTGCACAGGTAAAAACCACAATCCACTGACAGAACGCCGCTTGCAATATGAAGTACAAAACCTCATCTACGCTGGCATGTATTTCTTAGGTTGATGTCCAAAACTGGAATGTTTTGCTCAGAACTAAAGGCAGCCACAGAACTCGTGCAACTTTCTACTGCAGCAGAAGTCAGAGCTCTTCCTTGCCCTGCTCCCAAACACTCAGGAGCCCACAAACAGCCTGGGACAGTGCTGGGGAGGGATGCAGGGAGCTGGAGGCAGCCCTTGAGGATGGCAGGATGAATAAGGAGAAGTGATCACAAGCACTGGGCTAGACTTTTCTGGAAAGTTCTCACCTCAGTGAAATAAATGGAGTTATGGGCTACTTAAGTTATATCTTATATAAAAAGTGCCTTTTTCTGTGTGATTTTCAGGACAATTGATTTTTCTGGACTAGGAAAAAGCTTGTCTGTGCAGGAGAGGGATTTCTCAGAGGCTCATTTCAAGTGTAAGGAATGAACTTGCCAGAAGTTAACACAAATCTTAGCTTGTACTGCCTCAGGTTCGGGGTGCATTTCTTTGACGTAGGATAATAATGAGGGAATTCCACAATGTGTATATAAAATTTTTTTCTAAAAAATCAACCACAAATTTTTGAGAATGAACATATGACAAATATAATTTACTTGGCTCAATGCCCTAATGGGAGGCCCTGATCAATGAGCTTTCGAAACCTTTGTAGATTGTAACAGGCCCTAGTGAAGTCAGTGAATATATTTCCATACACTTCAGGAAGGCCAGATTTTAACCCCAGATACTCTGAGCCTTAAGCTTTCAGCTTGATCTGAGCAGACTCGATAAATTTCAGTGCACAGCCACGATGTAAGCATTTAGCTGACCTGCAAATTGGGGCTGAAGGAAGCTACCCTGGACCTTGTCTTCTTTCTGGGCTACTTTGACTTGCTAAGATTTTATCTGTTATAAGGCCTATATTTCTTGAGAACCATTAAACAACATTGATTTGAATTTCACGTGTGTGAAGGGTTTGAACAGGTAGCTCTGCAGGGCAGACCCTCTGACCCCTTCATTCACCAAGGTGTTCTGCTGAAGTGCAGAGCAGGGGCTGCTGCTCCTGCAGGTGTCTCTGCAGGGGTTATCTACATTCAGAGAAGTGTTTGGAAATATTTAGGTGATTTCATTTTATGGAGAAATGCCTGTAATACAACATTGTGTATAAATTAATCTGCCCTTATCATCCTTGCAGAGGTGCAGAGGTACCTCCTCCCGTGCCTCTTTACCTCCAGCCCTGGCACGTGTCAGCACTGTGGTACCTGCTGCAGGGAGCAGGCTGCCCTGGCCTGGTGGCCTGGGGCACTGTGACCACAGACGCCTCCACACTGGCTGGAGAGGCTGGCCATGATGTCTTTATCATGTCGGCTCTCTACAGCCTTGGGGAAAGCATCTGTGCGGCAGAGCCCCTGCGAGGGCTGCGCTCTGCAGCCTCACAGAGTGTCCAGGCTTGTGCAGCATTTTCCCCAACAGCCTTTCAAAGCATTTGGAAGCTCGACGCAATTTCAAAGACTACAGATTGACTTGCAGTATGGGATATAGTATTTTCACTTGTGTCTAAAAGCGCTGTTGTGTGGCCAAAAATTCAATCGCCAAGAAATCACACATGGTTCACAACACAGCTCTTTGATAACATTAAAAGTATATGTAATATTTTGAAATCACTGGCCAATTATTTCTAATAGTTTCATGATAATTTATGTAGAGAATCTCTCTGTTGGATGTGTTCCTGCTTTGGTCTAAATGTATTTTTGAACACTCTGTCAAACATCCCCATTTGGCACCTATTTTATTTCACTGAATTTCTTTAGTATGTCCAGATCTCTTGCCAATGTATTTGCAGAACATATTTTGACAGCTTTGTCACCAAATTTGTTACTTCTTGTGTTTGGAATGTGTATCAAATTTCAGATATTAATGTGTGTGTTTCCTTTTGGTATAGACTCAACTGGATAATACCTTTGTCTTCTGTGGTGGTGAATATAATAAAGTGAGTGAATTTTTTTTTATTCATTTCAAATGTTATTAAGATTTTAAAATTGCAAATAGATGTATTGTTTTTATGTTTGCAGCTGGAAGCATTATGAGCAGAATATCCTTAAACTGTAAAGAGCTGTGATATTGCATTCTTTACCCAAAATTTATAGTAGAAATTGTACATATGTGAAGGCAGTAGCTTCTTCCTCACTGTGCACACGCATACACACGTGTGAGTATATATATATGTATATATATATAATTTTTTTTCAATACGCTTGGATTAACTGAATTATTGAATTTCAGTTTGTTGTGCTCTTCTATGAAATAGTCTTCCTCTTGAGTTTGCTGGAGCTGAATGAAAATGGTGTATATAAGGCTGATCATAATCTTTGCCTTCATGTTTTTCTTAATATGATATTTCTAGATTAAAAGTGATGACAAGATAATGGCTGTTGAAATATAAAGGTCTGTTTTGCGGCTCTGCAGCAGAGGCCAGAAGGAGGGTGGCTGAGCTGGCCCACCCTGGGACATCACGTCTTGTGACTCACAGAACACTCTGAGTTGGAAGGAACCCACAAGGATCATCAAGTCCAACCCTTAAGTATGGGAATATTACAGGGATATTTTGCACCCACCCCCCGGTGTTATCAGCACCCTGCTCTACCCAGCTGAGCTGATCCCGGGGATGAGGCACCCAGAGTCCCTGCTGTTCCCTTGGATGAGCACTGCCCACAGCCCTGCACTGGCTCCTTTTCCATGGCCTGGCACAGCTGATGGTGCCTTTGTCCAGGAGAGCAGCCTGGATCAGAATGAATGAGCTACATATCCATGCTATTTCTCAGCTATTGTCCAGAGAAGTAGGCTGGAAAGATAATGAATTAAGTCACCCTTGGCAGTGGAGGCTGAATACGTTATGGAGGACATACATTAGAAATCAGTTTAAATAAGGCTTACTGGTTGCCATAGCTCCTGATTATTTTTGCTCTGTTGTGGATGGTTTATTTGTTGGAAACACTTTTGGTCACCCTTAAAGGTGATCTCCGGCATTGAGCGCTGTGCAGCTCTGGGTGACAGCACTTTCTGAAATGGCAGGGTCCCCCAGGAACACCAGAAAACCTCTGCCTGCCTCTAAGGGCTGCTTTTTTGGGCCGCTTCCTCAGTTCTTTGAGGGATGCTATTCAGCCAGCACAGAGCTCTTTGATTTTTTGCCGCTGGCAGATTGGTTGTTTACTGTGCTGAGCAGCACATATCAAATAGTAGATGAATCCTGAAACAGCTGGTTTTGTTGCTCATAGTACGTCTTCCTCCCATTTTTTGAAATGTAAGGATTGGTTTTGAAATGTCAGGGGTCTTTCTGAATTGAGATATATTGCCTTTTACAAAGATTTGATCAAAATTCATAAGTAGCAACAAAAGAAATGTTAATTACCAGAATTATGTTGTACAAAAATGCAATTGTGAGTCTAAAAGAAATGCAGAATAAAATCCAGACTATTTTTCAGTGGGGATTGTCATGTTACACCCTTAGAATCTGTACCTTAATTTCAGTTACCTGTGCAGACCTCTGCACTTCTCTTTTCAAATTCATTAGTTCTATAAATAGAACTTAGATTTGAACCAGAAATTAATTTTTTAAAAATTAGATTTTATCTAATGTCTTACAAAGGACGTGATATGTAGTATGAATGGAAAATATTCCTGTGGTCCTGTGCAATAATGTCTGATTTTTTGAGCAATTTCTTCTGCTTATCTGGACAAGTTGAGACACAGCCGGGGCGTCAGAAGCTCTTCATCAAAAAGAAATTGTATTAAGTTAAGATGACAAAAAGTAGGATATCTATTCTGTGTCTGTGCTAGTTATAGCATATATACTGCATTTTTGGGTAAATTATTTCTCAAGTCTGAAGACCAGCAATCCTGTGCCAGCTGCTAGCGTTCTCCAGAGAAATAGGAGCAATAGGCCATAGAAAGAGTCTGGTCATAACATACTTTTCTTGCCATTACAGAAGAGAGGAACATAATAGCTGCTCTGCTATTATGTTATTTGGTAGCACAATGCCAAAAAATTTCCTAAAAAATAGTGGAGGCCAGGGCAAGATGTGGAATAAGTTAAAACTGTAAAGAACAGACTGACCTACCATTGATTCACTTTTCCTTTTGGTTGGAAATTTTGTATCACAGAATATATATTTTGCTTGTCAGATGTACTATTGACTTTCTTTGTTTAATTGAAATTCTGAATTTTTGCTACTTGTTGAACTACTTTGATGCAATGATAACCCAGTACAAATCAAACACCCTAATCCACACAAAGTAAATCATCACCTCTTCTGCATAATTTCGTTTGAGTGTTAGTAGAAGACTAACTCTTCCAGACAACTTTTAACAGATTGCTAAGTACGCAAATAATTTGCTTATTAGAGGTGATATTTATCAAAAAAACTCAGAAGAATGTCTGCAGTGAAATATATTTATGGTCATATGAAAAATGAAGTGACCTGTTGGAGATAGCCCCGAGAAGCAATGAAATGCTTAGGAAGGTTCCATGAAACACATGAGATTATTGTGTACATATAAGATGTAATAATGTCATCTGTTTTTTTTCTGTTTCCTGTTGATTGACTTTTATAGCTTGCAAGCATTATGCTGGATTGTAAATTGCAATAAATTTAATCAAGAATTATTTTATTCAGCCTACTAATGAGGAATAATAGCGTATGTATCAATTAGACATGTCAATTTGTGTGAAGAAATAGATTTACAAAGGGATAGTAGGTAAAAAAAATATCATTGGTATCAATTCACTTCATTATTTTTAATTTGCTGTGAATATTGAGTGCTTCCAACATAAAATCATTCCTCAATTAAAATAAAACAGCTGTACTCCTATCAGCTTTTCCTTGCTTGTTGTTGCTTACAGATTAGCAGTTGTCATTGGCTTCAGTCTCATGTAATTTCATTAATTTGCAACCATAAATGGATAAAAAAAGAAAATAATAATAATAATATTTGGCTCGTCAATGTACTAAGTATTGTACATAAATTATTTTTTTCAGATTGCACTGAAAGGGCAGAACTACTGTAGCAGCAACACTTGGGGAGTATTGGAACCTGACAAACCCCACCCTCTCTGTTCTCCAGCGTCAGCAAAGCAACAGTCTTTGTGAGCACTTTGTTCATTTTGGCACTTTTTGACTGCTTTCTTTCCTCCCAGGTGATCTGTGGCAAACCAGATCCCCCAAAAGTGCTGCAGTGTAAACAGGAAGGACGAGTCCAGGGTTGGTTTGTAGCTTGTTTTTGCTGCAGGATCTAATGAGCCCCTTGCCTTCCCCTATTAGCAAGTCACTGCTCTTACTTAGTGTTCCATGCTCTCACCGAGCAGGTTTGTGTTTTTGAGTGACATGTGTAGCTCTGGGGTTTGGTCAAAAGTTGGACAATAAGGGCACATTGATAAAGAGAAGCTAAAGAGAAGCATGAGAGTTGCAAAAGCTATTTCTGCAAGCCTAGATGTGAAAATGTGGTGCATAATTTCTTCTGTTAACTTCTGTTTTTCTAGTAGTAAGTTCTTAATGGCCTTACAAAATTTTGAATTGGTCTGCCTCACTTTGTTATCATCTAGCTCTTATTTTAATGCAAAGTTTAAAAATATATGTGTTTAAATACGTGGTATATAAGGTGCAAGAGGTATGCTGGAAGAATCAATAATTGTGTTTTATATTTTAATAGAAAATAATCTTTCAGATGATTGTGGCTTCAAGAAATGAAAGTTAGCTGTACTTCTGATTAGTTTTTTTCTGCAGCTGCTGTTACACGTTTCAGTACCTCTAGATCCCACTGACTGAATGCATTTTATCATGGTGTATTTTTATTACTTTTTGTTACCAGTGAGAGCTTTTTGATAGAATCCCTAAAAGAGGACTCATGTCTGTAGGGAGACTGAACACACGGGATCTGAATCCCAGTTAACGGTGAATTCTCTGTTAGAGGCAGTAAAAGCTTGTGAATATTTTCCTTGGCTCTGAAAGTGGGAGCTGACACTAGCTTGTATCAGAGAATTTTAACTAATGATTACGACAATGCTTATCTGCCAATTTGTTTCTCCATGTCTGGAATCAGTATGCTAAATATGTGTGAAATTCTTGGAGCTCATGCTAAAATTTCAACTAGCCAAATACTTATCTGCATTTCACTATCATTGAAATAATGATAGTAATAATAATAAATAATAGTAAACACAGTAACTGTTTCTTTTTATGAGTTTACTCAACTAAAGTAGGAGATAATTACTTAAGCTGAACATATCTTCGTTTTTTTTGATAAATATAGAGTATTGTCATTTAGCACCAAAGACTTGTTAGAAAAAAAGCCTATGTGAGTTTTTTAATGCTGTGTGTTTGAATAGGTATCTACATATTTCAAAACTGAATATGAAATGCTGATTACCATAGACTCTCCTAACATATAGATAGACTATTTGTAATCTATAACAATATCTACACCAGGACTTGAGCAGATCCATTTATCTCAGTTAATATATCTGTGCAATCTATTGTGCTGGATTTGATGCCAAACCTCTTGGGTGATGTTGAAGATGTTGAAGAATTTTCCCAACTGTACAACAAGCATAAGAAAGCTTTCAAATTGTGGGAGAAAATGACAAACAGGAAATTCGTATTACAGACTTGATTGCTGAATTTCTTAAATTGCAAATTATTATGAGTTGGGACACTGTTATTTACAAATAAACTTTGTTTTTATCAGTTAGTTATCAACAGTCACTGTCAATCATTTTTGCATTTCCTGTTCATATGCTTTAATCTGTTCATGTTTTAAATTGTCTGTGTTTTGTGTCTTGTTAGTGTTGGAATTATGTTAAGCAATATGGTTACCAGTTTAACAAATGCGATCACTGTTTTTACAAATATGTGGAAAAATGGATATTTTTAATCGGTGAACTTATTTCTCTGACATTTGAGAACAACAAGCATCAGAATACTCTCTCAGGGTACTGAGATAAGCACAAGTTAAAGGATGGCTCTGATGGAATGAGAGGAGGCTACAGCATCACTCACATGATTCTTTTGCTGCTGAGCTCCTGCCTGTGAGAACTCCAGTCAGTGCAGTCTTCAGGGATACTCCTGAAGATCCAGCTCCTGTAGCTCTGTGACTTTTCCATTCCCTTTCTGCAAGATTCATCTCTGCTGTCCATCCTGGTAGTCTCTGGTGCAGACTGGCTGCTGCCTGTGCTGCCAGATGCTGGCTGGGCCCCTTGGCACAGGTCAGAATGCAGAGCCTTATTTTTGTTTCTCAGTGGAGAATCACCACCAACGATTAACTCACAGATTATTCTTGCTAAAGAGCTGATGCTTCTGTTACGTGACTGTTGTAGCAGCTATACTCTAAACTTAGTATATTGTAACATTTCCAATATGAAAATTGGCTTTACGGGATAAGGACTCAAATCATCATAAAAAGAGACACCAAGTATTTTATTTGGTTTTTTAGGCCCTTGGAACAAACTCGTCATGTTTTTTCATGCAGCAGGCAGTATTCTTCAAATCACAAGCAGATCTCTTCAAAACGAGGTTGAAGTTAATTTTGTCAGCCATGTGTCTTAGAAAGTACCTTCCCTGTTTGAGCATTATTTCTCTGTGTGAAGCTGTGACTGAATTTGCAGGCTTAGCAAGACCTTAAGTGATTTGCTTTATACAGCTATTCAGTATTGCCCTACACACCAATAATCCTTTAGTATAATAAAATACATGTCTTTCCTTCTTTACTAGAAGTTATAGAGAAGTCTTCTGATCATCCAGCTATGAAAAGCACCATGACTGGTTTTGCCCAGAAGCTGCATGAATACATGTGGAGCAGAAAAGTTGCTCTTTATAGCCAGCTGTAAAATTCTTTCAACCCCTGTGAATGTTCAAGCCTGAGAAGGCTTTTCTCACCAAGATATAGATTAGCTTCAGCATACCAGCCTTCAGCAGTGAGTACGAGTCAAGGTTTCACTCCAAGCCTTCCCTTTACTGGTGACACTCACAGTCAGCCAGCCCATTTCAAGAAGAAAAATGGCATTTGGTTCCAGTAAGCTTCCACAGAGCACACTCCAGATTTGACAAACGTTGTAATTAGTTGCTTTTGTGTGTTTAGTACACAGTGCAAATGCTGTAAAATGTTTTTCACATGATGCAACATTGCCAGCAGATAATCATTGGAGCAGTAAACCAAAAGAATTTGTGTATATCCTACAAGCTGCAGGAGGATAAGAAAATGTAAACAAAAACTAACAACTGAATTTTTCAGATGATACCATTCCTTTTCTTTTGTTAAACTGATTTGTTTTTAAATGTAACTTTTTGTCAGTTTCTCTAGAAATTGATTACAAAACCCTAAACCAATGTTGTGAAAATGCTTTTGTTTCTGTCCTAGTTTTGACTGTGTGAATCTTTTTAGAACATTTTCAGTTTAATTATGCAGCACTAAAAATTGCAATTAAACTGAATTTGCAATTGAAACTGCTCATTTTAGTTAACTGTCAAATTTACTATGGCATTGTGAAATAGGGGCTTTTATTATTATGAGATGTTTTGAAAAAATGAGTTTTTAAACAGGATAAAAATGTCTTATCCCTCAGTCCTACCCCAATGAGTCAGCAATTTAAAGAGATACCTGACCAGTGAAGCTGGTAACTCTATAAGCACAATGGAGTTTCTTTCAGGTGATGTCTTAAAATATTGGTAAACTTCAAGTATGGATGGTATTGAATAAGGTCTCCTTTTCATGTAGTTAATATCTTTTGTGAAATGTGTTTTTCAAATGTAGGTGGAAGGCTAAAGTTGGTTTAAAGTAGTCTAGTGATAATGTGCTTGTCGTAGGGATATCTGACATGCCATGTTTTGCAGGATGCTATGATGCAATTTGATGGATATTGTGCATTATATGAGACTGTACGAATCTTAATATCTCTGTTCCTCTCTTTTAGCATGTGATGTACAGCTCTGTGTACATAGAGCATCTCAGATGAGTGTCTGAGGCTACCCTTTTCCTCTAAGCCCTAGGCATTTTTATCACTGTGCCAATAAAAGGAAGGGGATTTATGGGGTACTGCTTTTTAATTCATTCAATTCTCTGTTCATTGTGAGGTTAATGTTGTTGATCTATTTTTCTCTTGAAACAAATAAAAACAATATGTGCTGACACTGACTTTGACTTTTGACATGGGAGATAGAGGTCAACATTTAATTCTATATTTATAGACTGCACGAACAATATTATTTGTATTAAAAACTGTTCACTCCGTCCTTGTCATTTTACAACTTAGTTCAGTATCTTATATCACATTGAACATTTTCTCCAACTCTGATCAAGGTGCCATCATTCACAGCACTACACTTAAGGGGTTGTCAGCCTTCCCATTAAAAACACCTTTTTTCAGGGGTTCATAACTTGACTAGTTAAAAAATTACACCAAGACCGACCTGGGGCTTTATTTTAAACAAAATATACATAAAAATATACCCCAACCCCAGAACCCAAGACACCAACAAAGAACCCAAATAAAGTGAGGATCTGAGTGGTTTGGCATATATGCAATGGCCATTGCTATTTAACAAAATATGTTATCAAGCAGGTATAACACTATTTAAATATTTAACCATTTCTTTATTTCTGAAATTTTCTTGGCTGTTTATATGTATAAGAGGTGCTTGTGTCCACTTTTAGATGCCTCATGGCCAAACTACTCAGGAATTGTGTACCAGGGACACTTGTGGTTATTGTAGCAAATGTCTGTGGTCCAGCTGTACCTGTGTGAGCCCACTCGTAGAGGAACTCCTGGAGGGCATTTTCCTTCTCTAACAGAAATAAATTATTCAGTTTCAGGAAGGGTGAAGGAAGGAATATCCCATTTTAACTGTAGTGAATACAGAGGTACTACAGTTGTGCATGACCACTTGTGATACAGAACAGGATTTTCAGATCCCTTCAGATTAGGTAAAGTGATTTCACTGGGACAAATCTTTACACTTTGAGCTGTTCTGACACTCCTGAATATGAGGCCTTTGCTAATTTTTATGAGCTAAGGGCTGGCATGTTTAAACATTCTTTGGTTTGTTCTTGCTTGCTGGATAAAGGCCTGGGGTGTACCTTGTATTCAGGAAAGAAAACTGAACTATCAATGCAATTATTATTAGTCTGCATTTGTTTTCAGAGATCATCCAGTCTTCTTTGAGGCAATGGCAAAAAGTTTGAGATTAAAGTTGTCTTCCTATGTGAACAACCAGTGCTATTTTCCACAGGTTGCTTTTTCCACCTAAATATGTATTTCCTTGGTAGTAAGAAGAGCAAACAAAATCACATAACCCATATGGTTTAATCTATGTGTTTTTAAAATATCTTAGCATGTACCATATTTATGTAAGCCCCCCCAAAATAGCTATTGCAATCTGTAAGTTTTTGAAATATGAGGTTTTATATTAATATGCGTATACATTGGTCCGTACTAACTGGGAAGGTATTTTCAGTAAAGTTTATAAAAATTAATATGCATTTTTAAAGTGTTCTGTAATTCATATATCATTCTTGGAAAGCAGAGAATCTGCCCCATTATGTATGTGACTGTCTTAATAATGGCTGTGAAACTGAAACATTGATGGATCATGTTACATACCAGGCATCTCTGAAAAGTTTTTCATTAAAATGAAGTCATAAAGACTCTTAGTGCTTGCTTCTCAGCAGATGGCAAGAGGTGTTTATTTGCCTTATGGAATGCTTTCTGTTTATATACACAGAAACAGAGCGGACAACTCTGAAGGATCTGGTTAGTACTTGTAGGAATATTTAAAATAGATATTGTTACTATTAGCATTGTAAATTCAGTTATGCACTCCTTTTTTAACCAGCTCTACCTTTGCATTAAAACTGTCCCAAATATTGGACTTTCTTGGAAAAAAATAGAAATATAACTTCCTGCTGTAGAACACTGTGTGATGAAGAGTTTAATATAGGGGCTTTTTTTAATAGTCAAACCTCTTCTTTTCTATTCTGTTTCTGTCTTTCCTTCTCTCTGCCTGATTTGCTCTTAAACAACTCCTGCTCTATTTCTGGTACTTTTGAACTTTATTTCTCTTTCCTTGTCCTTTTCCTTTCCATCTGTTTGCTGGTTTCATTGTCTCCTAGCTGCCATTCTCTATTATTTTATCCTTCAATCTGCAAATCCTCTCCCATATGTGCTCTTGTCCTTCTCTAGGCCTCCTGCCTTTTGATTTTTTCCAGATCTCATTTCCTTTTCACCTGATCTGGCTTTATTCAACTCTGCTCTTGTCTATCTTTCGGCCTGTCTCAGGCCTCCCTTTTTCCTTCTGTCCAGTTGTGAATCCATAAACTAAACAAGCCTTTGGCAGAAGAAGTCAACAAATGTGGTGTTCAGACCAGAACTTGACAGCTGGAAAAGGAAAAGGGGAATGCAAAAGCCAAACTTTTGATTAGACTGGTGTGAATACTTTTTAATGAACAAAACATTCATTGAATGTAACCTCTTTTGCTTTCAAAGTTTCCTGCAACAGATTGAGACATTCTGTATTTTGTGTAGTTAATATTATTTATGAATTTTATTTGAACATATTCCTGATATGTTTGTAACAGTTTATGCAAGGAATCATGGTTTGTACTGTCTTGGGCATTTGCAAGGATATAAAATGTTATTATTTGAATTTCTGGCTTGGGTGAATTACAGAATTAGGAATTGTGCAGATTGGAGACCAGTATAAAATTAAAATTCATAATTATAGTTATGGAATTAAACTGAAATTTAATTTAAGGTGTGATTTGAAGTTAGAATTTGTTTTTCGTAGAAAGATTTAAAGAACTGCCAAATATTATCACATCAAATGACATTTTAAGTCGGAATGGACCAAATGTCAGTTATTTTTGCCAAATTCCTCTAAAATTCCTGAACAAGTAATCTTACTAATTTGCAGACTGCCTGATCTCTCTAAGTTTGGTACCTTGCATCTGTGCTAACCTAAAATAGAGCTTTAAGTATTTGACTGAGTTGAGCTTTGGTTTTTCTCTGCTGTGGTGCTTTACTGAGGAGGGATGCACCACGTTTGCAGGAGTGCCTGCACAGTGGGACTGTCAGCATATTTACGTGTGTCAGGGCACATTAGGAGCACTGCACCCGTAAATAGCAAACATATTAAGGCCATGTTACCCCTAACCTGACAATATCAAAATTACCTAGAAACATGCTGAATTTTGTATGAAAGCCTAAAAGGCTAATCTGATAATTGCATACTCTGTCCACAAAACCCTGGTTAAATCATGTCCCCTACACCTGAAACCACTTCAAAATGCCTGGTCTTGTTTTAAATAAGTAAAATTCAACCCCTAATATTGTTTCTATAATAACAGTGTTTTAGTTACAGCTCCCAATTAAAAAATTAATTCCCCAGTCTGAAAGCGTCAGCCTGGATTATATTCTTTGTTAAAGGAAAAAAGAAAGAATCTTCTGGCTGGTGACCTTTATTTTGGCTGAAGGCTAATAGACATCGAGCTCTAGAGAGAAAATTCTCCTGGGAATTGTGCGTACTGATATTACTTTATTTACATTATTGTTTTCTAATTCAAATAAGAGTGCTGCTATTGGTGCTGTGTACACGATTTCCCTGCATGGCTTTTTAGCTGAAGCTCTTGCAGACCCTCCTTGCAGGTGTGGCCTCGTCCGGTGTTGGGGCCCTTCTGCCTGCCCCTGTGTTGGGATCAGGGGCAGCTCATGGCAGCCCCTCTGAAAGGGCTGTTGCTGCTTCCCTTGCAGCTGCTCCCCCAGCACACTCTGCCTTAGTTCTGCTTGGAGAAGGCTGGGCCCTGGTCCTGGATGGATGCTCTCGGGTTGATGTTTGTGGGTTGTTCTGTAGCACAGGTTGGTTTTCTGGGGTTATATTGCCTGGGTTGCAGCCAGTCCCTTGTGCTGCTGTGTGGGTGCGAAGTAAAAGGCACAGGACAGGCTTCAACCTCCTGAAAAGACACTGCTGTGATGGCAGGGAAAGGCACCTTTTCTCTGAAGAGCTGTGACAGAATGGGGAGGAAGAGGAGTTGCAGGAAATTGTTAGAAATTGCTCATCAGAGGGAAGCAAAGGAAGAGATCTGCCTGAAAGGACAAAGTGGATTAGGGGCCTTGTCTAAAGGTCCCTCCTGAGGGTTGTGTTTGGATGCAGCCACTTGTGAATTCACAGCCCTGCTCTGGTGCCCATTTGAACACGTGCAGGTAGGTTCACACCAGAGTTTCAACATCTGCGTCGTATAGGAGTTTGAGTGGAATAACTGGTAGAGTCACGTTTCTGGGAATTTTACAGGGAAATGGTCCCTCACATTAGTATTGATTCATACCCTTGAGGCAGAGGCTCTCATCCCTTATAACACTGCCATAGGAATTCCCTCCTGGAGTGTCTGAGCAGTCTAGGTTGTGCCATGTCTTGCTGCCTTATGATCTCCTCTTCCCCAAGTGCAGGTGAGCAGTGTGTTTCAGGAAGCAATGCTGCATCCAGGCACAGCTAATAAATGTTTTTCATTGGACTGTGGGGTTTTTTTAAATCATACTTGCAGCTCTGGGGTAGGGAAGTCCTGGCTGGGAAAATTGATTTTCCTCTGTTCTGAAGCAAAATCAAGAGAACTGTTTTCTTTGATGTTTGTCTGTCTTGCAGGCTGCCCATGTGGCCTTACTCTTGAAGAGGAGGAGAGCACAAGGAGCCTTCTCTTCTGCACCTAGAATGAAAAGTGAACACGTGCCTTCTGACAGGCAGTACCAGTGCCTTCCTGGCTGGTGATGCAGGTACACTGAGCTTGCCTTTAACGCAATTCAGTAACTTCCCTGAAACAACATACCTTCAGGAGTGGAAAATCTGTAATGAAATATTTGTCTAGAGAATGCTTTATTGCTTGCTGCCTAAGAACAGCCCCTAACGTGGAATTTACTGTAACTATGCTGTTTTACATCCATTTACTTCAGTTTTTACTCCTTTGCAAGGGAAGAGGGGAAGATAAGTGATGTTAGAAGTCTGGTATCTGCTACTATTTGTTATGAAGGTTCTGTCTCCTAGGACATTGTTTGCCCATCTTAACTGGTAATGTTCCTCAAAAACTCAAAATACTACCACAGCAGTAATAAATCTTTGATGATCGACATCAGATGTTTTTCTGGGGTTTAAAAGAGTCTAAAAGAAATCAAATTATTCAATCTTCAGAAGAGTTAACAGGTGTTCGTATCAGAGAGGTAATGAAATATTACCTCAGGTAGGGAAAGAGTGCTGGAGAGCACCAGTAAATCAGAACGCTCTTCTTTTTCTGAGCTGACTGAACTTGCTTTCAGTAGTTCAGCATATCTTTGTTTATAAATCTAAATGCTATTGTGTTGTATTGTACTTTGCAGTGTAATAAATTGTAACATTCAACATTAACTGGTCAGGCTTCAGTGATAACAAAAGTTCAGCAGGCTGGTGGCACTCTGATCAATATTGCCTTCTATTTATAGTATTGTTACAAATTGAAGTTTTATTTAAATTAGACAATGCTGAGAAGCTTACAGTAGATCGATAAACTAAAATACAGTAACGGATTTTAATTCATGGCTGATATGCTGCTAGTCTTTTGTCACATGCATCCTTAATGTCCCCTAAACAAAATCACATTTACATATCCTATTGTCTGGCAAAGCAGCAAAACAGTTTTAAAGAAGGAAGATTGTGCTGTGCAATGAGCAGGAAAGATGTTGGATACGAGAGAAAAAGGCTGGATAGTTTCTGTTTGGTTGAGGATTTTTTGTGTTCTTGTTTTGCTGTTTTTCTATTCAGTGAACCAATTTAACCTGAGGTATTTATAGTGTACACCATATAGATGGTGCTAACGCTTGGATTCTGCTCTCCTATTCACACCACCATTTCTCCACTGACAGCTGCACTGTCCTTTTATTATTTCATTTCTGTTGTGAGATTAGATTGTAGTTAATATGATATGTCTTGTTCCTAGGGGCCACCACAAGCTTTTGGGGTTTGACTGGGGATAAGAAAACTCAGACTATTGAGCAATATTTTTAGTACTTTTGCTTGAATTAAAATATGAGGTTATCTTGCAATTATTAGAATTTGATTTCTGTCCGCTCTATCTAATCATTAGGTGATAGTTCATATGTGAGCCACCAACAATACCTGAGCAATCAGCCCTGGGTGTGTGCATCGGCTGAAGACAAAGGAATTGACGTGTTCCTGCTGACACAAGATGGTGTCAATAATGGTCAAAAATGGTGACAATAATGGTCAAGAATCTTAATTACTTATTAATCATCATGGTCATTTGGCACAACCAATAAAGTCCCTGTAACATTATCTGAAATAAAATGATAGTGCCAGAAAAATGAGGATAGAACATTTACAATGCCACTGATTTATTTGAAGAAGAGTTTTGAGACAGGTAATTAATAGGAAGAGTTGCTCTTCGACACTGTGAAGTTTTAAACAAAGTCTAAATATTCTTACAAGAACTCCCATTTTGTTCTTCCGGTAGCAAGCATAGGTGCCTTAGAGCTGAGGGGATAATTCAATCTGACCTCCTAAATGTTGCAGATGAAAGAAACTGATGAAAAAAATGCTAAATATACTGTATGTATAACAAGATTTGCAAGTTTATTCCACCCCAAAAAAGATCCATCACCTTCTGTCCAACATAGTAACTCTAAATGGCAAAGCCTGGGCTGAGTGTCCCTCTCCCAGCGTCTCCTGAACCTTCACACGTGCTGCTGGTTTACACACAGACGTTGTGGTCCTGTGCACTTGTTATGGGCACAGGAGCAATCAATGCCCTTCTGAGACTTTATTCCAAACCCCACTTTGGATTCCATGCTTTTGTTCCTTCCCACCGGATGTGTCAGACAAGACCAGGAACAGTCCAAAGATACAAAATACCTGCCATTGGGAAGGCTGTGGTAGAAAGGCTTCGGGAGAAAACAGAGAGATTTGTGGGAAATTAGAAAACAAAAGTTCTGGATTAGCTAAGCAAAACACATCTTGTCTACCCGAGATTAACTGTTCTCTCTGTCACGTCTGGAGATACACAAAGCGTGGATGTTTGTGGCACATGTATGGGAGGATGTGTGTATCTTCTGTGATGTGTCTGGATGTGGGAGGTGAGAGGCACAGCAGGAATGAGAGTCACAAGGGTGTGGGTGGTTATAGGGGACGATTACAGGGGATCCTTGAGGTGCTGAAGAGGTATATGGTTTTCTCTCATTGTCCCTGTGGGAAGTGTGTGCAATAGCAAATTGGGGTGGGGAGTGTATCAGGGTGGCATGAAGGGCACTGTACATCCTCTCCATCGTGGAAGGGTCTGACCTCACAGGAAAATAACAGCACAGCTGAATGTTTTGCATTTCCCTCAGTCTGCTGATTCTTTTGTCCTCCAATTTATCTCGTTCTCAGGGTCAGGAATCTTTGCATACTGCCAAATACTTGTGTCTTCTGAAGTGAAGTTTTGCTTTCTTTCTGGCCTGTGTTTCCCTACAAATCTCAAAGTCTTTTTAAAAATATTTTTATTTTTCTCCCTTCTTTGCTGCCACCAGGTTATTCCCCCTTCTTCTACCTACTGCTGCGACTGCTGCCTTCTCAGTGTGTGAAGTACCATTCACATCAAATAGAGAAGGAAGTAGAGCAGGCTTTTAACTTCAGCTGTGGGCACAGCTGGGGGGAGCTGCTTTCTAGCAGCAGGAAACGTTGTCTTCTTGTTCTGTAAGAATTTCTGAGGTTGGTTTTCCCCAGATCAAAATGTAAAAAGGACTCCACTTCATCCAGAGATTATACTTATATATGTGTGTGTATATATAGATACATATATATACACACACAAATAATATATTTTCTTTAATCTTGACCTTCTCTTTTCTCAGATAGTCTTCCTCCTCGACCTTAGCAGCAATGGGAATCTCCCTGAGAGACCTAAACCTATGGAGTGTAAAAACTGAAGAGAGATTATCTTGTGCTTTTCTGGTTTTTGTCATTGTTCTCCTTTTTGGTTGGATGACAGCACTGTGATCTAGAGAGAGAGTGAGACAAGCAAACTGGCTGTACTCTGCCCCATTTGGCAGAGGATACAAAGATCCTCTGAAATTAAAGTCCATAGTTTTAATAGCATTTTTGAGACCTCATCTTGCATATTAGAACTTAGCCAGGTATTAGGTAATTTGGATAATAAATTATCTTCAAAGTGACCCATCATCTTAGTATTTATTTTTTTTCTAGAGGATATAAGGCATAAAAGCAAGCTTTGTAGTTTTATATCTGTCAGCATGTCACATAAATATCTCAGTAACTACTGATCTTATCACCATAAAACTTCCATTTATACAGTTAGACATGTCATGTTGGTCAGTTGCACAAAAAGTTAAGCACATGCAATATTAAACTCCAACCCATGCCAGCTCCATTAGCCCACATCTTGAAGTTCTCTCTGAACACTATTAGAGAAAAAGTGGGGGAGGAGCAGGAGGCAGCACACAACAGAATCAGCCCAGGATGGACTCGTTGAAAATTACTGAAATGATGAAAGAGTTTGCAGAGGGATGTTTGGAGCCTTTGCATTTCCCCGAAAATCAAAAGATCTGTTTTCTGTTTGATGAATGACTTTAATAGTTTTAATGACCTCATATAATTTATTTGATTGTATTGTTCATTTTTATTAGAAAATCAGTCTAGCAGCGTTTCAAGTTCTATCACCTTTGCATGTCAGAGCTCAACTTGCCATCTTAAAACTTATATTACTTTTTAACTGTTTTTATATTAACAGTTAAATTCAACAAATGCTGACGTTACTTATTTTTTTAGGCTTGAGGCTGGTTCCTAACAAACTTGGCAGGAATGTGTCTTTAAAAAGCAGTGTAAGCAATTAGTTTTTTCTAGAGTAAAGTTTGTTGGGAGTAATAGTTTAGAAATTGTGCAATTCATTCATTTGATTTATGTTTTGAAAATTCCCATGAATACTTCAATTAATACTGTTTACTAGTCTTAAGTTCTGCTGCAGTTTACATTGTATGCCCCTTGGAAATCTGTTTGTAAAAATGTCTTGCATGGTAAGGTATGTGTAAGTCAAGGCTTTGTCAGGTTAGGTGATGTTAAGAGACCATTTTATAAAAATGTGAATACTTAATTGTCTGCCTAATTTTAGCAAATAATTAGTTACTTTTATGTATGACTACTATAGGAAAGACTACTAAAAAATATGTAACTTGGTCCTCTGTGAAGCCTGGAAACTAAATTGGCTCCTCACATGCGCACACATGCTTCCACAGATACTTGCAGCAAATTGAAGGTAAAGTAAGCATTAGGTGCCACACACATATTTCTGCCTAGGCCAAATTATTCTGCTCCTGGTAAATATGAAGAAAGTCACTAACTTTGCATCTTTGTGCTTGTTTTTACTTTGTATGGATTCAGCAGGGTAGCACATTATTTACTCTAAGAAATACAGAGAACATCTCTCATACTTATCTTTACAGAAATCCATGAGGCTGCAATTTTTTGGCAGCACTGATAGCAGAAAATCTTTCTGTTGTTAATGATACAAAATCGACTTTGCTATGGTATTCCCCACAGAAAATAGTGCATTAAAAATAATGGTGCTTAAATTTGTATGTGTTCGAGAGTGTTACAATGTGAGGGGTGAGTCCAGTATTCTGAAACAGTTTCAGCACACTTGCAGTGCTGAAAACATGCGTGCTGTGTAAAGGCACGTAGTTTTCCTAATTTCAGTTAAACCACTTATGTGTAGTCTCCAATTTTTCATTTATAAAGCTGTGTTTAATTTAAGGCTGGATTGAGTCTGCTTGTCACTGAGTCCACTATTGGCAAGACTGGTCATTATAAAAATATTAGAACTAACCTTGATTTGCCAGGATCCCAAATGAAGAGGAATCAAGGAGAAATTTGAGTAGTGGCCTTTTTCCCTTCTCCTGAAGGAGACATTACCAACTCATTAGCTACAAGCCTGCACAGAGGCCCCAACTGTGACTCTTAAAGCAAGAAATACATTTCTTGTGGTTAAGATTGACTTTCAGCATGCCAGCTGTCCCTCTTTTGGAAGGATTGGCCTTATTTTTCAAGTAGAACATGTGCCATCTTGATTACCCAAACTCTTAATTCAATGCTGTTTTATGCTTTGTCTCCTCAAAATATCCCTTATATCCAGCTTTGATTGGTGGGTAGATGTACCAGTACTGATCAGCTTAATTACCAGTGTGAGGCAGCGCAATGCAGACATGAGGTAGCAGCACACCTTTCCCAGCATTCTGAGGTAATTAACCAAAAAATATTTCCCTGCCACCTGTCTAGCCTTGGAGAAAATCCAGTTTTCTTTCCAAGCTATGAGAAGGGGGGATCAGAGCAGAATTTGGGTAGTAGGATGGTTATCCATGTGTTTTTTGTGTTTCCCAGAGTCATCTACAATGGTAAGTATGGAGGCTAAGGCTGCTACACCCCCATCTTTCCTAACTCCCAGTATTGTATCTGCAGCAAAAATATGTGAAGAATTAAGGTGAACCACATAGGAAACCATGAGCTGTGATCTTCCAGGGTCCGTGAAGAATGGAATGCCAACTATACCTCTGAATGCATCAAAACCAAACATCAACAAAAAGTTTGGATTTACTGTGGCCAGGTTAAAATTCCTCATTTTTTCTCAGTTGTTCAAAGCTTAAACTCAATTCAGTAGCAATTAAAATTTTCTGTGTGTTCAGTGCTTAGAGGAAATGTTGTAATTCTTACCATGCCTGGGTGAAAACATATACAGTCTAGTTACATTCATTATCTACAGCAAATTAAATATAAAATCTCTCACTCCTCAGTGCTTACATTGATATAGCATTCAAAATCAAAAGTAATGGTATAAAACATCACCAAAAAAATGTGGATAAAACAACGTTGCTTTTGATTTTGTTTTGAAATATTTTTGTTTCTTATATTTCACTGAAAAGGCATATCACAAATTTAAAAGTGGTGGTAGCAATTCTGGATAACTTCTGAGTTCTGATGGCTTTCCACATACATAGACTGTAAACCACACAAGTTAATGGGTGCATTCATCCATCCATGAAGAATACATCTATGGTTAAAGCATCCCAGCTGATCTAAAATTTCTAAGACACTGACATACCTCAAGTGGTCTTTAACTGGTTTTGATTCAATGAAGATTGTACAAACCAAATAATTTTGCCATTATACTGAAGTCTCTTCCCATGTCATATTTCCAGAAGACAACTCATGTTAGAGACAAGTTCAATTATCTGTGGTTAGACTTTTTTTTAATGCTGGAATAGTTATTCTGCCATGGCTCAGGAATAGCTAATGGAATTTCATTCAAGCCTCGTTTAAAAAACAAAACCCATACTTTTTGGCAGGATACAAGTGGGAAGAGATTTAGTCCACAAGATATATTTTATCCTGGCATGTAGGAGAACAGTTGGTGGAAAATGGTTTCCCCTGTAGCCCGTTAGAAACTTTAACTATCTGCCAGTGATTGCTGTGAATGTGGTGCATGACATGTCATGAGAATTCACATAAATAAAATGGGAAAAGCATCCAGTTCAGGACTGCCTCTATGGGAGGGTTGGGAAGAAATATATGATGAGAAGGAGAGAAGAGTTTTATAACCAAAACTTCTAGGAGTAAACCTCTGAAGCCCTGGCTGGGGTACTGAGACCTTCTGCACTAGTTGTCTTTGGATTACATTTATTACTGACTGCCCTGAACTGGCGATAATGAGGAAGGTTAAAAGGCAAGTTATTTGTTAATGCTTATGGGCTGACTGTTCAGAATTGTACTAGTTGCAACCATGACATTGTGATACAAACAGAACTTACAAAATCTGAAATTCAAACTTGAAAAAATTTTGGAAAGTATGCATAAACTATGAAAATTTATAAGGAATTCAAGTGTTAATAAAGTGCAATTTAAGTGTCTGGAGTTTACCACTTTGACTTTATCTGATCATATGTGATTTAGTGACTCTTGTTTCTTTAATCTTTTTAACCAGTTGAAATTTCTGATGAATTTTGCAAGCGCAAGGGAACTTGATAAAAAGATCTCACTTCTACTCATGTTGTTTAATTGCTACCTGATAAACTTGCTCTGCAGTACCCATGACTGTAACTGAGGTCAGAAGTAGTGCCAGAATTACTAAGCTATATGTTAGGTCCCCAGGCATTTAACCAGAAAGTGGAATTTTGGAAGCAATACCCCCCATTTACTCTGTTTTAGCACAAATCAACATGATGAAATAGCATTAAAACCTTTAAAGTTTGCAGCAGTGATCAGAATGCTTGCAGAGTTGGTGGTAGCCAACCCATGGCTGGCGGGTATCCTGATGGCCAGTAGCATTTTTAAGGCCACTTGGCTGCTTTTAATGAAAATGTGTGAAGATTTTACGTAGTTTCATCTCACCTTATCAAGCACCCAAAGTCTGCAGTTCCAAGCCCTGGTGAGGTGGGGGAATGAAGGGTGTCCGAGCTCTCCCGTGCTGATCAAAGGGCCCCTACGAACCTCTGGGTGTCACGAGTGCGCGACGGAGCTGAGGGAACCAGGAGACTGCTGTGGTGATTTGGGGGATTTGTTACCAGGATAGCTACCTTAAAGAGGGAAAAAAACCCATCAGGCATGAGTTTGAACTTGTGTAAAAAGCAAAAGGCTCCTGCAGCTTTGGTATTTTCTGAAGAGTTGTGTTGGGAGGCTCTGGGGGAGCAGGGCCTCCCCCTCAGGTGTGAGATGGTGGATGCCCATGCAGCTGAGTGCCAGCCCGAGCCCCTGGGCAGTGCTGGACATTCCTGAACAGTGCTGGATATCCCTGGGCGGTGCTGGACGTCCCTGGGCCGTGTGGGGCTGGTGATCCCTGGGCAGGGGAAGATCATCCAATTGGGTCCTGGTGCTGTAGGGCCCAGCAGGTCTCCAGGTGTCCCACAGCAAACCACAACTGCTCAGTAGCATGTTTGTCCTCACAGCAGCTGTGAGGGACATCATGCCTTTCAGCATTTCCCTGCAGTAGGATGTCTGTGTTTCTCTGATCTATTGGTTTGTGTTGTTTTCTTGTTAGTTTTGTTTCAGTAATAAGATTTGCCTCTAGATCTATTGCAGATTTCTGTTCCAAAATAAGCGGCTCCTGGAGTTTCCCTGTGGTAACTGAGCTATTCACACCGTCAGGAGGAGCAGACGTTCACAGACTCATAGAAAGGCTGGGGCTGGAAGAGACCTTAAAGATCATCCAATTCCAGCCTCCAGCTTCTCCAGGCTGTCTGTGTCCTGAGCATGGTGACAGTGGGAGACGGGAGTCCCTAACAGAGGCAGCTCACACCTCAGAGGGACTTTACAGGTTTCCTGTACCTCCCATCGCACAAAGAAACACTTGAATTTCCCTCATTGAGGCCATTGACTTCTGTGTGTCGTGCCAGAAATGTTGTTGAGAGATAACTTTGAAAAATCCACAGAAATAAGTGTACTTTGTAATGCTCTCAGTTCTTCAGTGATATTTGTTTAAATGTGTTACTTGAATTGCTATCTATTTTTAGTTAAAATGACTACTGAGATCATTAATCATTATAAAAGCATTAATTAAATAAATATCTGATTTGCTGATTTTTCATGTTCACTACTCTACAAGCTTTTGGATTAGACGAAGGAAAAAAATACCCTTGTGTTGTCTAAATCCTTTTTTCTCTTCTGCTTATTTGTTTATCTGGCTCTTGTCCTATGTCTAGCTCTGAGGAGTGTATTCCTGTGATATTGAACAAATAAGCTCAGCAGTTTTTAGTTAGCTTTTTGTCATATCCCAAAATGACTCTTCTGGATACATTTTCTGACCCAGATTCAAGTTACAAACATGGACTTCTGGTTTAGATAAGGAGTAGTCATTTTGGGGTTTTCTTTACCATATGATTTTTTTGTTCTTCGTCATAATTGTGCTGGAGGATTTACATCTGGGATTCCATGTCTTTGTTTCAGTGTCTGTAATAAAAAACCCCACTTATATTTATTCAAGATCCTGATGCAAATACACTGAAGGGAAGTTAGTTTTTTTCCCTGTGGGAATTTATACTTTAATTCTTTGACTTTTTCTTGAGAGAAAGAGAGACCTTAGTGTTATATAATGAAATAATTCATGGTACAATTAATGTGATGTCAGAGAACAGCAACATGATATGTTGAATTTAAATAACTGAAGTTGATCAAGAGGGACATCAAAATTAAATACTCAATAGGATTGATGTAACAAATACAAGATGGCCACTGCATTTAAGTTAAAATACTGTCATCTGCTGATACAATCCAGGCAAATTTGTTGATAGACTAAACATTTTGATACTCTTTCCATTATTTCTTTGAGCCATCAGCTTTTAATTTTCTCTTTCTAGTTAATATACTTGTGTATAATTTAAACAGAAAACTGTTCTGTTTCATCATAAAAGATTTGTCTGTTACTTTTGGTGTGTAAATCAAGTGGACAGCAAAACATTCTTGAACTTGTTTTTTGAGGCATTTGTTGACAACAACAGGAAAAGAGATCACAGAGACCGCCAATAAGTGTGGACATCAATTATTTTTTAATTGTATAGGAGTACAGTACACTAATTAAAACTAGTATATCTTGCAATGCCAAAGGCAAAATTAATTATTAATTTTTATTAATATTCAGAAGTAGCACAAGGAATACATTAAAAAAGATTTTGTGGCTGTGACTGAGATCTTGTTTTGCTTTATATTTTAGTAAAAATAGTATGTTAGCTAAATTTGAATAGTTAAATATGCACTGAAGAGATTATATGCATTGAACAAGAATGTTCTCTTTAGACTAGTTACCCAGTGACAGAATGTAAGAGGTAGGAAAAATTCTTTTAAAATTCTGGGGCTTTGGTTTAGCTCATTAACTGACAAATATAAATACACATGTTATCCTGCTCTTGTTACTGTAGGTACTATAATTATTGAGTTGGGTATTTTGGTTATGATAACTCATATTCAGTAGAATAATGTGTTTTCAACTTCTTCTGGAGTCCAGCTCAGAAAATTAAATCTGTCTTGCACTGACTTGGCAAACCTGACATGCTTCTGGACAGAGTTACTCCTCTTCTGTGAGCAAGCAACTTATTTATTTATTTCTCCCACAGGTTAAACTTCAGTCTGCTCTACATAATTCCTTGGGAAACTGCCAATCTTGTTCAGATGTCTATGAGAAAGGAAGTTTTTTGAATGAAAAGATATGTCTTTCACCACTGTTATAGACAGAACATTAATAGGCTTTTAATGCACCTGTTCAGCAGGGTAAGTTATGGAATACAAAATACTAATTTTTGGAATTCACAAAAATTTTATAAAACAACTTCTGGAGTAACTTGTGCTTAGGTTTATTGAAGTGAGCGTGGGAATAGTACAAGAATAAAAATGGTGGCTGTGGTGAAACCATTTAGTAGTTTGTAAAAGGATAGCTTGTGTCTGGTGCTGTTTAGAAAGTTATCTCCTACTGTAATGGGAGTGGTGTACTAGAAATCTTCTTGAAGTAGTTGCACACTGATTTTTTCTCTAGAGTAGTGAGATTGATCATTTAGGATCAGACAGGCAACATTTTAGTTGGTTGGTTTTTGGTTTTGTTTGGTTTTGGTTTTATTTTACTTAACCTGGAAAGAATTCCCTTTCTCTGATCCTTACATGGAAGCATTATGAGTTCTTCATCTCACCTGTTAGTGTTAATTATAATATTTCCTATAGCCATTCATACACTCCATAGAAATACAGATGTAGATGGCTGTATTTGAGTACTTATTTAACAAAAATCTAAGATAAATATCTCCCATATTCATATGTACTTTAGCAGTACAGAGCAGTACTTCAGAATTTAGCTTCCACTTCACTCGAGCATCTTGAACTCTTATTATAGCAATACATAAAATATCATTTTTGTCTTAGAAACTGAGTTGTACATGTTTGATTGTTACAAATACCCAGAGCATTCCTTTCATTCTGTTATAACCAAGCAAGGTACCAAAAAACTTAGTTTTACAATGTTTTATTTGTGTATTCTGTGTAAGTGTAGATGCTGTTCTTGTTCTCTTCTAAAATCAGCCGGTTGCCTCAGAAAAGTCAAATTGTGCCCTCCCCTTGAGATGCAAATTTGTTAAAAAATGTAAGAGTGGTGATAATGATCAGCTTTAGCTTACTGACAGATCTGTATTGTCCATGGATTTCTACCTCTTCAGTGCTCTGTCCAAGACCTGGAAAATGTTTCTAATTCCCATATATCTCTGTACTTGTGTATGTGCATGAATGTCACAGAGTAGTGAAGAGGAGGAAGCCGCTAATTCACTTTGCTGTCTTCCCAGAGGAATCAGCATATGTGGGAAGAGTGGGCTCTTGAAGGCAAACGCTGTTCTTCATTCCACTTTGAAGTACTTGCCTCATCAGCTTGTCAGTAAAAATTGACAAAATACGACTCACTTCTAAGAAGATAAATAAAAACTTTCCAAAAAGTTACCTATCACTAGTCTGGAAAAGTAGCTCTCAGAGCTTCTCTTGGTAATTCTTCTGCTCCCTGTCCTGAATGCACTGCTTTCTCAAGTGAATGCTGTGGTTGTCCAGGAAAACCAGAGAACACCTTATGGAATAACATCAAAGGGAGGCACTTGACAAAGACAAGCAATTTAGATGCTCAGTTCTGGAAATGTATTGACTGAAGATGAAAGCTCTTTAGGGAAGAGACTTTGTCTTCTATTTATATAGAATCTTGCATAATTTAACAAATGTTGGGGACACTATTAATCTCATCCAACTTTAGATGTCTACAGTGTAGCTGTCAATCTTAAGAGAAGATCAATTGCACTCTAAAAGTGTCTGTTTCTCTCCACTGACTATAAAGGGAGCCCTCACAAGTAGCTCAGGTGCAGATGGCTTCATCTATATTTGGGCAGATGTATCCTGCTCTAAAATGCTTTCTAATGTGACAGAATAATAGTAGTTGATATTTTAAAAAATACTTGGGAATATATTTCATTCTTGATGCAGCTAAGAAACTTAATGGCATCTTCTGGTTTTGGTTAGCATTACATTAAACAGCAAAGTCCTAGGGCTTGGTAACATATCCACAACAGCATCAATCCATTCATAGCTTCTTGAAACATTAGTTCAGAATATAAATATGAAGTAATTTGCTTGCTCAGTGCAAAAGAATAAAGCTGAACACCTGAGTTGTCAATACCATAATAGCAGTTCAATAGGAAATGCTATCTCCAATTGAAAAGACAAAACAGTATAATTAAAATCCTTATGGGAATTGCAACAAAAAATATCCTTTACTCCTGTTGTTGAATCCTCTGGATCACCTGATACTCCTTTTGAACATCTCAGAAACTGTTTAATGGTATTTTTTGGCATGGAAATGCTGGTTTGAAATATGAAAGAACATAACGTTCTTCTAAAGCAGCACCAGTATCTTATTAGTGGCAAGTCACTATGCTTAAAAGTTGACCACGAAGAGTCTACATGCGCAGTGAATCAGCCATCTGCTCAGTAGGAGTGTTTTAGCCAGCATATATGGACTGATATTGCTGTTTCATACAGTGGGCATTAAATTCAAGGCTGCAGCTGACCTCTGTTAGAATGCAGCCCATTCAAGGAAAATATATGACAAGCTATTCCTAAAGCTGCTTTAAGTGCTATATGGGAAGTAATACAAGAACATCCGGAAGAGTATCGCGGTAGATATATGGACCTGTGCTTAACTGAGTTATTGTAACCTCAATATACACTGAGCAATATTCCAGGCAGACAGTTTTGTCTTGCTCACCTATAAAGGATGTTGTAGGACAGACATAAAAATGCATGTATAAGAAAGAGGGAAAAATTACTGATCTATGAGGCTAAAGAGATTTAGAATCAGTTGGCATGGAGTACATGGATGCCAGAATAATCAAGTCTAGATTCAGTCTTACAAAACATGTATCTCACCAATTTCCCTAAAAGCTATGTTGTGAAAGACTGAAGGACTGAATATTATATTCTTAAATCTTTAAATTTAAATTATGTGTGTCTGAGAAGAATTAACAATATCACATAGTATTAGGTATCTGTAGTACGTACGATGCTGCCCATATTTTTCATACTTCTGTTTTTTAATTATTTCTGCCACAAATAGCTTTTCAGTTGAATAAATATTCTTCATTTCTACAGAATGCCTTTTATGAGGGTATGAATAGGAAGTTAAAATAGACTTACTATTCCAATTCTCCCACGATCATCAAACACTTAAAGTAGCTCTTAAAAAAACCCCTGTTTTTTCTAAGAAACAAAGTCAGTGTGTTTAGGTTTGAGGAATTCTAATACTGCGTACAGCTCTGTAAAGATTCTCAATGCTTGTGTTGGAAAGCATCAGAAATTTAAAAACCATCCTTTTCAACTTCTACTGGATTTTTTTCATTCTAAGATGTATTTATCATGCCATCCAAGTGGGATGATCTCTTGACAACCGATTAACGTGAGGATAAGTATCAGTCCTGGTTAGATGGGATTTTCTTCAGAAATGCTCCTTGCTCAGGGAAAAACTGGAAATAGAAGGAAAAGGAAGATGTTCTGGTGAACTTAAGATCAAATCTGCCTTTGGTACAGATGTAACTGTATCTAGTTTTTGTCTTTTCAGATTCCTTATAACAAATGGTGCTGGCAGTTGTTCCTATCTGCACAATGAGTGAGTATCACTGTATTTTAATTATTTATAAAAGTTGAGTTAAAAAAAAAATAAATCTCATCTCACACTTTTGGACAACTTTCTCATGAACTACATGATTCTTCCTGACTTGAAAATGAAATTCAGCTTTATAAAACCTGTAATGCAAATACTATTTCAGCAAACCCTTCATTTAGATGTATGTGTTCCTGCATTACTAACTGCTCATTTTATTAAAAAAAAAAAAAACTTTTTATTTTTAACTAGTTTATATTCCTGTTTAAGTGCAGATACAAAACAGCCAAAGTAGGGCAAAATGGATTATATCCAATTTTGCATCTTCTGCACATCTCTGCACAAGCAGTTACATTGAAGCAACCCAGGAATTAGTTAAGGGCACAATCATAGAGACAGGATGAAGAAAAGAACCAGCTTGACTATCAGGTTGTGCCTGTGTAGCTGGCATGCATATTTACATATATAA
Source organism: Atrichornis clamosus (assembly GCA_013400975.1). Taxonomy (NCBI): domain Eukaryota; kingdom Metazoa; phylum Chordata; class Aves; order Passeriformes; family Menuridae; genus Atrichornis; species Atrichornis clamosus. The sequence goes on from WBMZ01005505.1 coordinate 325,151, forward strand.
AATGAACACACTCGATTGGAACTCACAAAAAAACCTCCCTGAGTCAAATGCCGTTTTGCAGATTTTACTTCAGAGCAGAAATGCCACTTTAATTGAAGGCAACCAGTGAAATAAATGCTGTATTTTCAAGAGACATCACGGAGTGCAAAGGTTGTGAACAAAGCAGTAACAGCTACAATGAGCCACCAGAAGTAATAGCGAAAACTGTCTTCTATAGCATATGCACAGTTCAGGCCTTTTCTTCACACCTCAGAATGCAACAAGAATATCCATCAAACTCAATCTGTTGCTCTACCAGTGGAGATGTATTTCAAATAAGAGAGTGCAGGCAGTTACCTGGAAAGATCATCTTTTCTGTAAACAACTGAGATCTAGGGGTAGCTCTGGTGTAAATTCCTCGTTTTCTCTTGAACTGCTCACCAACCAGCTAGAGCTACAAGCAGGGTGCCTCTGTGTTGGAATATTGTTTTTTGATTAGTCCTTCCTTTTAAAATATCTGTGAATTTGGATAGCTAACTTCTAAATTTATAATCAGTGTGTGCCTCACTAATTTATATGACTAAAACCTGAGCTGTCTAGGAAAACTATATGATTTCTGAGTCTGCATTATAGATGAACCAAATATTTTTGTCCTGAATTTCTTCTTTTACATCTGAGCCATGGTGAATGGCTCCTACCTATGTATGCGAATCCCAAGAGGTTTTTCTCAGCAAGGATTTTGTCTGCAATGCATATTCCATACTATTCATTTTACTTATAGTAACTCAGAACACAGTACGTCCACGCGTGAGGTATCAAGTTATGGTTAAGTCTGGGTTTATTGCCCCCCCTGCGGAGTTGTCTGTCTGCTTGATCTTGTTATCAAATATCAAAAGATAATGCTTGAGAATTTTTCAAATTGATTTTAGATACTACTTGACCTATGATTTTCTGGGTGTGGACAAAACGTACCAGTTGATCTTTCAGTGAAAAATTCAAGATATTGTTAGAATGGTGTCTTAAAAAACAATGTAAATATAACTCTGTACATAGTAATGATCTAGAAAAATTTCTTAATTGCTTTGACTTCTGATAATATGCCAACATTGTCACTAGAAATGGCATATGCTGTATTTTGAGTGAAAAAAATGTGTCTTCTCTCTTTGCACAGATTTTTGTGCTGTTAATCATGGGCTTTTTAGCTCAGCTTGTTCTTATGTAAGACTGCTTCTTTAAGACTGGTTAGGTTTGGGTTTATGAGTAATTTTTAGACACTACTGATATATACTTTTTTTTTAGCATGGGGAGAAAGTTAAGAATGTTTTGTAATTAATTGAAGAATTAGTTAATTTCGAATTGAGATTTCCCACTATTATCTTGAATTCTAAAACTGTTACACTGATCGTTCATGGAAACTAGTAAATTTGTGCTCTGTCAAAACTTTGCAAGCACATAAACCATTGAGACTATGTTCTCTCATTCTCATCTTAATCAAGAGTAAATTCCCTTTCACAATCTCTAGTCTACAATAGTAAACTAAAAAGCAGATCATTAGAATAGTTAGAGTTCTAGTGGCAAACAAATGAGCTCTCATTATTGTTTGCATGTGAAGTAAAGCTCTCAACTCATAATTTACTTAAAAGTCTTCAGATTTAAACAGAACATCATGATGTTTTCATGAGCAAGAGAACGAGTGAAGCCTGACCTCCCAGGCATGAACCTTTATCTTCTCTCTTGGCCACACCACAGCTGGGCAAGGTCTGGCAGTGCTGGGAGTAGATGGGAGCTCACTGGATGGCTCTCTTCCGCTAAATGGTAGAAAGTATTGTGTCTGCCTTCTCTACATGTAGTAGAGATGCTATAGAGGTCTTTCTTCATACTGCTAATTTTCATGAAATCTGTATTGCTATAATTACCTCTAATTATGCTGTGTCACATAGGGCAATGAATCCAAAAGTGATTAGGGGGAAAGGGAGGGTTGGGCAGTTAACATAGGCTGTAATTTCATTCAGTTTTCATCTTCAGAATTACTACTTTCGTGCTTCTCATTTTACCTCTGTTTCTCTTACAACACTCTACCAAATTTCCAGCTATGTTTATATTTCTCTTCTTAATGGCGTCTGTTTTCCATGCACCATTTTCAGGGTTTTTTGTGTTCAGAAGGTCCCATTCCTGATTTGGGTTCCTGATCCTCCTGATCCTCTTCATCCTCCAGCTCTATGACCCTAAAAACCCTTTTTTGTTTTAACAAACCATAAAATACTAAGTTTGTCTTTCCTTAGCTTTTTCATTCCTCTACCCTTAATTTCATTTTAAAGACTGTATCCCCGTCTTTACTGTCATTCTCCGTGTGAACTGTTTCCTACCAGCAATACTCTAATAGGCACTGCTCTGGTCATACAGGCTGGGATATGCCATTACTGAAAAAGTGCTCCATTGCAAGATGCAGTCATACAACAGGAATTTATGTTCTCCCTGGCCATTATGATCCAAACTTCCTGTGTTTATTGTGCTACAGCTGCAGCTTTTGGTCCAAGAAGAGTAACTATGAAGCATAAGATGAGGTACACTATTTCTCTGCATACTTGACAAATGTCAGGGCCTAACCAGAGGAAGATTTACTGATGCTCTCTGTCCTTCTCTCATCTTGAGAGTCCTCTGGTATTGCAGTTGCTCTCACTGGTTGCCTGTTGTCATTTCCACTGTGTGAGAGGACAGTGACTGAAAAATACTTCTTTTATGAAATACTATTGACTTGACTGAGATGCTCTGATGTCCCTTTTGCCAGGAGCAGGTAATGGTTGGGTGGCCTTTCTCTTCAGCTTTCAGAGAGAAAGAGAATGTTGAAACTAAAGACTTTGAGAAAGGTGGTCTAAAACCACATAAATGCTTGGCCTAAATGTACAAACTTCTTATTTTCAACTATATACAAATTGTGTTGGCCTTGCAATGAGACTGTGCTGATGATTGTGTAGTCCTGCATATATGACGTTCCTAGGACTGCCTGGTCTGTTATGGGAATTTTAAAAACCCCCAAACAAACAGCAGAAAACATTTACATACAATCCAGCACATATTCGTCAAAATGTATTCAGAATACATAGAGTCCAGTTTACTGGAGTCAACATACACGAATAAAAATGCACCTCTAGGTACCTTTTTCACACAACACCCTTGTTCTACCAGCCTGCTCAGGCTGGGCACAGGCTTATCACAGCCACAGCCCCCTCACTGGGGTGGGGAGCATCTGGAATGCTTCTGGTCTGTTCAGATTTAATACATCCATTGACCCTCTTACAACTGTCATTTGGTGCAAAATACTTCAACACAAGGAATGTAAACACAGACTCTTCTGGTCATGTTCTGCTTCATAGTACCTGAGGAACAGAGGCTGCTCCCATAACATCAGCTTGTATCTGTGGAAAAAGAAATATAGACAAAACTGGGGGCCCTTGTTCATACCTGAATGAAGAATCCTACCTCTGGGTTGGTAAATGCAGTGGCAAAATAAAAAAAAAAAAAAAAATATGGTCTGAATCTTTCCCTACAAGATTCAAGGAAAAATGAAATGAAAAATGAAAATGAAAAGTCTTTTGGCCCTCATCTGTTATCTGTGGCACCTTTTCCAGGCCTAGCATCCAGCATCACCTCTTAGCCAGGGATACCTGCTGTTCACAACAGGGCTGTTTTTCTGCTATGACTTTCCAGCCCTGACAGTGCTGACCTAAAAAAAAGCAGGTTAAAACAGGTTAGAAACAGGCTAGTGGAGTCCGGTGAGGTATTGGGTTGCTGTCCTTAGCTTTCAGTTGATCTGACTACTCCCTCCCAGTGAATCTGCATGTCTGAGTGCCAGAGGAAGAAATACATACAACTCTCAAAGCTTAAAAAGGTCCCTCTTCTTCACTCTGAGTTGCTAGAATGCCTGTTTTGGTGTCTTAGGTCACCATCCAAAAAAAACCACCAAAAACCAGATCAACAGCCTGCCCTCATAAATATTTTTTAAAGTAAAAGGGAATGGCACTGGGTGGGGCATAAAGGTGTATCACCAGGAAATGTTATGTACTAAGCCTTGTTTTGTAAGCCCAGAGAGATTTTGGACATGAGGCTCCCCAAACATAGTCTTTCAGATGGCATGTAAGGATTCCTAAGCTGTCTTGAGGCTTCCTAATGATCCTTCCAGCATTTGTGATGCTTCAGACCTCTATGGATAAAATACGAACTGCTGAGGGATTTTGTCCTTTAGTATGATAGGACAGTGTAGATGTAAGACTTTCTACAGCTTTCAGGAAGAACGGGGAGGAAGTAACTATCTAAATTGAGGAAAAACTGCAGTAGTCGAAAGTAAACCATTTTAACTGATAGTGAGGAATGGAGTGCCTTCTCCTAGCATTGTGAGCAGGAAAGAAAGGATCTCCGATTTGATGATTAGTGACAAATTTGTGTGAGTTGGCAATTCTTTGAAAATGAAATTTATTAAACTTGAAATAAAATGTTCACCCCTGAATGAACATCTCCTTTTGTGAGGTTCTAAGATGTTGCTCATGGGCTTTCTTACTGCTATTCTCTTGTTTGAATGAATGTACCCTTAAGGCCAAAATCCATATTGCTGAGTTATTATGAAATACAGACTTTGTCTCCATGTGCTTCTAGACTTAACATTGCTCAACAAATGACACCTGCGTGGTAATTTTGAAGAGAAAGGCTCAGGAAAGACAGAAAGAGGAGAAACGTATATCTGGTAGACTGATGTTGCCATCATTTGAAGGTGCTGTGTGTATTCCAGCACTGATGTGTTCACCATTGGGTGTTTTTTGCTCATGCCATTATCTACGTTGATATGGATAGCGATATGAGCTTACTTACAGTGTTGGGGATTATATGTACTTAAACACTTTGCCAACAGATTTTATGTGTGTTTTTAAAATCTGTTAAGGAGAAATGTGATTAGGAAAAAGCAAATTTTCTCACATGGTGAATTTTTTTAATCCTAAAGGTTGAGTTCAAGCTTTCTCAGCATATTGACGCGAAGAATTACCCATTAATTAAATAACATGAGTCATATTCTACCATTGATTTTTTATGTACTTCTTGCTGTTTGATTTTAATTAATGGGAGTTCTGTACATAGAGGATTCAAGAAAAGGTCCAGTGTTTAGAATCAGAACCATAAAGTAAAACATGAATATGGCAGTGTGGTTTGCTAATTGCAGTAACGATTGCCATCAGAGCCTCCTACACTGTCTGTGCTCAGGCAAGATTGCCATATGTCACAGGAAGCCTTGCCTGAGCAAGGACAATCAACCCCGGAGTTGATTCACTGTTATTAAAATGAGACACAGCTTTTAATGTCTTTGGAGAGTATTGAAAAATTTGAAGGTAGAACGAAGTAAGGTGTATTTACCTCCAAATTCAACCTGTATTTTAATCAATAGGTTTGGCATTTTTATGGAGGACTGCAACTGCAAACATCAGGAAAGTTTAAAAGAAGGCTCCCGCTCAAAAGCTTGATGCGCTAAGCTTTTCTGATTGCTGCCTACCCGGGCAGGTAAGTGTATTTGGACTAACACCTGCAGCCCTTGATCAAAAGCAGGGCTGCACTGTGCTGTAATTTCAGGGTAACATAACACAGTGTCCTCTCCAAAGATCATGCAGTCTAAAATAGTATTACTGCTGAGTGTTTGTCTGTGTGTGGAGGCTTTTCCACAAGACAGAACTCTGCAGTATGGTTCTTTTCATAACACAATGAACTTTGCTGCTCAGAGATAGCTCCTTCAGCACTCAGGAGTCAGGAAGGAAAAATGACATCTGCAAGGTAAAGAGCAGGCATGGCCAACACACAGTGCTTAAAATGATATGCTTGAAAGGAAGTTCAGAGCTGCTGCTTTGGTTATTTCATTGTATTCTTCCTGCCCCACTCTGCAGTTCTTTATCCAGGCATACAGAACAGTCGACCTTAACAGAAAACAAGAACAATATGTTTCATGGCTTCAAGAGGGCATGGAGACCAAAACCAGAGATGCCATCTCCCAGAAAATTCTGTGATACTCCCAGAATGACTCCTCAGTTGCCTCATGGTGTATGCAAGGAGCAACTGCCAGTCAGCCAGCCTGTGGGGCCAGTCACTTAGCTCATTCTGGGTGACCTTCTGTCTTAAAAAGGATTGGGATTGCTAAGTTATATCGGCCACAGTAGTGCCTGCTTTTTTTCTCTTGTTCTATTTGTCTTGCAGGATCGAGTCCTAGTTGCATAATTATGCTTTCCAGAATTAAACAGACAAATTGGCCTTAAAGATACAATGTTAACATTGGCTGCAGCATCAAGTTCTTTATAAATTGAGGAACATCAAAACTGATGTTTTTTTCTAAACATTAGTTTCCATGATAGTAATTTTTAAAATAAATTTTCAAAAGAGATGGTACATTCAGCTGAAAGTCAGTAGCTTCCCTTTGCAAAGCCTGGTTCCCTCTGTCTCTGTATGCTGCAAACATGCACGTTACAAGCTGTGGATAAATTTTCTTCCAGCCTGTGTCACAGCGTGCTATCCATATCTTTGTGTTGCTCCTCTCAGTATATTTGGGATTAACTCTCACCACAAACGCATCCCACTGTACCACGGGCTCTTAGGTGTGTGATTTGTTCTGGTGTGGCATCATACAGTATATTCACTGTGCAAGGCAGAAGCAACAATTAAAATTGATGTTAGCCATTTAAATAGAAATGATTTTATTAAGATTTACTTTGAAAATGTAATATGACTGACAATCAGTGATTATTTTAAATAACTTCTGAAGCTAACAGCAGTGGACGCTGTGTGTGTGTATGCATGTGTGTGCAGGGGTCTTTTGTAATGCTTGGAGGTTGCTTAGCTGACACCCCAAATCAGGGAGCATTGTTTTTCAAACTAATTTTTATTGTCATCGAGTTTATTCTTTTTCTCATGCTATGTGTCCCTTGTATCAATTTTAGACTAAAGTAGTGCAAACACAAAAAAGGTAATGGCACTTTCCACAGTATTTCAAAAGGTTTTTAAGTGGAAAAAGGTATTTAGTATTTTTAATAAGCATCTTCAATACTATTGAGTTGGTTTCTTTGTTCATATCACAAGATTAATTATGCTGTCAAGCACTTTCAAGGCCTGCTTAACAAAGATTCAGTGATATAATGGTTTGCTTCGCATTGCCTTTTTTCTGCATAGCAATCACAATCAGCATTAGACAATTTAAAACCCTTTCACAAGCCGGAAGTTCTGAAGAGCCTTTTAATCAACAAAAGTAATTTTGCAAACAACTAGATACAGCGTTTTTCATATTAACTAACTTGTATTAAACTCTGCTATGTGCTTGAGTCTCTGGTTCTGGTAATGGATTATTCAGATTTGCAAGAGACTAAAAGTGGGGAACACAATTAGCACAATATGCAGTTTGTACCCCATGAAAATTGTAATCTCATACCATTCTCTAGCTTAATATAAGCATGGTATTAGTACTTCACTGCAGTTCCATATATTTTAATTTTCTCTTAATATGTTGTCCTTGTATAATTACTTATTTTTTTTGAATGCCTTGAAATGTAATTTTTGTTGTTTTAATGGAGAGTACTATTTCTATAGGACAGGTTAAAAATCAAATCATAATACACTTCAAGATTCTGAAATTCAAGTAGCAATAGGAAAATCTGTTTAGAAACACTTGCCTTCTAAAATCTTCTAGCTCAAGAATGCTTTATTCAGTAATTTTATTGCCATATAGCATTGTAAGAAATCCCACATGATTTAAAAACACTTATTTGATGGAGAGATTGTAAAAGCAAAAACACACTACGATGACTTTTTTTTTTGTCAAGCATATATATAAATGAAACTAACCTGTTAATGACACCTTTAAAACACTCTTTTTTTTTCTAAACTGCTAGAAGCATTAATTTGTACCGTTGCTGCATGTGGTAATTAGCAACTTCAGCAGTGATTTTCTGTGCCCTAAACCTTTAGTGTTTGACACTATTCCAACCCGGGAGAGGAGTGACCCTGGGATACAGTGCTACAGGACAAGTGGAGCAAATCCTGTCACAAGAAATAACAGGGTCAGAAGACATTGCTAATGAAGTCATAGCAACTGGTTTAAAGAGCCAATCAGAGGAGGCAACAATCTGTAAATGAGGATATAATTAGCAGAAAAAATAACATGCTTTGGTTGGATTCTAGGGGAGCTAGTAATGAAGGCAATGACTGGATATTGAGAGAGATTCCAAAAGATTAGAGCAAACATTGAGCAACAAAGAATACCTAATTAGCAAAAAAGTGAATATGCCTTAATTAGAAGAAAAATATATGATTGAAAGACGTGGAGTAGACTTTTAATATGAATATAATAGTGACTATTAGCCCAAATCTCCAGGATGAAAAAAAAGTCCTATCTTCACTTTTTTTGCCTTTAAAATTTTGATAAATGGTTGTGAAGAAGATGGACTGTAAATTTATATCATTGCTGAAGCATTAATACTATTAAAACAGACAATTCTGAGACAGTAATTTAATGGGTTTCCACCCAATTTACACATTTACTACCCCTAACACAGCACTGCAGACAAAGCAGCGCTCTGTCTTTTGGCTGGCCTTAATGTTCTTATGGTGTGAGGAAGTAATTATTGAAAGAATTTCAGGTAGGTGTCCTGTGGCATGTGAGCTAATGCTTGGTCCAGATATCCTGCTAATAGGAACAAACTCTGGGTGGTTTTTCATACAGAAAAAGAGCCAATGGTGCTGAGGCCTTGATTGTGTGTACATAACTACTACACTGCTGCAACTTGCATTTATTTGTTGCTGTTTGTTTGGTTTGAATTTTTTGTTGGTTTTTGGGTTTTATTTTTTTTAAGTAGGGACTGATCCAAAATTCATTAAATGCAAAGAAAATCTTCCAATAACTTTACTAGCTCCTAGATCAGACTCAGTGAGCAGAAACCCTGGAAATTTTATAAGTAAAAATTAAACATGTTATTATCCTGAACATAATAGACCCAAATAGAAGAATCCCATAATGGAGTGTGCCAGTACAGTATATATACAGTATTTATGGGTAGCAGTGATGAAAAGTATAATGTTCTACTGCTTATCATTTTATTACAATAGAAAAATCAGGACTCTAACTTGCTAATAATTTTTCACCTTTATAGACATCTAAATGATATTATATTTCCTCACTTTTTTCTTTTTACAAAATGGTTCTAGGATATTGATTGTCATTTATTTTTACTCATGATATTTAATTGTCATAATTAGCAATCCATGTCTCATTCCCTATCTTAAAAATATCCTGTCAATTTTATAGCATATTTATAGATTAATTTAAATGTATAATTTAATTTATTGCTGCATACCTTTGGTTTGTCTGTAACATTAAAATACTTATGGTACAGAATATTTTAATTAAAACTATTCATCAAATGAAGTCCAGGTAGCATCCTTATCCTTGTTTGCAGTAGGGGGTTCTGGCAGTGAAAGCAAGCAAAATAATGGGTCAATTAAAAAAAATCTAAATATAGCTTTTTCAAAGATCTGATTGCTTAACTCAAGGTTGAAAAAAAAAAAAGAAAGTGTTTGTCAATGGATTACACAAATTAAATTATGATTATTTTTTTCCTCTTGCAGACATCAAATCTGCTAATGTCATGGCCAAAGCAGAAGTAAAACTATACAAGAAATGGGCTTGAATGTTCATGTGTGACATATCTCAATTTGACAGTGTCTGCAGGAAATTGGGATATTGTTTTCAGAGGGTTCTTCTTGTGAAAGGAGCTGTACTATTAATTTTTTCTAACACTGGGAAATTCACCCTCAAAGTATTTACCCTTTTAAGTCAAGTGTTTTCTCATATTTAAAAAATAAAACTTTTAATGATCTTTCTAATAAACTAAGAGTTATTACTTTGCTATTCCAGGGAAAAAATACAGCATAACAGTGTGATCAAAATCCTACCTCCAGTGTAACTGAATCAAGGTTTTGCTGCAGCTCTCAGTTGACAGTGGGTCTACCATTCTTTTACCATGTATGCTATTAATTCACTTTCCAGAACTGTCAGGTACTCTGAAAGTAAGAGAAATATACTAAAAATATCAATGTATTTGTCTTCTTCCTTTAGCTAATGTATCTCCACCAATTCTATTTTAAATTAAGCAATGAAGTAGTGTTGAAAGTTCTGACTGGCTCTGATAACAAAATAGATTAAAAAAATTAACCAGTTAAACAAGAAAAATAAGAAGAAATAGAATCAGCTGACAACTTAATTGTTCAGCTTGTATGCAAATATTCTGACAATAATTTGCCAATGCTTTTGAATATAAGTTTAGAAACACATAATTATAACATTAATTGTTTCTTCTGCTTTAATTCTAGGTTTCTGTCACAAAATAGAAGGCTTAACTGTAATTCATGAGGAAATATAAAAAGTATATTCATTTTGTATTCAATTAGCTTTAAGCATATTCCAATGCAGTGCAGTATTACAATAATTATTTATGTTAATCTACAGAGGAAGATACAGTACGTTGGCATAATGAATTGTCTTTATGCTGTGTAGCAGTGCCTTTTGAATCACCTTCTGTACTCACAAACAAGAGCATCTACCTGAATGGAGTAGTTGTCAGATTGCAGGATAAAGGCAATGAATTAGTGGCATGTAGGGAAGATGCAGCCCTACAAAATCCACCATTCGTATCAATATTTGTTTTTTAAATTATGTTATAATAAAATTGAATGTCTGAGTGTGATTGTGATTGTGAAGTGAGAAGAGAGGACATGATGCTGGAAGGCTGGATTGGAATTTGGCCTGGCTTTTTTATTCTTATTCCAACTCTGAATGCTAAATTAATCACTCAGATTTATATGAAGGTGAAAGCTACACAACATCTTCATCAAGGAAAAATAGGGTTACAATTCAATAAATGGTGTGGTAATACTTTATTGACTAATGAATATACAGCTCCTTCCAACTGCTGTATTTTACTTTTGGGGACTGTAACAGCATTGCAATTACATTACTAGTATTTCCTAAAAATATGTCTGTCTTCTCTCCTGATCTTAAAACATGCTTCAAAATAGGAAGTGAAAGAAGGCCCAGAGAAAGCAGCTTATGCAGTGTCCCAGAGTCTTGTGGGGAAATAAGCCATGCTCAGATAACACCAGTGCAAACAAGTTGATGCTGCTATTTTTAAACAAGCTGTTATTATTGACTAACAGAGGTTGCTGTAGGTGGGATGCTGTTAATGACAAAAGCTCTGGAACAGTGGAATTGCTACTAATCCATGCACTAGAGAGCCTGATAATGACAAACACCTAAGTGCAGAATTAAATGGTCCTCTAAAATAATTTCTGCTACATACTTGATAAGGAGTCATAGCATCCTAAGCAGACCCTTTTATTTTTCAGAAATCTCTATCCACAGAGATCCCATATTACTCCATTCACAAATTAGAGAGATGAGGAAATCTTCAGGGGGTTATTAGTGAAGCTTTCAAAAAGAGAGGAACCAAATCACTTTGAAACAGGCAAAAAACATTCTGGGAAAAGCTATTTTAGGTCCTGCTCAGAAAAAAAGGTCACGCCACCCAGAAAAAATCGGTGACCAGTGATAGGGCCTGAGGGAATAGCATGAAGCTGTGTGAGAGGAGGATTAGGTTGGCTATTAGGAGCAGTTCTTCCCCCAGAGAGTGGTGGTCACTGAACAGGCTCCCCAGGGAATGGTCACAGTCCCAAGGCTGCCAGAACTCCAGTAGCCTTTGGACAATGCTCTAAGGCACAGGGTGGGATTGTCGGGGTGTCTGGGCAGGGCCAGGAGTTGGACTCAATGATCCTTGTGGGTCCCTTCCCACTCAGGCTGCTCTAGGATTCTATGCCTGATCCTTAAGCAGATCCATGAGTGTGTAGCACTTTGAAGTACTGCAGCTGATGGCAGGCAGGTGTTGTGTGAAACTCGGCATTGTGCAGGTGAACAGCTTGCACTGAACTGCCTTTTGAATTTTTTTCTCAGATCCCATTTCCTTTTTTCTGGTGACTGTCTTAGCCCACAAAGGCATGGTGTGAAAAGATCAGCCTGCTTTGAGATCCTGAGTGAATTTGCTGGATTGTGGCATCATCTGACTTTGGCAGGGGAGCTGTGGTTGGTATTTAGTACAGCTGGTTGTGAACATGTGCCTGCTGACCACATCTACCTCACCAGTAGGTGAAAAATCCTAGGATGATAGAATGGTAAGGGATTGGAAGGGACCTTAAAGATCATCTAGGCCCAGTCCCGCTTTCCATGGGCAGAGACACCTCCCACTAGACCAGGTTGCTCAAGGCCTTATCCAACTGGCCTGGAACACTGCCAGGGTTGGATCATCCACAGCCTCCCTGAGCAAACTGTGCCATTGTCTCACCACCCTCACAGTTAAAAATTCCTTCCTGTTGTCAGAGGCAAAGGAGCGGTGATGCGCTTTCCTGTTATTACCGCCACGAATTCTGGGTATAGACATCTTGGGTTTTGGCCCATGGGTTGCTGCAGTTCTTGCTTTCTGTAAGTATTTGATATATTTAGTAGCTACAAATAATTTGGCCTCATAAATGACTCCAAAAATATACAAAATGTGTTAGTTTTACTTTATCAGTTTTCCTTAAAAAGAACTTGCAACACTTTGACATGAGTTTGGGAGCTAATTTGGTTTTAAAAACAATTTCTGAAAATTTGTGAAATTAATTTTATATGCTTCGTTAAATCATTAACATCTCAAAAATCAGAATATTGCAGAATTTGAAATGAAATTAATAAATCAGCCTACATCAACTCTACCTTGAGTTTCTGAAAAGATTTGTGAACTTTAACAGCTCTTTCAACAGGCCTGTTCTGCATTTTCATTTTCTGGTGCAATGCAATCCAAGTGAGATTTATATGACTACACATTTTGTTGCAAACATTCACAGCTCAAAGCTATTACCTGACTGTCTTCCATATCAGGCCATTTATGTATCTAAGAAAACACTGGCATCTGTTTAATATTTTATTGCTTTAAAAATATCTTTGTTGTTCAGATACAATCTTGCTCCAACGTTTTCATGAATAGAGTCTTTATTCTTTCTGTAGAGCAGAGGACATTTACCTTCATATAAATAATATTAACTATGAATTGACCCATAATCTGCACTGCAAGAAAATAATGCAATAAGAATTTTCTCTTCAAAATGGGTTGTGTGTTTATTTGTTTTTTATTTTTTCTTAAATTTTCTAATATTTTCCTTGATTGCAAACAGGAAACATGTAATGCCTTTTGACATTTTGTATTGAACTTCAAAAATAATACATTAAAAACATCCATAAGTGCTTTCAGCTTTAGGCCCTAACAGTTTATATTATTACTGATACATTAATTCTTAAGAAGCTTGAAATGTGTACAGGTCTATCCCCTCATTATTAAAAATGAATAACTTATGTACCCTATCAATCCATATACTGTAGATCACTTTATCAAGGAAGGAAATGCAATTATCTGTATTTTATAGACAAGTTAATGCCACAGTGAACAAAGTCATAGAGCAAGTAGGGCTCCTATACAGAGAAGACTGACATCACCAAAATTCTGTTGCCTACATCCTTTTCCATTTTGACTTGTCTCAAATTAAGACACAGCTAATTTTTTTTTTATTCTTTCAACCCAGGACTGCCAAAATAGGAGCAAATTTAGTGTAATAAAACACAGGATGAACAACTTCAAACCTGCTTCGAAGCAAGCTCTGAATCAGAGAGACAGGGACAACCTTAAAGCAAAGCCTTACAGTGTAGCTCAGAACAGTTTTTCATGAACCAGCACCTCATAGAATAGAAATGATAGATAGATAGATAGATAGATAGATAGATAGATAGATATGGCTGTCTTTCCACAGAAAGATGACGTAGTCAAATTGGTAAGAGGTTCGTGGGACCTGCTTGTCTATCTATAGGTGTGAAGTGGACCTAAACCCAGCAAATTGCTTAATTTCCCCTAGGAGAAAAAAAGGCTTTTCTGTTACTGATACCATTGGAACACTTGGAGCTCAGGGAAATTTCCCTGTCTTCATCTTGCTTGGATATGGGCTTTGTAGTGCTGTCTGGTTCCTGATAAGCAGCATTTAACAAATGAACATTTTCCAGGACTGATATCGCCAAGGGCAGGTTGAGAATGCTCAAGGTTTCTAGTCAGCACCTGCTTGGGTCAAGGCTCAAGACGAGCAGGAGGGGGTAGATGAAGTGTAGCAGAAGCCTCCTCTTTTATGGCTTTACCAACTCCAGCCTCCAAAGCTTGTGCTTTATGCCCAGGGTCTAGTCCAGAAGATCTGTGTGTCCTCATGCAACATCTGCTAGGAGCTGTATTGAAAATCTTGTGTTTTTCACAGAAGAAGGCTTCTGTGCTCCACAAGCTCTGCAGAGGGTGAACTCCCCTCTCCCTTCCGCCATCTCCGCGGCTCCCGGAGCGCTGCTGGTCCTGGGAACGCGCTGCCAGCACAAGGGGACCAACAGAGCTCCCATGTGCAGTTCAACATTAAGGATGGGTTTTCATCTCTGCCTGAATCAACATCTACTATGTGATGTCCTTTATTTACATCAGGAGTGGAGCAGGGAGGGAAGGCTTCATGAGAATGAGAGGAAAAGGGTAATTGCTGGCAAAAGAGTAAAACCATCAGCTAGCACAGGTCTGAATGATAAAGAAAAAAGAGTGCTTGACTCTTTGAAAGGCTGGGGGAATCTTCTCAAGAAATCACTGTTGTTTTCTGTCCTTCACAGAAACTTGGTCTTTTGGGTATTGCTTCAGGCAGAGCTTCTAAGAGACAAATCTTCAGTGTGAGAAGAGCCTGGTTTAAAGTGTGACTTCAAGTGACAACACTGAACCAGTCAGAGCCAATATGTACCCATCTAGGAAAGAATACACAGGGCATCGTGTGATGGAAATGGAACTATGTGACACCAATTTCATTCAAAAGGGAAATACAGAACAAAACAGCCGAAATGAAAAAAGTTAAAAAGGAACTCAATCAAAAAGAAAACGGAAAAGTTGTTGTAAAAAGCTAATGCCTGAAATGCTAAAATAGACAAAACTTATTAATTTATGATATAGAAAAACATTTTAATTTCGGATATAATTGTCATTCATAATTTGAAAATGTTAAATTGAAATAATAATGTGCATTAAAACTGCAGTGAAGATGTTTCAAGAAAATATTATGAAAATTCACAAAAGTATTTTGAGAAAAGATCATAAGAATTATTGATATAAGAAATTAACCAACTAGCCCTGCTACCATGGTTATAAGTATTAACTGTAAAAGCAAAAAAGTTTGGAATACAACCCAAATGTCATTTTCCTGAGAACACAGACCTCTATCAAAATACCTGGGGATACTGATCTTCAAAAACAATGAGATCTGTGTGGCTGAACTGCCAGTGCTCACAGATGGAGAAATTAAGAAAGATTTGTCTGAAATGGAAAGACTTCCTGTGTCTAGCTTTTGAATGTGACTGTTGGAAACACCAGCACCAGGTGCCTGTTTCTTCAGCACAGCACATTTCAATACATTTTTTAGAATAAGCAATGAGTGAAAAGATGCTCAGATGCATAGTCAACAGAGAACTCTCCATTCCTGCCTGCTTCTCTGCATGTGATTTTACACATCCTGCAGCTTAGTCAGAGATCCAAATGGAAAATTAATTACATAAGGACATCAAGTGTATTTGTGACACTCCCTGGAGAGTTTGTGTCCATAAAACATCTAGGTAGTCTTTCTTTTCTGACAGATATAAGATATAATTTAAATTTAATATATACTTCAAGTATTATTAAGTAATGAATCAATTATTAAACTTAAGTTACTAATATGTAACAAATATTTTGTATTTTCTTTCTTCCATTTCACATATGTGGTTTACAAACATGTAGAAAATACTTTGGGGAAAAACAATATATAGATTGTATGCAAATTTGCACACAATGCCCATACAGTTGTGTCAAGTTGTTTCTTTTAGAAAACAGAAATCTTACAGAAAAAAATATTTTCTATTTGCTGTTACAAGCCATGGAAGCTTCAGAGGAGTAGGCATACAGGTGTAAAAGGAAGCAGAGATGGTGACATGAAAAAGAAGAGACCAAAGAATGTTGTGGTGTCTAAATTAAAGCCATAAAACATTTCCAGAGTTACAATGTAAATCTAGAATGTACTCCATGTGAATGAATGTCTCCACTCCTGGTCTTTGTTTCTCCTGAATTTCCATCCTCCTACCGAGATATGATGGAGGGCAGGTAGAGAGCTCTGTTCTGGATAGAGAGAATAAATATAAATAGGCAAGCATCCTTTCTTTTAACATCATCTAGTGAAGGAAAGGAGATGGAAACAAAGAATTTTTAGTAGAATGAACTTAAATGTAGAAAATGAAAATAAATGTTTCCACATAACTGTTACCAAGAAATTATTTTAAACAAATACTGGCCTAAATTGAAATAACATAGCTGCCCTTATTTAGGAGAATTTCAATGCATATAAATCTTTCAATAATTGTATTATTATCAGCAAACTCATTTTTTAATGCCTGCAAGAATATTTTGTAAACAAGTTTATTTAAAAATACTATGTGATGTCATGTTGAAGAAAGTTTTCTGCATTTTATTTTTTTACCAGTATACAGGTGATATATATATATTATACCTGTATCCTTGTTTGTTGGAAAAGAATGGTTTCATGTCTGTATTCCCAAATCAGTCATTTAATTCTTACAACTCTTATTAATTCTTAAAATGTTTCTACACTTTCTACATTTTCATCTGCTTTTCCTTGTAAAATAATACCTGAGGAATCAGGCAGGTCCTCAAGTTTCTTCTTAATTGAGGGGAAAAAGACAGATAAAATATGTATTTTTCAAGTGTTCCTTAAATAAACATTTTTATAGATAATTCCCTTCTGTTCATTTTTAACAGAATTTCAGTGCTGCCTGCTTCCAGGATTTGTAGAGGAAATGGATGGAGAACATCAGGTCCCTAAACTTTGGGAAAATTTGGCCCAGGAGATGAACTTTCTGTGTGTGCACCAGGAAGAACAATCCCTGTCACAGTGAGAGGGACCAGCATTTCCACTGTTCACACGTTTTTGTGATGTTTGAAGTAGTTCTTAAGGTGCAGTTCAAGCAGTCCTGAATTTTGAATTCTTACTTCAAATTCAGTTTTGAACTTCTTATTTATTTGCTCAATTGTAAAATGATAAAGGTGTCTGTCCAAGGCTCTTAAATAATAATTTTTAATTATATGGTCAACTAAATTAGGCTAAACCTTAACAGAACTGAACTCAATTCTAAAGGAACTTGCCATTGCTTTTCATCCCTTCTCGTCTCAGACCCCCTCATCAGACCAATGTCTTGTTCATCCCTGGGGAGTCCCTAAATGTGGGCTATTTTCAACTGTAAGGAGGAAGTTCTAGAGTCTCATGAGCTTCAAAGAGGAAGCCATAGACTCTGTCCTGTTCTGTGTGATGAGGAACCTAGTCTAATTATTTCTGCTAATTGCAGCTCTTGCTGGGTGGCAGAGAGAAAGAAATGATGGATGATCTCAGACTTCTTGGGTATCTCCTTGGTTATGCATCATGTCTCAGCTCAGGTGAGTGTGCAGGAGGTCAAGGTGCTTGTGTGGAGATGAGAGAGCTCTTAGTAAACTGCTGACGTTCTGTGATTGTAACGTGATGGAACTACTGATATCAGAGACAGTGTCACCTGGAAGACATGGCTCAAGTCTCTTATCTCCAGACAAAACCCATCCCATCTGTGGCAAGGGAAGTTGAGCATCTGTGAATTTCCATGACGTCCACGGGAACCAGTGGGTACTTATCACTTTGGAACTCATTTATACCACATTCCCTGTGTTTTCTGTACTTAGTCCTACCCAGGGCAGTGGCATTTCTCTGAAGATTCACAGGCTTTATCCTCTATCTGCTGATCTAATTAGCTGGCCTGAGAAGCTGTCTTGAGCCAGAGGCACATGATAATGGAGCTAGGAGAAGGCTTTTTACCACAGAGCTATATCCTCAGAGCTAGATCGAAAGGTCTTTAACACCCACGCAAGGATTCCCATTTACTTCAGCTGAAGTAGGATAAGGCCCTGAGCTTTGAAACTGTCTCAGAATGTAATGTACATTGGTGTCAAGCATGGCTATGCCCTAGGAGCAAAATATTAACCCGTAGTAACAGTACCTTGCACTTACCTAGCAGCTCTCAAATAATCATTTCTGTGCACTTTAATTAATTAACCTTTACAACAACATGTCTTTGAGGGTTAGCTAAGGATCAGAACTGAGTGACGAGTTTAAAAAATCTCGTTATTCTTTTATACTGAGACTATTTTTGATTGGAGTGTATTTTTGTCTTTTTTCATATTTTCTTCCTCATAACACTGTTTTTAAAAGCATGTTTTAATCATAAGCACTTAAATATTCGTCAAGCAAAAACGAGTGTTCGTACTTTTACTGGCATCTGTTGGGTAACAGTTCACTGCTTCTGCCTTTTACTGCTTCTCCTTTCACTGCACCTGCTGCCTCTTTCCCCATATCCCTTAAACATGTTCTGGTGTCTCCTCACCATTGCCTATTAAAGCAATGCTGGTTCTTAAACCTCTTTGTTCCAGTGTGAAATCCAAAATATTAAGACAGGCGAAATCATTTATGTGTTGCATTGAACTGGTGAGCAAAGATGGACAATTAGAGGAAAACACACCAGACCTCCTGATTAGCTGTATTGACTAAGGCTCAGAGTTTCATTAATAGCTCTTTAGGAAGTTGGTCTTAAATAGATGACAAACTCAGAGACGTTTGTGAATATTTTTGAATAATCAATATATTTCATTTTCATGTGAGTTTTAAATTCTGTGGATATTAATGGTAGATATGTTCAGAGTCTAGAAGTTCTGATAGTTGTTTTCTAGTCATGACTTAAAATGCACTCTCTCTCTTATTGTGTTAAAATAATGCAACCTGTAGACTTTTTCTGGAAGAAAAATTCCTTACTTATCGTTGTTAAAGTTTAGGTAATGTCTAAATATTCTGCTGGAAAGTAAAATCTATGGAGTGAAAAGAATAGAGAAATATCAGACTAAATGGGCTCTGTTGGATCTAAACTAACTAAAAAAAATAATTGAAGAAGGATCTTGATTCTCCATCTTCCTTTTCTGTGGCCTAGAATGAGTGAAGCTCTTTTTTCTTATTATTAATATATTAATATTATGAATATTAATATATTATTATTAAGTTTGTCAAGAAAAAAAAAGATTCTTTAGGTTTCTTTCATTTGAAATATTTTCTTCCTGGGGATTATTAGTTAATGCATCTTGAACTACATTAGCTCCTTCAGGTCTGTGGTTGATCTGATACCCATGTTCCATGAATCCCATGTGCCATCTGGCAGTACTTCCATTTGGATCATGTTTAGTCATTAGCTCCTAAAAAGATCTATGGTCATTTATCTTCTTGAATCACAACTGGAGCTTAGCATTATTTTTATATGGCACTAAAAGCCTTTTTTCTTAGAGACTAATTTTTAGGGATTTTTTGGGTTTTTTTAACTCTACGCATTCACTTTTAGGCTTATATTTTTAATTGCTATGTTACAATGATTGCATGTTTTTTATTTGTTTGTTTTTACTGGGTCATTATATAATGACCCCGTGCTAGGATTTCTCTTGAAGTCTAAATGTTCCTTATTGTTCTATTGTTTCATTTAAAAGAACAATCATTGGTGACATGTAAATGAGTAAAGTTTTATAAAAATAACTTGGAATAAATTTTTAATAAGACGTATTATTATCCTTTGACTCATAGCAAGTCATTCATAAACACCATTAAATCCTGATAATTATAGCTGTAGCTGCAGGGTTACTACCTTTACAGTCCTTATGCAGACTTCATTTAGAGGTCCAGTGGGGACATGCACACAACTGCTACAAAATGTTGCTATTAATGGTTTCCTTTGGAACAGTATTGTGCTAGATTAAACATTCACTCATGAAACAAAAATGTTTATAGGTCATCTAATAGCTAAGCATTCTGTGGCTTAAAGTAAATCCTTTAGCGTTGGATTCCAGATTTTAGGACTTGCACAATTTCCTTTTTTTCTTCTATATACCACAAGAAATATAGAGATTCTGTAATGCAGCAAAAAGCTCAGCAATTTTCTCTGAATAATGCAGTAATCACCATTTCCCCCAAAGTAAATTGGACTATTTTGGTTTATAAAGCTGCTTAATAACTTTCACAGTACCTCCTTTTCTTTTTTGCCCTCTTGTTGCTCAGTTTCAGGGCTACCTTCTGGGACAGAATGGATGCGGGTACTTACTGGATATTGCTTTCAGCTTCCTGTCTTATGAAATACATGCTAATGTATTTTCAGGAAATTTTGGGTCTTGATGTAAACAATCACAGCTCTTGTTCTTCTAGAAGATAATCTAGACATTAATTTTGGAGCTGCATAGGCTCTTTTGAGCATCTTATAATATTCAATCCCTTCCAGGAACATTTAACAGAAAGGATTTTTAGGAACGTCTGTATTGCAAAATCTCAAAACTCTGCTCTGTCCTAAACCAATGATTTCCCAAGATATCTTTAAACTCCAGTGTGCAGCAGAATTTACACCATCTCCTCTTGCTAGTTGCCATTTTCCTTTTTCCAATGCAGTTTACTCGTAATCCTCACCACTGAGACAGTGCAAAAGCACAGTGGCAGTTCTCAGGACCTGGAGTGCTTAGCTCTGATGGCCTTTCACCACCTGCTCCATGCTGGCAGTCCCTGCCAGAGGTATCAGACATCCATGAGGAACTGAGGTGATGTCAGCAAGCTGCTCTCGTGGTACTACACCCCTAGAAACAGCTTCCACCTTTGGCTGATTTAACTTTTACACCACCTTTTTGGGGTCCTCCCACTACTGTTTTGCTTTCTTCAATGGGCTTTGCTTATTGAAGGCCTCAGAGCTGAGATTCTGCATTATGCCTTAAAAAAACCTGTGACAGAAAAAAAGAAATATTCATCATTGCTTTAATTGAAGGCTGAGCCAGCCTTTTACATTCTGACAGGTGTTAATACTGTTCTACAATTTTGCAAATACTCTTCCACAGTTGGAGGACCCCAGATGGACAATACGACTTTTACAAATTAATGACATTGTAATTAAAGATATTGCAGCATACCATAAGAGATGAAGAAATGTTTGTTAAACAGAAAAGGTGTTTTGAAATGCTGTGATGATCTGATATACAAAACATCTTCTAATTTGTTCTCCTGGTACTAATTGCCAGCAGTCACTAGATAAGATTAGACTGATGTTGAATCACTGTATTAGGCGGCAGATAGTTATCTTTGCAGGTGTACTTCTCATGGCCATCAAAGAACTTTAATAAAAAATGGTGAATATTGTTAAAGAGCAATATTAAACAAAGGAAGTAAGTCCTGCTTTTTTTCTCCTTTACTAATAACCCTCACTTTTTCCAGAAGGGTGAAACACTGCTAAGATTTTAGACATTAGCACAGCAAGTCTTAATATAAACCCAGTTCCTCATCTGGAAGGAGTCTTACTTTTTTTGTGTAATAAATATGCCTAAAATCATAGCTCAAGTCCTCCCCACTCATCTTTTAAAAAACATTACTTGAAAAACAACATTAAAATATTATTTCATAGAAATATAGTAAAATATTTATTGTGGAAATTTTAGAAAGGATGAATGGGAAAGGAGAAAAAATTAAGGCTAAGGAGCATAGAGCTAGTTGAATGTATTCCTTAAGGCTTCTTTAAGGCCTCAAGCTGGATACCCAGGGAGCTAGAATATAAGTTTATATGTCTTAGTAAATCAGCATAATGATTCTTTTTAGTGTTTTGGTGTGACTCTTGGAATTTTTGAGTATTAATAGAAAATAATTCCTGTCTATTCCTTTTCTACATCCCTTAGGGAAAGATTCCTACTTTTAAGGCTTTTGCGTGGGCATATTTTGCTAAATTTATTTTAATTTTTTTTTAACTTTTCAGAACTTTTGAAGGAATCTCTGTCTAGATTCATGATACCCGAAACAATGGCAACTGGAGGCTTCCCAGTAAAATTTCCTATGGTTGTCGATTGACCTTAAAAACATCTCATTACTTGATTTAAATGTACACACTGGTTTATGGTATATTTATAGTCACTGGCAAATCCATTGTTTTATCATTTTGAGAGCACTAATAACAGGCTTCTGAAATCTTGGGAACAGGAAGGAAGTTTAATAATAAATATGTCTGCTATACTTAAATTCTCCCTACTTGTTATTTATTGAACAGCAACACAGTGGTCAGCCAGAATGAATTACAAATAATCATTGTCCATTCAGATCTTCACCACTTAAGCAAGTGTTGCTAACACAAGTGGCCTAATGAAAATTTTAGAGTGTCACCCTAAAGTGTAGAGAACACCCTACCAAAAAGGCACAGAAAAACATGGCTGTCACATTGTCTGTAAACTTCCAACGCTTTCCTTTTCTGACCAGACACAACTGATATTTTCTCTGCTCTGAATTTTAATTAGTGATGGTGTATTTTGGGGATGGTACATCCAGAAGTGCTGATAAAGCAGTGAGATGAGCAAATGAGTGCTGCACATCTACACAGTGACCTAACATTTGTTGGGTGTCATACAATTATTTTCCTCATGACAAGGAGCTTGAAAACCTGTAGGTAATTCAGTGTTGTGCAGTGTTTCTATGTGACTTGGAGTTGGTTATGTTTTGTTCTTAGTTGATTTTTCTGGCTTTTTCTCAGTGGTTACTGAAAAGGATTTTTTTTAAGTGTGGATTTAGAAATGCATATTAGTTCACCATAATTTTCTTAGTACTGCTTTTAACACATAGAATCTGGTTAGGCTAAAAAAAAAATAGTAATTTATAGCCTCAGTAAACAGTGTTCAGTGGTGACCTTTCTGCACAAAGGCTGTCTGCCCTATTAAAGACTCTGGGATGCCTGACACAGTCCCTGTGTGCATTGGTACTACAGCAGGTCAGGGAACTCCTTTTAGTCAGTATGGAGATTCACTTTGTAGTGGCATTTCAAAAAGGCTGGAACAGTTGCCCTGTACTGCACACACTTCATAATTGCTAATTTCAGGTCTTTTCAGGGTAACTGATTCTGTAATGTAAACAAAGAATTACGGTTGTGTTTTTAAACTAAGGCATAACAGAGCAAATGGAAAATTTACATTTTACCCAAAAGAAGTATTTATTAAGACTGAACAACAAAACAGAATTTCTGAAATAGGTTACTTTTCCTTATTGAATTTTTTTTTTTTAACTCTCAAGTTGTATTTAAGAATGTAAATATTAAGGGTTTATTTCAAACCCCTACAAGTAGTTAAATATTCACTGCTTTATAAAACAGAAATCATAGAAAATACATGTAATACTGATAAATAATTCGAGTCCCTAGATTTTAAAAATAGTAATTGTCATGAAAACAACCATTTTAATAACAATTTTATACAAATATTTGGATGGATTTACACATGTATACATTTTATTAAAAATAGCCATTTTCACAACCATTTCATGTTCGTACGAACATGTAAATACAAAACACCAATTAACTGCAGAGAAAATTCTTCTGGAGAGACTTTGAAATGTTTAAACTCTAATTGCCAAGGAGTCTTATTGAAAATTGCAATAGCAGCCATGGAGGCAGAGTAGTAGTGCATTGTGTGATGTCTGTGAATCACGAAATAAATCTCACTCATAAACATATGCATGGAGCCCTGTAAGACACTGAGCACTTTGTGTCTGAGCCACTTAAATGTGTGCTTACCTTAAAAGCAAAGCAGGTGTGTAAGTGCTTTGCTGGCTCGGGGCCAGCGCCTCACAGGAGTGACCTCAGCCGGGATCCCCCTCCTGCCTCCCGGTGTGAAGATGACCTCGCTCCCAGCAGAGTTGCATGAAGCAGCACTTCCCCGGAAACGCCCAGCCTCCAGGTACCATGTCAAACAGAGAATCCTTTTTCCCCTCGTGTCTTGCCGGAGGAGAAGGTGCAGTGTTTGAGTCTTGAGAAAAAAGTGTGATGTGTGCAAAGGGTTGTGCGGCATTTAAATTCTAAGTTTCCCTGTCTTCCGTTGTAGATTTTTAGTAATTTATTCAGGTTAGGGGTAATGAACTAAACTATTTTCTGAACACTACAAAAAATTATGAGGAACTTGTGCTTTAAGCATATTTCAACACAATTTAGGAAACATAGGACAGGGCTCATACTACGTCCTTTTGCTAAAGAAATGCGTCACATTCCTAGTTTTATTTTAATTTATCTGAGACACAAGATACTGAATCCATAATGGGTCCATTCAGTTTAGTTAAATGCATCAGATAATGTAGAATTCAATCTTTCCGGTTTATATTTCCAAAGTGTTTCCAATTTTAGGAGAACAGCAGCCAATTGCAGACCTCATAACTGTCACTTGAACAACATTTGTGTTCTCAGCACAACTCAGAGATACAGAAAGAAGTGTTCCAGCTTTTGCACAGTATATTGTATATTGTTCTCATGGCCTTCATCATATACATCATCAGTTCTAAAACTAGAAAAAAAAGATGGTCAAAAATGCTCAGATTGAATTGCACTACTGTCTAGAGGATAGAATTTAACTCATTTTTCCTCAAATTCTGTTGGGTTTGTATTTGCACTCAAGTCTTTTTTTCTATATATAGTTCTATTGGTGTTTGAAGCACGCTGACTCATTAAATAGAGTTTATAATACAAAAATACAGTAAATATATCTCAAGATAAAAGGAAAATCTCACTGTGCATTGTGTTTAATTGTTATTTATGGGCATGCGGGCCACAGCAGGCCTTACCATTTTAAAAATTGTCCGTGAAAATATCTTTTTAATTTTTGCAAATCACATTTTCAGCTCTACGTTGTGAAGGATGCGAAGCTTAAGATGATACCCGAAGACTTGACAGTATATTATGCCAGGGAGTGACAATTTAAAAAAAAAAAAAAAATCCAGTTCCAAGTGTAAGTTTAAAAATGTAACTAAAAGCCTTCATCAAAGTTTAAAGAGCTTCTTGCGCTTTTAGCATCTGCTTATTCTGATTTATTGACAATGACACACCTAGCAACAGTCATTCCTGCTGAAGCAGTGAAGTAATGGACTTCAGGAGAAAAGGCGAAAAACAAGTAGGTGCTGCACACAGGAGAGAGGCCGCTGATTACAGACCACTAATTTGTTATGCACTCTGGCAAATCAGCAGTGATTCATATGACAAATAAGGAGAAAAAATTAACAGCTGTCATGTTGTGATGTGTTAATTTCCTGACAGTCTCTGCACTGAAGCCAATTACTGATTTAAGGGCAGGGAGAGAGAGCCCTGTTCAAGCTTCTAATTAGGCTTCTTCAAGACTAAAAGGATAAAAGCAAAAATAAGAGCAAGAGAATGAAGCAGGTAGCCACAGCTTCATAAAGCATACATGCTTTTAAATCCTCAATTAAATAGCTTTAAGCTTAAGTGTGTTTAAGATAAGAATTTAGAAACATTTATTCACTTTTATCCACGACCCTGTGTTTTATCCCTTTGTGTCGTAATTGGGAGATACAGCAAGCCCAGGGGCCTGTGCTGCCCTCCTCCTGCAGCCATCCAGGTTCTGGATGTGACCCGCCACCAATACCTTGTTTAGCAATGCCAGCCCCTGCTCCTCAGCTTCAGACGCCACCAGAATAAAGGGGCATCAACAAGTTCTAGCCCTTTTGGCCCTGAGAAGGGCCCTTGTAACTTAAGGGAGCTGCAATTACAGTTTAAGGGCCTGGCTCTGTCTCCTACCCTTGCATAAGCCATCCTGGTGCTCACGGGAGGAGCAAGGGAATAGGAGCAGAGGCCATGTGTAGGGAGCTGAGCTAATTCTGTAAGCTACACAGTGCCTTCACTTGGGAGCTAATTGGAAAGGGAAGCAATCAGGATCCAGCATGATGAAGTCCAGCGTGAGGCAGGACCTGGGAAGAAATAGCTGTGTTGAGGAAATACCGAGGCAGCAGGTGATTCACGCTATGGTTTTGAAAGGAGCCTGACTCAGTCATATAATATGATGTACATTCCCCAACTGTCCCTAAAACAGGCAAATAAACTGAGCATGGCATGAAGCATTCCAGTAAAGTAGCTGATTTTGTAAGAAATATTTTATTTTCTTAATGTAACACTTAAAAATTAAAACCAGGTTTCCTGTCGACCCGCAATTTAAACTTACAGTATAAAACTATCAACTGACTGGAAAGAGCCTTTGCCTCTTTTTTTGGCATTTACTCAAAAGTGACGTCTGATATAAAAATCAGGAATTAGTCACTGAAAAGGAAGCATGGATTTGCTCCAAAAGGAAGGAGCGATTTCATCTACACAGTATTTTTAAATTTTATTTCATTTTCAGATAGTCATGGAGAGGGACTTTTACAACTTGCTGCCAAAGTTTTTCAGGACTCTCTTCTGTTTCCTAAAAGGTAATTAAGGTAAAAATTTTGAAAAATTCATTTGCATTTTAAAATGGGCAGAACATCTCTTAATCCTGCATTATGGTTCCCATCATTTGGGTTTAAAATACAGCTCTTCTTTGCTTCAGGAATGGGCAGATGCAGAACTTTATGGGAAATTCAGCAGCAAATATGATGTGAATTCCTAAAATCACTGAATTTGCACCAGGAAAGAAAGAAATGTTTCTAATGAAGTTCTGCAGCCTGCAACTTAGGCAAACCTCTCCAAAGAATTATGATCAGACCTAGCTTAGGTAGCTGGCAGAAGCTGAGCTGGAACAATACAGAGTTTAGAATATTTAAATTATCCCAGACCAAAATCTCTCTGTGTTATTTGCAATAGACTTCAATCATTACTTTAGATATAAAATAACAGTCCTGTTGTCTAGATTAAATCAATTGGAGAACCAAGTACTGGTGGGGACAATTAACTTAAAATATGCGTGTGACGTGTGCCCTAAACTTAATGGTACCAAATATAAATAAATACATATAAAGTCAACGTGGTAATTAAGTGACAGTGGAACAATACACAAGAGACTGGCTTTTCTCAGCTCACAGTCCTTTTAAATCTACTGACTGCAATTCTTGCCCATCTTTATTTTGCAACTTTAGTTAAATAATAATTTTTGTGGGTTTTGAGCAATTATATAAAAAGACTTTGTGCTTTTTTTTCCTGTATTTGGAGGATTTAGAAATCTAAATTAATGTCATTTGTTCTTAACCTGCTAAAAGTTGGCACCATAGCAGGACAGATGTTTATTTTTAATAGTTATTTTTAATTTTTGTGTATTTCAACATAAGTTATAGCAGCTATGCTGCTGTAACAGGCAGTAAGACCTTTCCGACATTGATTTTGCTCACAAGTTCATCCTTGTTCTTGCTGGGATGGATAAAGGTAATTCAGTCCCTAGGCTTGCTCAATCCAGATCTACTATCAATTCAATTGAAATATGTCTACATTGAATGTATTATCTTTTTCGGAAGGATAGCTAAGTGAATTAAGCACATGCAATACTTATCTTATCACTGTCCAAGCTAACTTATACTTTATTGATTTACAGTGCCCTTCATAAGCGTAAAGGTGTTCTGCACTATTTTATGCCCACGGACTGCTTCAAGCACCTTTGAAATGCAGCCACTTCTGCCATTAATTTGTTTTCATACTCGGTTGTGCCCACAGTCTGCTGGCTCAAAGCAGAGTCTTTCAAACCCTTTTCAAGACTCCTTATTACAGACTGGACGAGCTGTGAGAGGCCAAATCCTGGAGTCCTGACCAATGCCTCGCGTGACTTTGGGAGCCCTGCAGCCCTCCACATGTTGAGGGTTGGTATCGAGGGCGTGACTCTGGCTCTGCACCTCTGCTCTGGTGGACTTCTGCCTGGGTAAGTGATGTTAAACTGCAAAGGGGACTGCAGCTGGGGGCAGGAGATGTGTATAACCCCCTGCAGGAGCCACAGGATACAGGAAGGGCTAGGATTCTTGCATGATCTTCCCGGTTTCTGCTTCTGTAAAAAAAGTAAGGGACAATCTGACTCCTGGGGCATATTTAGTCCTCATCCCAGGAAATCTGTCACTGAAGTCAGTGGGTGTTTTGCCTGAATAAGTATTGAGTAAAGACTGAAGGCTTTGGCCTAACATTTATATCAAATATGGCCTTCCCAAATTCATTAATTCCAGTTTTAAAATTATATTGTCCATATCTCTTTTTACTGTCCCTGACCCCTTTTGCACACTCTCACCATTAACACTCCCAGTCACAGATATCTGGGAATGTATTCCATCATCAGTAATACATTCAACCTGACTCATATTCATAACCCACTCCAAGTTACTGGTATGAGGAGCATGGCCATGGGTTACTAAACACTGGATTTATAAAATGTGAAGGAAGAAATATGCTGCACTTAAAAGTATCAGAGCACATTTTGCAGTGTGCTTGATCTCTTACACGTGGTCTTGTGCCACAGTCTGCATTAAAAGCAATTAATAATATCAACTCCTCTGTGAGGGGCACTGGTGGATTTTACCTATTCTATATATTTTACTTCTCATGTGATGATGAATAAATTAATTCCATTAATATTTAATTAACTTTAAGTTGAAAGGTGACATCTAACTTAGCCAACTTACTGTTCTGTAGCTAGTTTAACTTTGGATCATGTGATTTTAATTCTTTCCGTATGACCAGGTGACTAAAGGCAAAAAAAAAAAAAAAAAAAAAAGAAAGAAAGGGAAATGCACAGATTAATTTCATTCTTTAACCTTCCTAATGCATCTGCTTGCTTGCATCGAGTCGCAGACAGCAGATCATCACATGATTTATAGTAGTGACCGCTGCCTGCATCTCTCAGGCTAATGACACATACACTAAAGTCATTGATTTGTATGAATAGCCTCCGCTCTTCATTTATCACAATTTAATGTAAGAGTTTGCAATGCAGAAAAAAATTTCACATGGGAAGCATGGCCCCACAGGCCTGACCGCTAAGCAGTTATGAATCATTTGCTGCCTTTTAATATATAGACTGTTCTGTGCCTGAAAATGCCCTGTAAGGTCGTGTTTCTTTACAGAACACCACTACAATTAAAAACCAAAAGTAGATGGTTTAAGATAAAGTATGTATGAAGCATGGCAAATTTAAACCTTTGTTAGCATTTCCGCTTTCTCTTTTTTCAATACAACATAAAAAACTAATTTTATCATTGGTGTAAGCAGGGACAATTCATCTAACTTTAGCAGAGTTGCACCTGGTTTTGTTAATCCAAATTTGGCCCAAAAAGTTTATTGATCTGCCCTGGTAGTATACAGAACTCCAATTAAAATACTGACCTAAAATCAGAGAAGCACTATGAACAAGTAGAATTTGGCAAATCATTTTTTCTTCAAGATTAAAAAAAATCAAGTGTAAGTTAAAAGAGAATTAATATTTTTACAAATATATTGGTTACGGAAACATTGAATGGTTGTATTTTAATTAATATTTTTTTGGATAAGGCAGTACATTGGGGTTTTTGTTTTTTAACCAAAACTGAAAATCCCTATTAATACTAGCTCCTACATTGTTTGGTATCATAATTTTAAAGGAATGTGGCAGGTCAAATGTAGATTAAAAGAAATCTTTATATTTAATATTACAGGAGAATGTAATTCATAGTATTAATATAAGTATTGTCCAACCCATTTGTTCAAAAATGTAGGTAAGAATAAATAAATAGTAATTCCTTAGTAGTGTTCACAAAGCAAAAGTGAAGTACAAGATGTTGATTTCTGGTGTATTTGTCATAGAGTGAAATATAACCAAAAGGATTTAACTCTATTTTCCTTATCTTAGAGAAGAAGAATGATAGTATTAATTGAGTATGCTATTTGAAACTTAGAAAAGAAAATCTGCTTAAATCTTGCACCATCTACTGAGGTTGTATAAATATTATCATTGTTACCTGTAAAAGACGTTGTGTCTTCCTGAGGACAACTCCTCTCTGTACAGAAATTAACATTTTAGCTGTTGTGTTGGGTTTTTTTTTTCTTTCAAATACGAGATCAAAAGCCTATCACTGTTTTGGAGTTCTCAATGCAGTCTCGCTGGTCACAAAATCACTGTTTTCATGGGAGAAGGAAAACTGAAGGAGTGTTTTTGGTTCCAGAAATAGGTACTTAACAAACAATGATACTAATTTCTTCTGGGAAATATGCACCTTCTGTTCCATTACTTGCAGCATGGAGTAAGAAAACAGTATCTTGCAGGAGTCAGAGTTCACATCATATACTTTCTTTTTTCTCAGGTAAAAAAATCACAAAATGAATGGAGAATATATGCAGTATCACAACACAAGGGAACTAAGCATCCCAAGCATTTTAATCTTTGCCTTTTTAAAATAAATGTTAAATACTGTTAAAATCTGAAGTGTTTGGCAATGTTTTCAGATGTGCAGAAGATGTGTGTTAAAGCTTCTTTTGTGTCAGTCACTGACACTGCCAAGTTATTTTCCCTTAAAGATACACTTTGTATGCAGATGTATTTCAGAGATTGAAAACTATGAATTTACTGAATTGTCTTTGCTTGACAAGGATCATGTGTTAGACTGGAAATATTTAAAAGAAAGGAAAAACTCTTTTTAATGATGACTCTGAAAAATTTTGCATTTTGTCTTTAGATATTTTTCTATATCTTAATTTATTTTTTTTGTTGAGCATATAGTTCAAACAATTTCTAGCATAACATGGATTAAAATACAGAAAAGACAAAGAAAAAATGGATTTAGAAGAACATCAACTATTGATAAAGCAGGTAAGCATAATGACAAAGCCTCACATCTCCCAAACTTCAGATATTTTTAGCAGGGATCAGTTGTTATCAGAGTAAATCTTCTTCTTGGTGAACAACTTATAGCTGGGACAAATCAGGACAATCCAAGAACATCACTCAGGCTTTTCAACATTCCCAAGCAGTTGTGTTTGTACGGTTTTTTATTTAACTTTTTATTTTTGCATTTGGAAGAAGTTGATCAGGCCTAGTGCAAGGTCGGCCCTTGGTGAGGGTGTTCTCTGGCTTTTTCAGGGGCTCCAAAACCCTCATAGCTGAAAAACCCTCCAAAACCCTCCAAGACCTCATAGCTGAAGTAGTGGCAGAGAGTTTGCACTGCAGAGACGAGGCCAGGACCTCCTCATGAGGTTCTGCAGTGGTTCCTCAAGAGGAAAACAATGTTTATCTACTCCTTTCTAATGAGAAGATTATATTTATCCCACATGGATTTTGAGATGTTTAATTTTCTGACATGTTAAGCTGTCATGCCAGAAGTACTTTTATACTACTATATATGTAGCAGTTATTGTGTCTTTGTTTAAAATACTTCTGCAATTTTACAGCTTGCATTCAATATTTTTCAGATACAAACTAGTATAGTTTTTATTACAGGATGTGTCAGTACATTGCACAGACTATTTAGCTGCTGTGCATGTAATGAATTAAATTGTTTATATGCACAGTTTATACACATATTCATGGCAGACTGGAAATTATGTTAGAAAATTTTAGAAAAAAATATTGAATTTTGCTGTAGTGTTAGGGAAGTACTAACAGGTGCACCAACATTTATGCATGTTTTATATACCTTTTACTCTGCCATTCACTGGAACAATATAGTTCCAGTTCATTAGTAACTGCCACATCACATGTACCGATAATTTCTTGGCAAACAATTCAAGAAAAATCCCTAAAATTAGAGATAACCTATCTCAGCCTGCAGCATCTTATTTGCATGTGTAAATATATAAACAAAATCTTGTTTTACTGCAAGAGAATATACTTCGAAATGGAACTGCCTAGAGGTCTGCAAGAAAACATAAATATAAAAACTAGGATAGGTTTGGATATTTTGACTTCATGCATGAGTTTGATATGAGACACCTGCTTAGTTCCTAAACTGTCTAAAAGGCAGCGTGGAAGCAGGATAAGCTTTCCATGTTTTTTCAGGATTATGGCCTTTTATCTATATGGGGAGGTGCCTAGCACATTTCTCAGGCTTCTGACAAATAGTAATAATGACATAATGTAGTGTTCTGGGACTTCGGAGATCCAGGCAGACAGCCTGATCGTATAGTTGGAGAGTCGAGTGCCAAAATTCCCTACAGACTCCTGTGAGAGCAGAGTTTGCATTTGAAGTTAAATTTGGGTGGATGTTTTGTTTCCTGGAAGATTTTATTATTTAAAAAATGCTGTTTTGTTCTGGCTTCCAGGAAATATATAAGTGTCTCTAATTGTTTTTTAATATAATGACATGTATCATCTGCATATTCTGAGGGAGTGGAGCTCTGAGGTGACTTCTGGAAATGTGGGTGCCATGCTCCAAAGTGCTTTCTCCAGGGCAGTTTGCTGTGTAGCGGCACCGAAGGAGGTGAAGCCAAGGCTTGGGGCTCTGCCAGCTGTCCCCCAGCCTGGCACAAGTCTGTCTGGGAATCGGGGGAGCAAATTTCAAGGCAGCCACTGAGATGTGAACGAGTCTAGTGAGTGGAGCAAATGGTTAAGTTTGAAACTACTTTTAAATTGCATTGAAGGTCTGAAATCCAGAATCTGGGCTGCATCTGGCCTACGTTTGCCGTAAGTTGAGAGAGAGGGGCTGCTGAAAGTAGCTGTGTCTGAGGGTGACCTCAAAGGCCGGAGCAGGCAGCAGCCAGCCCGGGCACCTGTGCCTGGTGATTGCACAAAGGGAAGAGTCTTCCACCACAGCCTTTTCAGAGGGAAAAACTGCACCAGCTGGAGCCAAGTGAGTCATTTAGGTTGGAAACCGCTTTAAGAACATCAGGTGTAGTTGCTTTTAAGTTATCATCTGGTTTAATGCAGCTGATCTGCAATTAATATCACAAGTTTTAGTTTGTTTGTCCTGTGTATAGAGGAGCAACTAGGTGAGAAAAGTCTACAGAAGGTTTGTTGTAGTTACTGCTGACACTACACTGATTCAAGCTGCTGGATAAAAATGTGATAATGTTGTAGCATTCCCATGTAGCTTCCATGAAAAAAGATATGCTTCACTTCCTAGTCTGAACTGTAGTCCCATCTTGTCACCCTTCTCTTTGGAGGTGGCTGGAGTTCAAATTAGTTTTGTGACTCAATATCATGCCTAAATATAATGCTGTGAAGGATTAGTTCAGTTCTTGTTAGAAAATATTAACAGAATGAGGAAAAGGGTAAAAAAGGTTAAAAAACCAAAAAACCTTCTTTGATTTTCATTCTTTGGAATCCTTAGAACAAAAGCACAGTAGTGTATAGCCCTTCATCTTTAAAGTCATAAAATGATCTAGGCAATATGAACATTCTCTTTGAGTTCAGGTTCATGATGTTACTTTTGAAAGTATTTCCAGAGCTGCAGCTCAGCTATTAGACATTGCTATTAATAGTAATGAGGGTAATATTTCTGTTATATGTGGACGATCAACATCAACTCTGAATTTTCTGGAGTCTGGTATGGTGTTTAAAATGTTCTTATCACCTTGGTATCTGAGCATTGAGCAACAATTATCAATTTATTTTAATTTCCTGTTTAAAATACTTAATAAAAATCTACACAAAGCACATTGTTTAGCCAGGAGATTGGAATATTTTCCTTTTCATCAGTTGCAGTCTCTTGGGTGCATCTGTCTCAAATGTCTCTCCTGAGAATGAACACCAGAGGGTTTAGATTTGTGTTAATTATTTGAGACTTTGAGAAAACCCTATTATTTACTTGGTAAATGTGTATTTCCCTAAGATTATAATCATTTTGGCTTTTTTTTTCCTTCTCCTTCTTTCTGGATTTTTCATAACATTGTAATTATTCCTGTCATAGGTGCTTATTACTTTGTGTCTGGGTGCCATTGGTTCCTTAAGGCAGTTGATTAAAAAAAAATTGGGTT